>JAWNOE010000246.1:1445000-1825315 GCA_035046095.1 Drosophila pseudotakahashii | reverse complement strand
TTATGGATGAATCGACTGACTTTGATTGAATTGGGCCAGAATGCATCACTAAACACAGTCTGGTATTCCTAATTTAAAATTGACGAATTGCAATGTAGCAACATCTACACCATTTTTGACTTACGGCTTGCAGATTATGGTGGCGGGATCCACGCCTAGATTATTTGCAACATATTCACTCACAGAATCAAATTTTACGTGCGCCCGGAATATACCAATATGAAGGAATTTATTACTCGGCACAACATCGAGTTGTTCACAGCTAGGAGCTGACTAACTATTTGCCTCTTATTCCTGTGATTTATTACATGGTTCCTGGCGGCAGTTGAAACTGATGCGGGGGGAACCCGGTCTGCATGGTTGGCTTGTCGACCACTTGAAGAAGCTGGAGCCAATGGTTTCACCATTTTTTTGATTAGCATTAGACTGGTTCCCTCCAACTCTTCTGATGTGGATTAAATCAAACCTTACGGACCGTTTCCAAAAGACACAATTTAATGATGTACTTTCATGAATTGTATATGTAGCTCCGGAGTACCTCATGGTTGCCATTTTGGTCCCTTAATATTTGGTCTATTTAAGAATGATCTTCCTCAAATTATCGTGGGCCCCAAAGTTCTTATGTATGCGGACGATGTCAGCTTGACCATCTTGATTTAAATAACCTTCAGTCAAAATAAATGTAAATCCGTGGAAATTTTTGTTGCAATCGAGCTATGCACACATACTCCATTGGCCAATCCGCGCTTGAACGCATTAAAACCGTTAAAGATCTTAGTGACCTATTTGACCATAAGATATGCTTCAATCGCCATGTCAGCACTATCTCCAGCAAAGCTAGGGACCTATTTGCTTTCATCAAATCTTGGTCCAAGGAATTCGATGATTAGTATATCAAAAAGCTCCTGTATGTTTCCGCAGCTCGTCCACAGTAAGAGCACTATCAAGACATGATTGAGTCTGTCCAGAAGCAGTTTCTCCTATTTGCCTTACGGGGCTTAAGCTTGGACTGAAGAAGCCGACTATCTTCCTACAGACACAGGCTGCGTTTTTTGAATCTTTCAACTTTAAAGCACCGATGAATCTGTACTGGCGTGATCTTCCTTCACAAGCTCCTTACTGGCGGAGTGGACTCACTTTACCTAATAACGTCCATATACTAAAATTTTTCTTCCAGACCAACTCAACGATTATATTTTTAAATTACTTCTACATTTTTAAGTCCAATGTGCTGTCCATAGCTCCAGGGACTGCAAATAAATTATGAGTTAACAAAAATTGAAAGTCAAAACAGCGTCCAAAAAATATGGGAAAAATACCACTTAATAGTTTTGTTCGGCAAATTGAAAAATGTGATAAACATTTTTTTTCAATTTTTATTTTTTACAACAACATTCTTTTTTATTTTACGAGTAATGGGTATAAAAACCATGTCTATTATTATACCCCTTACTCGTAGAGTGAAAGGGTAGTATGTAACAGGGTGAAGGAAGCGTTTACGATTCTATAAAGTATATATATTTTAGATCAGGATCACTAGCCGAGTTGATCTAGCCATGTCCGTCTGTGCGTCTGTCTGTCTGTCCGTCCGAATGAACGATGAGATCTCTGTAACTATAAAAGCTAGAAGATTGGCATTTTGCATGCAGATTTTTGGTGTTCCTACGCAGCGCAAGTTTGTTTCACCTGAAGGCCACGCCCCCTCAAGCGCCTTAGACGATTTAAAAATGTGTCTGGCGCCCACACCTTTAAAGATTTCGGAAATGTGTTTATCAATACGGACCATTCGTTAAAAAGTTATGCGCGATCTAAGTTTTTATCTCCATCTCCCTCGCACTCCCTTTAGTTGAGTAACGGGTATCTGATTGTTCTCTCTTGCTTAGTATACTACATATGTAAAATATGTAAAAATAAAAACTTTGAATTCTTTTGTTAAATATATCTTTAAACAAGAGAGAACGCTATAGTCGGGTGCCCCGACTATCAGATACCCGTTACTCAGCTAAGGGAGTGCGAGGGAGATAGATATATAAAATCTTTGATCAGGCATAACTTTTTAACGAATGGTCCGATTTGAAAAATTTCTTCTACATTTCGATATGTATTGATAGTCACAATAAAACTGCATTTTTAGTTTTCCAAAATCTTTAATGGTGTGGGCGCCAGACACCTTTCAAAAAATGGTGTAGGGCGATTGAGGGCGTTAGAAGGGGCGTGGCACCATTTTGAAATAAACTTGCGCTGCGTAGGAACTCCAAGAATATGCATGCAAAATGCCAATCCTCTAGCTTTTATAGTTTCCGAGACCTCAGCGTTCATACGGACGGACAGACGGACAGACGGACATGGCTAGTTCGACTCGGCTAGTGATCCTGATCAAGAATATATATACTTTATAGGGTCGGAAAAGCTTCCTTCTCCCTGTTACATACTTTTGCACTAATACAATATACCCTTTTACTCTACGAGTAACGGGTATAACAAGAGAGAACGCTATGGTCGGGTTCGTGTCCCGACTATCTAATACCCGTCACTCAGCTAAAGGGAGTGCAAACGCTGTACTCGGGTTGGTGTCCCGACTAATAATCGTAACTCAGCTAAAGGGAGTGCGAGGGAGATAGATATAGAAATTTTGATTGCGTATAACTTTTTAATGAATGGTCCGATTTAAAAAATATCTTCTACATTTCGATAGGTATAAATATGCACAACAAAATTGCATGTATACTTCTCGGAAATCTTTAAAGGTGTGGGCGCCAGACACATTTTAAAATCGTTAGTGGGCGATTGTAGCCGTTAGAGGGGGCGTGGCACTCGGCTGAAATAAACTTGCGCTGCGTAGGAAGCCCAAGAATATGCGTGGAAAATCTCAACCTTCTAGCTTTTGTAGTTTCCGAGATCTCAGCGTTCATACGGACAGACAGACAGACAGACAGACGGACAGACAGACGGACATGGCTAGATCGACTCGGCTGGTGATCCTGATTAAGAATATATATACTTTATGGGGTCGGAAACGCTTCCTTCTACTTGTTACATACTTTTGCACGAATACAATATACCCTTTTACTCTACGAGTAACGGGTATAAAAACTATAATTAAATAAATGAAATAAAAAAAAGAAAGGAAGTTAACTTCGGCAAGCCGAAGTCTATATACCCTTGCAGTCATAAGAAATTTTAAGGATTGTTTCTAGCTTCAGCGATGTTAAAAAAAATCACGTACTCAGCCCCCACACCACGACAAAGTCACAATCCACGAGGGGGAAATTATAATAATTTATTTATTTATATATACAATTTTTTGAAACTACGTAGATAGATTGAAATAAATAAATTAAGAATACCATAAAAATACATTTATACAATACGCTATAAAGCTATAAAGCTTTTAATTTGATAAAATTTTTACAATTTATTTATTTTATTAGAATACCTACTTACAAGCTATACTTAAAAAATATTCCATCGTGGTGGCTATATGGGGTCTCATAGGTAATGGCAAGAGCTTGTGGAAGTCGAGAATCTGAAAATATCCAATCAATTTGTGTTAATTGTTTGGTTGTGGGAGAATCCTTAATTGAAAATAGGTTATAGGCATTCAAATGTTCCTCCAGAATATCGCTCTCTGTGGATCTGCAAATATAAAAATCTCCTAATATTACTACTTTAGTATTATCCATTCTACGCACCTTTTCGACGTCAGATTTATTTTCATTTCGAAATCTTGCAATAGGAAATCCGGGACTCCTATAAACAATTATAAATGACGTGTCAAGATATTTAAATGCAATCGATTGATACGTTGCCCTTGGGTTTATAGACTTCTTTGTCTCAAACAGAAATACTACATTTTGCGAAATGTTTTGGCTAGCATAAATGAGTATTCCGTTCTTCCCAATACCATTCAAACGATTGCAATCTATCCTTCTTATAATGTCAAAATCCCTTAAAGTGTACTCTTCTTGTGGAAGAGTCCAGGTTTCAACAAAATATAAAAAGTTTGCAGAACAAATAATTTTGTCGTTGGCAACATCTTCGCGATGAGCGCGAAGAGATTCCACGTTGTGGTAATATAAAGAGATATCCTTATTTTCATTGACCAAAAATTCATATTGCGTAGTCAAAGCCTTTTCCCCTCTTAAACTTGCAAGTTCTTCTTGGACATTTGTAGCTCCAAATCTAGTTGGAGGGACAAAGTCTCCTAAGAGGAAAAGACCCGATGCGCTAGTTGCTCTGCTGCAACCTACGTAGAGCGGTGCTCGCTTAATGCCTCTTTTAAGATGCACTGCGACTTTGCTGTAGGTTGCTCCTTGGCTCTTATGGATGGTAATAGCCTCAGCAGGAACAACTGGAAATTGGTTTCGATCAATAGAGGAATGCCCTGAAGTTCCGCACTGGAATACTCGGTCTGTTTTATAAATTGGAGTCCAGTCTGGGTGATCATTTCGTCGAACTTTTGACCTAGCTATAGTACCGACAGTGGCATCTGTAAACTTAATCCACAGTCCAGTAAATAATAATAAGCCGTTAACCATACTGTTGTCAATTCGCATTAATTGACCAGTTGCCCCATTTACAAGTCCGTTATTTGTATCAATATTGACGGTAACCATATATTTTGCTGTTGTCTTCAGGTGTAAAATATATGGTAGACCCTGAGTTTCAGAGGTCTTCATGTTTTGGGCATGTCTAAGAGTTGATTCTCGGTTTCTTTCAGACATATTAGCTGGTTTAACTGCAGTTGACACAAATTCTTCAGTTCTAATTTGGGCAAGCTTAAGGGAGTTGTAATTGTTTACCTCAGCATTAGAACCGAATAAATGAATTGCGTCATCAGGAACTTCGGTTACTGGAAGAACTCTGGTCCTGAAAAGTTCTATATCTTCATCTGACATGTTGGCTTCAGACATATTATTCAAAGCCAATGCAAAAGCGTGGTCGTCCCGTTGCCGCATTATTTCCGTTAGCTCGAATAACTTAAAATTATTCCAAAGGCTAGCTCCTGCCAGAACATTATATGGATTGGATGCATCTCCAGCGAATATCCAACGATCTCCAACTGGGCTAAGATGCTTTAGATCTCCAAACACTATTATAGACTTGCCCCCGAAACTTATATCCTGACTTCTAAAAATTTGGCGAAGTCTTTGATCTAAGTATCCAAGCATTTTGGATCCGACCATCGAGATCTCATCTATAATAATCAATTGGATATCAATCAACTTGCAATGCATTGTATTTAAAGTGTCATTGCTTAAGGGTCTTAAGGGACCAGATGATTGATTAACAGGAAGGGAGAACACTGAATGAAGCGTTAGTCGTCCAATCCCGAAAGCTGATTTTCCAGTAGGAGCACAAAGTAAAACCTTTGCAGAATCTGTTGCCCCAGGAAGTTTATTTGCTCGCCAAGTTATAGACTCAAATATTGTAGAAATCAATCTGATTTTTCCCACTCCGGCCCCTCCACCAACGTATTCATAAAATGTTTTTTTGGCTGCAACACTATGCATTACGTGGGAGTAATACTGGCGTTGCTTTAAATTGAGCGACCGGGTAAGCGAGCAATGGTTGTCGTCAGATACCATCGGAGGAAGTCTTATAAGAGGAAGATCGCCATCTTCTGGATTATTTGAATAATTTTCATCTTGGAGTACATTTACGTTTTGTCCGACGTCAGGTACTGCCAAAGCCCTGAACTCTTCATCGAGGTATTGAGAGGCTAGCCCTTCTGGTAGGGGGCCATTTTCTTCTCTATCAACATTTTGTATATCTTGAAGAACTCTCTCTAACTCCATGTCGTCAAACACATCATACTGCTCTTTGTTGCGTTTAATAATTTCAAAATTATTTCTAAATGTGCTTTCATTATCGTTGGAAATAAGTTCGGTCTCTTCACTTCTCCATGGGAAAAAGAGCATTACGTGCTCCCTAAAATAATCTGATGGAGAAGAGTTTAGACTGAAGCGAACCCACCTAAGAATTAGGGCATGTTACGTCTTTTTACACTACCAGTCCCATTCAGCATTTGGTAACTTTGGTAACAGCAACGTTATTTTCTTCATCTGCATCAAAGTCGATTGGTTCGTCGATTGGAGAATTTGAACCAAGCCGCAAATTCCGCAAGACATATCGACTCCAGTTGTTCATGTCTTTGCACGTATCGATCAAGTAAATTTCGCTCAAAAATATCTGTCGAGTTTTCGGGAAGCTGTTCTAATGCTCTGTTAGATCACACTATCCGCACCCTTTTATCTGGATGGCAAGTGTTGATAAAAATATTTCCTTCACTAGCCTCAGACATGTGTAGACCTAAAATGTTGTATGCTTCTTCTTGGGCAGATATTTCTGTAGCGTTAATAAACTTACTCCCTAAGTGGTGCAATTTTCTTTTGACGGAAACATTTCCATGGGTCATTTCTGTTATTGCTTCTCGAAGCAGTTGCGACACACCACGGTTGGACTTATTAATGTAGTTAATTATGTACACTCAGAAAAAAAATCAAGAACATTGGGCTTGTTTTAAGCCTAAATGGTCTTAAAAGGGCGACAGGTACGAAATGGGCTTGTTTTTTATTTCAAGAACGTTTTATTCTTAAGCTGGCATTCTTATTTTGAGAACATTTTCGGGCGTAATTAAGTATGAAATGTTCTGGAACCCTGAATTAATTATACTTAAATAAAGTATAAAATCTACTTAAACAATGTATAAATTATAAAAAAAAAACATTTGACAATTTTATAAATGTAATAAAAATTGCTTTAGGTCATTAGTAGGTAATATTGTTATTTGTACAAATTTAATCCGATTTACTTGTGAATGAGGTATAAGTTATGCTCAAATGAAGTATGATATATTCTTAAACTAATAGTATAAATCATTGTGTTGTTTTATTAGTTAACAATTATTTTTTTATTACTTACTTATACATTCGATAAATAAATATACTTTATAAAATAATCTCATTCGGCACGCTGTAATAGAATATGTTTTTGAAGACCATATGACCCCTCATTCGATGCGTATTGTCAGTAAGAATACAAGGCGGCTAATAGAAAGGGCAATTTATCCATCGGCCCCAACAGCTTCAATTTTCTAAATTTTCACTTTCACAAATTCAACGCCCTCTCTCCCAAACCAATTGAAATTTATTAAGTCTTGGTATGCACTCCTGTTAGTTTTGGCGATACCTTTTGATTGGTGTATCACTCGTTATGATCGGACCGTCAAAGCAGATTTTGAATTCTGTGCCCATATAATAGTGTCGCCTTCGCACACTCTCCTGGTGCGCTTCGTCACTACGTGGACTGCCGCCCACAGTAATTTATCTCCTTGTGATTTTATGTAAATGTTTTAAAAATCAAAGCGTAATTCCGTAATGTCCTATTTTCTCCCCGATTTAAACACAAAATCGGCTTGTTTTGAGAATTTAATTCTTAGCTATGAATTTAAATGTTTTAAAAATCGAATCATATGTTGGCATATATATGTATGTACGTTTGTCACAGTAGTTATATAATAGCAATTATTATTTTCAAAATTATTCCCCGATTTAACAAAATTTGCTTGTTTTGAGGGTCTAATTCGTAATTTTTAATATTATTGATCTACTTGTGTTTTATAAACAATATTTGTAAAATAATATTGTCTACTTTAGTCTAGAGCCAATTCTATTTTATTTTAATCAATATTGGCTCTCGTTAAGTTAATTAACGTTTTAACATTGGTTAAAGCACAAAATGTACTTGACAAAATGTTTTTTATTTTTCAATTTTAATACTACTGATGAGAATAATTCATTCCTATTTGGAGAATACTAAAACCTAATTTTCTGAAATAAGTACTTTTAGTTATCACCAACCAAGAAAAATTATTTTTTTAGAATAAATTATTCTTGGGTTTAGGATAAATTGAATTTTGTTCTTGAATCAAGCACTTTTTCGGATAATTTGGGTTTTGAGAATGATTTAATCTTAAAACAAGAACACGCAGCAGATTCATTCTTAAAACAAGCCCAAAAAATACTACCCGAAATTAAGTACAAATCACGCGTAAATTTAAAATGCGTTTTTTTTCTGAGTGTAGCTACAACAGGCGTAAGCCTCTAGGATAAATTGAATATCCATGTTTGTTTTTTAAGCTAGATCGAATGGCGAACTTGTACTCTTCATATGATATTTCAAGATGCCTGAGGAAATATTCAAAATTATTGAACATGGCCGATTCTTCTTCGGAAACAGTCTTTAAAAGTTCCTTAACTTTCTTAAATATTTCTTTATATTCTTCAACGTTGGTTTCGTTTTCTTCAAACGGATACAAAACCAGAGTTTTAGGCATTGGTGGGTATGGCATATTAAACCGACAGAATTGTTCGCCTCGCAGTTCCCTTAAACATGAAGCGCTGTGCTTATGGCGCTGATATTGAATTACTTCTTGCAGTAATAAAACGATCAATAAAGCGGGCGACTTCTTCAGCATTATCGGGTCCTTCTAGTTTTGGGGCACCAGAAAACCAGTACATGCCATGAGAGTGCGGCGATCCTCTGTGCTGGAACTCGATCCTCCAATAATAATGGACCAGTCTTAACTCACCAAATATCTCTGAGCTTTTAAACAATTTCATTAATTGTCTGAACCTGTAGTCAAAGTACCGGGAGCAAGTTACTGGGTCTGATCGGATTAATCTAGCTTTTTCGGCGCTAGATAGAGTTGCCGCCTCCTCACTCCTCACTCCTCACTGTTATCCAATAAAAGAGATAGAATAACTAAACTCCATTTAGATTCAGCAGCAGAGAGGGTTATGAAGAATGTAGGCAGCCCAAATTGTCTAATCATGGCTATAACTTTCTTTTTTTCGGCCTCCCAGTGGGCTGGAGCTGAACGGAGGCCTTTTAGAATGTGAAATCCATCATCATGTTGTACAAGACTGTCAAGGAATGAATTATCCCTCACATTTGCAGCAGTTACGGTACCTGATTTTTTACGTAGGGCAATGGAAATACAACTTTGGATTCGCTGCATTTCATAAAACTTGTTCATGTAAAGGATTTTGGGTACTACTTCGCAACGACGGTCGTAAAAACGAATTTGCGATCTAGCTTTTTTGCATAGGTCGAATTCCCCTTAAATATTACCCCGCAAGAAATAGGTGGGAAGGAAAGTTCTTCTGCGTCGTGGTCAAGGGTTAAGTTTGTAGGAATGCGGCCTTCTCCAGGGGCCATTGCAATACGTTGAAGTCCAGTATCATCGCTTTCCAATTGCTTTCTGTAGAGTTCGGTGTTAACCAAGTATCGCACAGCTTCAATGACCCGAGCGGGTCGAATAGTTTCCGTCATAAAATTATGAGAATACTCTAACTTTCTTTTTAAATGAACCTGGATTACATGGGTTGAATCAAAGGTGCGCGGGAGTGCGCTTACAGTATCAGGTACTGAAATTGGAACATTGACTACAGAGCCTCTTATTCCGCATTGCCTTTCATACCCTAGGGATATAATTCGCATGAAGGGAATTCGAGGAGAAATAAGGCGCTCCTCAAGACATGTCAAATTTTTAAGGCATTCCGGTATCTCTGGAAAGTCGAAACCATTCGAGAGACAAAGGGATGGTATCCTACCTTTGGAAACGCCTTGACGACACGTACTGCAAAATTGATATTTGCCGGACGGACTCGGAAATTTGCTACTTAAATAAAATACACTGTCTACACTAAGGTTGGGGAATTTAGAAGAAATAGTACGTATGTTCAAACCACTTAACTGAGATGGAAACCACGTTCCTCCACAGCATGTACAAATCTTACTTGGTCCGTCCTTTATGTTACGAAGATATTGATCTCTCGCAGTAGCTCGACTTCTCCGTCGCTGGCGTTCCCGTTGATCCTCCAGTTCATCGCTGTGATTGTCTTGATGATTCCGCCTGTCGATTTTGCAAACTGGACCTATATGTCAAAAGTCGCTCCTCAGCCATTTCCTGAATTTGTTGCTCCCGAAGTCTCCTCTGAAGTCGAGTGTCCCGATGATGCACTGTGTTGGTCCTGTGCTGCTGTGTCCTAGTGATTGGGTTGTTCCTAGTGATTCTACGAGCTGCAGCGTCCCGTGCGCACTCGGGTCCTCAATTTTCCTCGGTCGATCTCCAGGTAGCGTGATCAGCAGTATTTCTCAACTGCTCTCGTCGTCGCTCCTCGGAATCCGACCTGGCGATTTGACGTGCTTCAGCGTCCCGTGAACGCTCGGGTCCTCTATTTTCCTCGGTCGATCTTCAGGTAGCGTGATCAGCAGTATTTCTCAACTGCTCTCGTCGTCGCTCCTCGGAATTCGACCTGGCGATTTCGCGTGCTGCAGCGTCCCGTGAACGCTCTGATCCTCTATTTTCCCCGATCGATCTCCAGGTAGCGTGAGCCGCAGTGACCCGCTTGCGCTCGTGGGCTCGAATTCTTTCTCTACGCCGTCTCTGAGAGCGTGCAGCGGTATCCCGCGCACGAGCCTCTTCTGCTACATCAAAATTACTTGCGCGGGTAGAGGCAATGTGCTGCGCATTACGGATCCGTATTTGTGATGCATTTCGAGAATATTGGGAGCGGCTTCGTCTAAGTGATGCTTGGCGGCGCTGTTCTTGCGATGAAGAAGATGTAAAAAAGTTATTGTTTTTCTTGGAAATGATTACTCTTGTAAAACCTCAAAAAAATTGTCAGAGGATTACAACAAACAATTTGCTTAAATTGTTAAACTTCTTTGCTTTGAGTTTTTCACTAGACATCTAGTTGGTCGAAACTTGTGTGATGCTTAGAGGCTTACAAGTCTCAACCTGAAGAGATTTCTGTATCACCGTTAGATTAAAATCAAATAAGATTAAAACAATTTAACCGTTGTTGTAATTCTCTGATAAGTTGTTCAAAGTTTAGTAAACGTTATGAGTCATGGGATTCACTTTATAGAAATATTTACCAAATAAAGAGGTGTAATAATGCTTCAACTATTTAAAATTTCTTTCTCACTTGCTTTCACTTTTCACCTTATACCTTTTGGTGGATTTATACTTTAAATATTTTCGATTTGTTACACACGTTATCACTATTCACCTTTCGGTGGACTTTTCTTCACTGAGTAATACATACACACAATAAAGAGAAACTGCACTGGCATACGTTGTCACTCGGCAACTGTTATTCACAGACTAATCCGTGGATTAGGATTACGAGTCAATATATAGGTTGGGAGTATACCTGTTATCAACGTTCGGATAACCTTTTTGATGGCAGACAATCCCTGATTTTAGGGACCATTCTTAGGTCGGTCAGGTAAAACGGGATGATTAGCCAACTTAAGATTTGCGCAATAACTACATTATTACCTGATATCTAGCTTCGTGGCAGCCTTGTTATGGTAAATGAGGTGATCATTTTGTTATTTATGTGATAAATTAGGTAAACCAGGTAGCCTACCTTCAAATTTGATCACGTGTACAATGTATCCATGTTATTAGGCGGTGCAATCACACAGTTCTAAAGTAAGCTGAAATTTATATTTAACCGGTGTAGACGTTGTTCAAATGTATGGTGGGCTGGCTACCTATTATATTCTTCCTATAGTATCGTCCGATTTTTGTAAATACATGAAAAAAAGGTATCCCCAAGAGCTTAAGATAAAAGTTCAAAAAACATCGAAGCTATAATTTATATTATAAAAATTATATTCCCGAGAGAAAAAGATAATAACACCGAAGCTATATTTTTTTTGCATATTCAGTTTTCTGAAATTCCTATGGCAGCTATATGATATAGTTTTTAACATTTTTAGCATATAACCTGCAAATACATCTGCTAGGTTTTTGCCACCCGAGCTGATGGGGGTTGTATTATCGGTAGAAGGTGGGGTTCTAGAGAATCCTTGGACAACTCGCTCGCAAGCTTTTACATCTTAAAACAAAAATCACGTGCTGATCTTTAATTCAATCAAGAGGAGGGTAAACTACTAAGGATATATAAGGAGAGTATCTTTACTTAAACCCTCTTGTGAGAGACGACGCTTTAGGGTTTCGTTGTGTTTGCGCTGAGCAGTTGTGAAAGCTGCAGCGGATGCCCACCCAACCATGATCACCAAATTCCACATAAAATTCATTTCTAATCCCAATGACAACAAACAAACAATTTTATTCTCCCTCTACCTTCTTTCGATGCATGACTCCCAAATTTATAACGCTTGTTGCATTATTACCTCAAAAACAAAGTATTTATTCATTAAAATTAACTTTAGGTGTTCCTAAACACCAACTCATTGTGCAGGCAAATAATTAATAAATTTGATATATTTTACCAACAGTAAATGTGTATAGGTATACAAGAATTAAATTATTTATATATATTCTGTTTATTTTATAGGTAGGTTTACTTTATAGGACTGATGCATTCCATTTTATTTCCTGTGATTCGATATAGGGATATTTATATATTTTGTTTCTCTTTAAAAATAGGTCGAGGTAACATAATAATTTTTCATAACTTAAATAATTATCTATAATTCGTGATCAAAAATAGGAAATGAAATCAAAATAAAAATCCAAAGACTAGTTTACACTGGTATGTGCAAGAAAAAAAAAACAAATGGAATGAAAATTCAGAATAAATATTTGTTTTCCGTTTCAATGTTTGGTTTTAACTTAAATTATTAAATATTTATATTTTATTTCAGATTCATTTTAATTCCAAGGTTTTAAAGTTTTATTTAACTTTTCCCAATGGCTCTAAAACTGTATGCATGTATGCAGATAGGAAGTGTGGTTTTGTTTCCTTTCTTTTCTTTTATTTTGTTTTTGCACTTTTTCTTATCTGCACACGGCTGGGCATTTTCAAGAAAGTATAACGAAAAACTGCTTTTAACCAAACATTAAAACTCTATTTGGTTCCGCTTAGAATTCACAAATCCCCTACGTATGTATAATAAAAGAGAATAAGTACACTTACATATTTTATCCACGTCCAAAAGATCTTTTGCGGGGATGAGTGTGCTCTGTTGGTTTAATTTTCAATAGAGGTGTGGATTAGGAGTTCACTGCGCTTAGTTAATAATTATTTTAAATCGTTTGTCTTTTCAACTAATTTTAGATAGGATTTATCATTCATTTTTGTTAGTTCTTGCCGATTGTCTTTTTTTATAGTGTTTGGGAATTTGATTTCACTTTTACAATATTCAATATTTCTTTTCTTTTTGTTTTATTTATTATAAAAATATATTGGAATGCGGCCAGGCCTTTATCTACCACAAAAATTTGCATGAACGCCTGTAAAACGCCTTTTCTTATTTGATTTGATTTGATTTTTAGATTATATTATTTTTATTTTTTTTACAGACGCCTAGGTGCACTGATCGTGGCCAAATAAAGGCGGTGAAACTTAAAAGGGAAACTTCCACGGATGGCACTTAATTCCTCTTAGGCAGACCTCCCTGTAGTTTTAGGGGTTAAGCACTGCATATGTGTAGGGTCCGCCAGAGATCACGTGGAGGAATGGAGGACAGGTCGAAATGGGGCTATTTACGGCCAACTCCGAGACACGTGCAAGGGTAACCTTCAAGCCGAATAAGTTTGAGTACTAGCCAGATAATCTCCAGCCAACTCTTAAGGCCGTCGAGGCTGTAGAGTCAACTATACCGCAGTAGACTGACTTTAAATTGGTCGGGAACTGGGTGCCTAAATGAAAGGGTATAACGAATGTAGGCACATGTGTTTCTTTTCTAAAAACAACTAAATACCTTATAGTGGCAAGCTGGTTATATTTTATTTTACGTGAAGCACGTATTTTGTATTAATCCGTGTATAGCACAATATTAATATAAAGACTGCTACGTTAAGGTCACAAAATGGAAATTTTTGCTTCGCACTGTAGGTCTGTTCAATTAGGCAGCCACGAGGTAATAGAAATAGCAAAGAAGAATTTGAATACAGTCAAGTGCAAAATTTGGAAATCGAGTGGCGTGAGCAGTGGAAAGATAACTGGAAATATGAGATAAATTGCATATTTCAGATCTGGCGTTACCTTGAAGAGAGCATTATCTAAAGCTTACTAGCGCACTACAAATTTTATCCGAAATTCTGGAATATATAAAAAATAATATTGCCAAGAGAAGATGGTAAAATATCAAAAAACACCGAAGCTATAATTTTTTGTCCATTATTTTCCAATTATTCCTATGGGAGCTATATGATATAGTTGTCCGATCCGGCTGGTTCCGACTTATATACTACCTGCAATAGAAAGAAGAAGTTTCATCACGATAGCTTCAAAACTGAGAGACTAGTTTGCGTAGAAACAGACAGTCAGACGGACGGACAGACGAACAGACGGACATGGCTAGATCGACTCCTCTAGTGATGCTGATCAAGAATATATATACTTTATATCGGAAACGTCTCCTTCACTGCGTTGCAAACTTCTGACTGAAATCATAATACCCTCTGCAAGGTTATATATGGTATCCCCAAGAGCTTAAGATAAAAGTTCAAAAAACATCGAAGCTATAATTTTCTTTCCATTTATTTTCCGATCGTTCCTATGGCAGCTATATGATAAAGTCGTTCGATTTCGATAAAATTAAATTCAAAATTCAGAAATATTATAAAAATTATATTCTCGAGAGAAAAAGATAATATTACAAAAAACACCGAAGCTATAATTTTTTTGCATATTCAGTTTTCTGACATTCCTATGGCAGCTATATGATATAGTCGGGCGATTTTTTTTAAAATTTTATCCAAAATTCAGGAATATATAAAAAATAATATTGCCAAGAGAAGAAGGTAAAATGCCAATAAACACCGAAGCTATAATTTTTTTTTCATATTTAGTGTTCTGTCATTCCTATGGCAGCTTTGTGATATAGTTGTCCGATTTTTTAAAAATTTTATCCGAAATTCAGGAATATATAAAAAATAATATTGCCAAGAGAAGAAGGTAAAATATCAATAAACACCGAAGCTATAATTTTTTTTCATATTTAGTGTTCAGTCATTCCTTTGGCAGCTATATGATATAGTCGTCCGGTTTTTTAAAAATTTTATCCGAAACATTATTCTTATATAATTTTAACCAATTTTTTTTTTTAATCTTTCAAAATGGAGGCCGTTGGAATTTTTTTGTCAGGCTATATTAAAAAAAAGTAGGCCAGCTGCGGATCGTCCACAGGTCGCTGTGTAGATCCGATTTTTATGAAACCAAGTTTATTTTGTTAAGAAATGACGTAGAAACTGTCTGAACTTAACTTACATAAAATATCTGAAAAACTCTGGTTGTGGCACTCTTTCAAAGTCAAAAATATTTTTTTTCATATTTTTTGTTGTTGTTTTTTCTTAACAAAAATACTTAACCGTACAAATTTTTACATAAAGTAGGTTCAGACAGTCGGCAATTTCATTACAAACATTTCTGTAAAAACAGCATGATGATCGAAGCATTACTTTTTGAGATACACGATCCGCAGCTGAGGAAAACATGGTTTCGAGAAAAACGCATTCAAAGTTATAAAATATATCTACTGCACAAGGAAGGTGGGTGCCGTCATCCTGGTATAAGTTCCAAAATAGTTCGAATTTCTTCGTGAAACTTTCATGACACATTCTTAAAGAGTTGTTCTATCAATTTAAACAATAAAAAAAATGGAATTTTTTTTTGTCTATGTGTATCCCCCCTTAAATACTACCTGCATAAGAAAGAAGACTTTTGGGAAAGTTTCATCACGATAGCTTCAAAACTGAGAGACTAGTTTGCGCAGAAACAGACAGACAGACGGACGGACAGACGGACATGGCTAGATCGACTCCTCTAGTGATGCTGATCAAGAATATATATACTTTATGGGGTCGGAAACGTCTCCTTCACTGCGTTGCAAACTTCTGACTGAAATCATAATACCCTCTGCAAGGGTATAATAACTTTGAATTGTTTTATTAATTATATCATTAAATCAAACGATAAGTATTCTCCTTTACTCGTAGAGTAAACGGGTATATTGTATTCGGGGAAAAGTATGTAACAGGTAAAAGGAGGCGTTATAGCCATGTCCATCTGTCCTTCTGTATGTCTGTTTCAATACCGTTTACGAGCTCAGTTTAAAAGCAAGCGATTTGAAACTTTCACAGCCGTCCTAAAACATGAAGAGTGAAAATCGTCCCGATTGTTTAATGCATACATTGATCAGGGTAAAAGCACGTTCCGTACTTTGGTGGGCTCTCTCCTAGGGTAATAGTTTATGTTCAAAGTATCAACGTCTCTACCCGCTAGGCCACGCTGTTTTACGGAGGGACCGAAAATAACAGTTTTTTTTTATTATTTTTAATACAAAATAACATCCACTTAGAATTCCACTAAAAATCTGATAAGAAAAATCCAATAACCAATTTAATGCGGTCTATTCATATTCGCAATGACCTTAATTTTTTAAACCTTTTTGAAATTGGTCATTAGGTAACTGTTATAACAGAATAACAGTTATTTTCAGACCATAAAAATATAAGTGCCCGGTAATTTTTATTCATGACTATTGTTCAGTCCCATGGTACTTGGTTTATCCACACAGCTAATAGCCCTGCCAACTGACTACGAAGGTCAAGACATCTGGCAACCTTACGAGACGAGAAGGAGATCAAGAGGACAGAAGAACACGAGCTTTAGCGACCAAACCAACAGCATTTTTTGTCTGTCCATTACGAATATTGTGTAACTAATATCAAAGAAAATTCATGAACCCAAGTGAAGTGTAATCGTTATAAACTAATGAATTAAAGATTAAATTGTTATATTTGAACTTCAGTCGTTTTTAAATAATCCCAAGAGCCCCTCTTACTATGACAGCCAGGTATATTAAATTCGGCACGGCGTCACACTCGAACATGGTGGCCCATGAGGGGACTCTGCTTGAAGTTTAAAATCTCAGTTTGATTTTTTATTTGTTAAATTATAAAACATATCACTTATCCCGCTATCTCACACAAATTGCGATCGTCTCCGTTTGTGTCCCCAACACGTGCTCTCACACCGACAGAGCACATTCATCAATACCAACGCACCGGTCGTCTGACAGCGCTCCCACACACCACACACACGCGTGTTCCAAGAGGGTCCGTTACAATTTCGCAACCAAGGCGAAAAATCATCCAAAGGGGAATCGGAAACCAGTACAGCCGGCACTCACACTACAGTCAACATTACGTAAACTCAAGCGTAAGCAAAGGGAAAAGATCACGTGAGTACGGGTGCTATTGATTTACCAAATTGGAGCTAGGTTAGGTTGAATATAAACTGGTAACACAAATCTCACAATATGACTGACACCGAAGCTGATAATCCATCATTAGAAGGGTTTGTTACACTTCAAAAGAAGCGTCTTCTCAGCCTTACACGTCTGCTACAGAATTACAAGAAGGATTCCGCGTCTCGAAAAAACGAAAGCTATTATGTGAAACGCCTGCAGCAAATCGAGTGTTTAAATTCGGCTTTTGAGACCACCCATCAAGTAATCATCTGCACAGAGGGATACGCCAAAACGGACTATTACGCCAAGAAGATCGCAGTCAGTTTTAAGGAACTGTACATGGAAACCTACTGTCTAGTAGCTGAAGACCAACGAATCAAATTCCCGGTGTTGCCGTCTTCAGGCTCGTCGCCGCCCTCCGTTTCCACGGTTGCCGACGCACGTGTCCACATGCCACAACTGCCAGTGCCCAAGTTTAGCGGAAACTGCGTTGATTGGCCAGGATATTATGACGCCTTCATTCGGATAATTCATAAAAATGAGCGGCTGGACAATATTCAACGTATTCATTTTCTCAAAGAATCTTTGCCAGGTGGTCGGTATTGCGATATTAGGCAAATTCCGTTGACGGCCGCTAATTATACGGTGGCATGGGACACCTTAGTTAAACGTTATAATAATCCACGCGTGGTCTTCTCTAACCACATGAACATGTTGTTCCAGTTGCCAAGCCTAACCAAGGAGAAGCCCGATGATATCCGATCCATGATAAGTGCAGTGAACGTCTGCGCAGCCGCCTGTAACAATATCAACGCATCATTGCAGGACGGTGATCAGTGGCTCGCCCATTTTTTGACATCAAAATTACCGCAAGAAACGAACTCCGCCTGGGAGCATCATCTAGGCAATCAAACCCAAATTCCCTCGTACAAGGATCTTGTACAGTTTCTCGACAACCGTTTAATCACCCTAGACGCCATTGAAAACAGAAACTGTTCAGGCACAAGCAAATCTGGATCAGCCCAACCAGACACTACCAAACGCATCTCGGTTCATAACACCTATGCGCAACCAAGCCCCCCTGTGCTTCGTTGCCCACACTGCAATGGTAATCATATCCTTCGTCGATGTCAGCGATTCCTAATCTTGGATTGCTACCAACGTAAGAAGGTCGTGAGTAAATCAAACCTATGCCTAAACTGCTTGAGCAAATCGCACATGCTTGCCCGCTGTCAAAGTGTAAAGAATTGCTACCACTGTGGACACCGCCACCATTCTTTACTACATCCGGCAGCGGGGCCAAGCATCACTCAAGCACAAACTGGAAACACATCAATGGACTCCAACTCTCGAACCCTCAGTACTATCGCTCAAAGCGCATAGATCTCATCATCGGAGCCGACCTCATGGCGGGACTACTCCTTCCGGGAACCCAGATCGGAACTCCAGACGAGCCCATTGCACAAAATTTTCATCTGGGTTGGATGATACTTGGCAAATTCCAGTATTCAATCCACACATTTACTATTCGCTGTCATCGAACCGCTTTAGACACGGAATCGCTGTTAAGGAATTTCTGCGAAATAGAATCCGTCCCAAGCCGATCCCTTTACTCCGACGAAGAGCGGTGGTGTGAGTCCTTCTTTAAGGAAACGCACACACGTCAACCAAACGGTAGTTTTATGGTTCGACTACCTTTCAAGTGGTATTTCGATCCCACAATGACCCTTAGAAAATCGCATCAAGTCGCATTAAACAGGTTCCTTCAACTAGAACGGCGTTATCAACGGGATCCCAATAAATGGATTCGCTACAAAGAGGGAATAGAAGAGTATTTTGAAGTGGGACAAATTACACCAGCGACCTCAAGTGAGACATCAACAGTTATTACCTCCACAAAACCCTGTCGGGTCGAATCCTGCGTTCTGCCTCATCACGCTGTCTATAAAGAAGATAGTCTCACCACCAAACAGCGCATTGTATTCGACGCATCGGCAAAAAGCTCAAACGGTCGATCTCTAAACGATGTTTTGTCCGTAGGACCCACGCTACAAAATGATCTCTCTGCAGTGTTGTTAAATTGGAGACAGTACCGATACGTGTTCACTGCCGACATCCAGCGCATGTACCGTTGCATCGACGTACATCCGGACGACACACAGTATCAGCGTATTTTATTTCGGGCGGCGGATGGAAACATCAAGCAATATTGTCTATCAACTGTAACGTTTGGTACCGCTTCGGCTCCATTTACCGCCATCAGAGTAATTCGGCAAATTGCAGAAGATGAACGTGAAAATCATCCACTGGCAGACGACGACGATATTCTTTCCGGTGATCACACTATCTCGCTACCAAATGGAAAAGGTTTCGTGTCAATCTGGAGGACATCAGCAAAATCCGAATACCTCGCAGCCTACGGTATACGCCAGATTTTAGTCAGGATATCCAGTTACACGCTTTCTGCGACGGGTCCACTCACGCATACGCAGCTGCGGTTTACATACGCATACCCCAACCAGATTCATCATTTTGCACCTCTCTCCTCACTGCGAAATCCAAAGTTTCTCCAACGAAACCTTTCACTATCCCGAGGACCGAATTATGCGGCGCGGTACTGGCAACTAAACTAGTCAAGTAGGTAATAGCGACCAATCGTTGGAAAAACGTTAAAATCACAATGACATACTGGACGGACGCCACAATTGTTCTCCACTGGATCAAAGGAGATGCCAATCGTGTTGCCTACATTTTGGACCACGGTGATCCACACCAATGGAGACATGTTCCCACAACGGATAATCCAGCAGACAGCGGTACGAGAGGACTATCCCCATCAGAAATCTCCACCTTCGATCTCTGGTGGCGCGAACCATCATGGTTAAGTCAACTCCCCAGTGAGTGGCCTGACACAGAAGTTCCAAATATAAAGTCTGATGAGCAGTCCCTAGAAGCAAAATCCATACGAGTCCATTCGCACCCGACCCAGGTAGACTTTAATATCATTGAGCGATTTTTAACGTACACCAAACTCGTCCGAGTCATCGCATACATACTGCGATTTTGTCACAACGCTCAATCGAAAAAAACCAAATCTTACAATCAGTTGTCGACGGTGGAACTGGATAATGCACTTCGCTGCGTTGTGAAAATCGTACAAGCCGAAACCTTTCAATCCGACATAAACGGGATCCCCACAAAAAATCATTTGCCCTCCAAAAGCATCTTAAGGAATCTTACCCCCTTTCTTGACGACGGCATCTTGCGCGTTCGCGGTCGTCTCAAGCATTCCAGTCTTCCTTTCGATCGCAAGCATCCAATCATCATCGCAGCGTCATTTCTTTACAGAATTGGTAATTCAGAACTCGCATCAGGCTACCCTGCATGGCGGCGCTAGTCTTACTCAGGCCCACACAAGGTACAAATTCTGGATTCCAAATGGAAGAAAGGCCGTCCGGACCATAGGAAGTCCATTGATGGGTGACCTGCCGGTACACCGGGTCAACCCACCGAACCGCCCATTCATTGCGACCGGCGTTGATTATACCGGGGCAATCGAAATCAAAGCGGCACGGCTTCGTGGGACAAGTACCTACAAGGGATACATCGCGATTTTTGTCTGCCTGGCTACGAAGGCGGTCCACCTGGAAGCGGTTACCGGACGGACAACGGACGGACAACGGAACCAATTTCGTTGGCGCCAATACGTATTAACAAGCGCACAACAAGCTGATCGCGACCAAGCTACATGCCCGACATGGCATTTCACTCCGCCATACTCCCCCAATTTCGGAGGCCTCTAGGAGGCCAGTGTAAAATCCGTCAGGCATCACCTAATCGGCAATCACAAGCAAACTTATGAGGAACTCGCGACGGTGCTCATCAGGATTGAAGCTTGCCTTAACTCTCGCCCACTGTGTCCGCTAACAGCCGATCCAGATGACTTAGAAGCTCTTACACCGGCACATTTTCTCATCGGCGACACACTGCTCGCACCTGCCCATTGTCGCCCACAAAACGCATCGTTTCGTGAGCAATTTCTATCTCATCAAAATTTGATCCGTCAGTTTGGACACAATGGAGCCGAGATTGGCTGTCCAATCTTCAAACTCGCCCAAAATGGTATCAGGAAAAGGATAATTTTGAAATCAACGAATTGGTACTTATCAAGGACGATCAACTGCCACCATCACAGTGGACGCTCGGTAGAATCACCAGTCTACATCCTGGAGGAATTCCCTCGTTCGAGTCGTAACGTTAAACACCAAATCAGGCAGTCAGAAGCGCTCCATCTCCAAATTATGTCGCCTCCCAATCTCATGCTAACACGAACCACCTGTTTCTCTCTTGGTAGTCAATTGCATCCGTATGTCATTTTTTCTTTCTCTTAGCAGCTACGAATACCAAGGAACTCTAGATCCAGAAGCCTGAACCACAAGTATCATGCTGATTTCGCATTGGCGGGCGGCATGTTCAGTCCCATGGTACTTGGTTTATCCACACAGCTGATAGCCCTGCCAACTGACTACGAAGGTCAAGACATCTGCAACCTTACGAGACGAGAAGGAGATCAAGAGGACAGAAGAACACGAGCTTCAGCGACCAAACCAACAGCATTTTTTGTCTGTCCATTACGAATATTGTGTAACTAATATCAAAGAAAATTTATGAACCCAAGTGAAGTGTAATCGTTATAAACTAATGAATTAAAGATTAAATTGTTATATTTGAACGTCAGTCGTTTTTAAATAATCCCAAGAGCCCCTCTTACTATGACAGCCGTGTATATTAAATTCGGCACGGCGTCACACTCGAACAACTATAATAAAAGTCTATAAATAAATGTTATTTATTGACTGAAAAAATAAAAGCCGAGATAACTCTTATGCGGGTATTCCACTACATTGTTCATTAGACCAAATTTTTCTCAGCCTATACGATTTTACGTAGGTGCGAGCAAGACAGATATATGTCGGCTGCAATGAGCAATCAATCAGAAAAATTGTAAAAACCGATGGGCATTTTCGGTATTTTTTTGAAGTATTTTTAAATACATCTATACGGTATTACCTGGAGCGATGAGCAATGAGCAAAATTGAATCTAAAAAGTACAATTTTGCTCATTCATTAGAGCAACGGTGAAATGGGATCAATAATAAATATATAAACAAATAAGAACAATATAAAAAATATTTCAGCGGTCTAATTACTCCGTTTCCAACTAAAAACAAGAGAGAACGCTATAGTCGGGTGCCCCGACTATCAGATACCCGTTACTCAGCTAAGGGAGTGCGAGGGAGATAGATATATAAAATCTTTGATCGGGCATAACTTTTTAACGAATGGTCCGATTTGAAAAATTTCTTCTACATTTCGATAGGTATTGATAGTCACAATAAAACTGCATTTTTAGTTTTCCAAAATCTTTAATGGTGTAGGCGCCAGACACCTTTCAAAAAATGGTGTAGGGCGATTGAGGGCGTTAGAGGGGGCGTGGCGCCATTTTGAAATAAACTTGCGCTGCGTAGGAACTCCAAGAATATGCATGCAAAATGCCAATCCTCTAGCTTTTATAGTTTCCGAGATCTCAGCGTTCATACGGACGGACTTTATAGGGTCGGAAAAGCTTCCTTCTCCCTGTTACATACTTTTGCACGAATACAATATACCCTTTTACTCTACGAGTAACGGGTATAATGACGTCATGCGTCTATAAAGTTTTATAACATTGATACAATTATATATACATACATATGTACTTTGTACAGCCCAAAACATTTTAAAAGCGTGTTAAAAATGTCTGCTTTCATGACAATAAACACTATTAATTTTACAGATTTGAACCTTAATGATTTAGCGAGTTAAAGTTATTTGAATTAAAGTTTAAATTTAACGTTTAAATTCTGAGTGACCATGCCATCTTATCCAAACAAATCCCAGTAAATGTATATATATTTGTCCCTATCTAAGCCTCTAATGAATGCTCTAATGAATGAGCAGAAAAATGTCGTGGAATAACCGCATTATAAGACGACTTTGACTAAGAAAATCATTAAAAAACTTTTATTTGGTGATCGAAAAAATATAAGTTTTAAATATATTTTGCTGATATGACACAAAAATACCTTTTGTAGGAATTTTATTATAAAATTCGTGAAATAAAGTTACGAAGGACTTTTATTTTTCTTGTCAAAAAATAACTGTTATTCTCTGACTTTAAATTTAAAAGTCTGAAATAACAGTAACCTTATGACTTATAAATAAAAGGTGGTGAATAACGATTAATCGATGACTTTTGAAGTAAAACTTATAACTGTTACTATCCCTAGTTTTATATTTTGATTTTTATATAAAACTCAAGAGATAACTGTTATGGTTCAAGCGGAAAATAAAACTCAGAGAATAAGTTTTATTTGTCAAGTTTTATATAAAACTCACAGAATAACAATTATTTCTGAAGTTTAAAAAAAAAATTGGAAAACTAAAAAAACCATTGAAAATATGTAAAATACAATGCTTAATAAGGCCAGTGGTGTAGTTGGTTTTTTTCTATGAGTCTTCCTTGTCGATGATTTGTTTGTTTGAAAAAAACAAAAATAGCAGCTATTTTCGTTCCTTGGGTAATAGTTCAATTTTTTATAACATTTAAACTATGTATCTTAACATTCTCCTGTCCCTTGAACAAGTGTTCAACAATCGCTTATGTCGAAGGTAATATAATACTAATTTAATTGTATTATAGAGGTCGATGCGCCTTAACAAGTAGTATGAAGAACTGGCTTTAATCCTATAGTTTAGTACTTACATCGCCGAAACCGCGAGATAACCATGAGAAAAAGTTAGAGGGTCTGTCTGTCTGTCTGTCTGTATGTCTGTCTGTCTGTCTGTCTGTCTGTCTGTGCTTTGGTGTTTTTTGAATTATTACCTTCTACTTTTGAAAATACTATTTTTTAAATATTTAAAAATTTGGATGACTATATTATATTGCTGCCATAGGAACGGTCGGAAAATTAAATGGAAATTAATAGGAAAAAATGTATATCTTTGTTGACTTTTATTACATTCTCTTCTCCTCTGGGATATGGCTTTTCTTTAATATTTCCAAATTTAGAAGTAAATTCATAAAAAATTCGGACGGCTATATTATATAGCTGCCATAGGAAGGATCAAAAAATTAATGCCAAAGTAACCCAAAGCTAAAATTTGGATTTTTGTAACATATACGCAAATTAATTCAAATTTAATGTTTCTGTAAATGAATAGGACTGATCTGCAAGGGTATAAAAGCTTCGGCTGGCCGAAGCTAGCTTCCTTTTTTGTTGACTAGTGAAACTCTTAGCCGAAGTGAGTACTTTAGGCTTTAGAAAACTAATTCTCACTTTTTGAAAGTTTGTTGTTATTTAAAAGTAAAACCAATTACTTGAATGGGAAATAAAGAGTTTTGGTGCTTTTCGTCGAGGAATTTAGTTATTATTTTTGGAGCTATCACATTTCCGTAGGGACTAATTTTTTTGAGGTCGAAGTGTGCATGGTTAATGTTTGGATCATACCTTTTAAATGAGTACTTAAATTACATTAAGATAAACTTCAGGAAATTTCATATTTTTCTATTTATTAACTAATAACTTGTTTACATATAACGTTTCAGTTTAATCTTTTCCGCCTTTGTTGCTGTCCTCAATGTGGTTGAATACTTTTTCAAAAAAATTTCTGATTCTGATTCTGAAATGGCGCATCTTGCCCGTAAGTACAATTTCAACTATTATTTAACATTAAGATGATTTTTTGATATGGGGGTTAATACTGAAATATGGTTTGATATATTGTGCACTCAGAATGCAGTTCTAGGTTTCTTTCTTCTGCAGAAATCACGTCCGTCTCGTTCCGAACCCTAAGATTTTCGTTTGTGGTGTGACCAACTCGAACCGTTGACAGAGTTAATTAGGTAATCATTAGGTAAACGGCATAGATTGGTAATTGCCCTTTTAAATGTTCGAGATGCTCCGACTCAAATTAACGTTTGCCTGCCAATACTCGGCGATTGGGGCATACTAAAGTCCCATACGATTTGCTTGTCGACTAACTATGCTGCAGTCGTGTACTCGTTATCACGATGCCTTGGGTACTCATTCTGCAGTGCTTCATCCGCGCCCACAAAATTGGTGCCACTGTCACTGTAAATGTGACGTCATAGTCCACGTCGTCCTATTAACCGATCTAGTGCTCAAAGAAAATGATCCGATGTGCGTCCAGTTACTTCCTTCAGGTGGACAGCTTTGGGCACAAATCAGATAAATATTGCGATATAACCTTCAGGGTCTTTCGCATCAAAAAATAAACTAACTTTTCGATTTGTTCTATAAAAACTGTTTTGATGGATTTAATTCAAACCTTTTGTATATCAGTATGGACGGCAGTCAAAGTAGTGACGAAGCGCACAAGAAGAATGGGCGAAGGCGACTACTATATATACAAGAAGAAATGAAAATCTGCTGTGATGGTCCGATCATAATAAGTGATACACCAATCGAAAGGTATAGCAAAAACAAACAGGATTGCATACCAAGACTTAAAGGAAATCAATTGGTTTGGGAGAGAGAACAGAGAAAGTAAAAAAACGAAAATTTCGAATTTAGGAGCTGTTGAGGCCGGTGGGGATAAATGCCGCCTCGCATTGTTTTAATTGTGTTCCTATTGAAAATACCCGTCGAATGAGGGGTCATATAATCAATCCGATGATCCGTTCAAAAGTTATAGCCAAAATAAGATTTTCTCCTTCTTCCCAAAATGAAAATTTAATTCTGTTTGTAATTTTGTGAGCTTGTCAGTTTGTCAGTCTCTCCCAAACGTTGGTTTAAAGTCCTGGAAATATTATATGGTGTTAAACAGCTCGATATAAGAAACATTAGTTTGGAAAAACTCGCTAGTTTAGCGGGAAAACAACTATAAATGGCTTAATTTCTTAAGTCCATTACTTGCGAAATACTTAAGCTACATACTTGTGCTTTATCTCATATTAAAGGCATTTTGAAGTACAATAACACTATTTATGTATATGCAATAGTTAAAAACTTATGCACAACACAATTTTTTTTTTACCTTTATTTTTATCATTTTTTTATTTTTCTCAAAAACGGTTCTATCGATTTATTTTAAAACTTTAAACTATATAGTCCTTGAGATTCCTTAAATTTTACTAAATAACATATTATTGTAAAAAGTCACGCTTAAAAGTTATTTAGAAACGAGAATGGCCAGTTTTGCCAGCTCGAACAACTAACGCTCCCTGAGTATTGAATTTTGTGTGGGTACTCCAAACTGTATTTAAGGGTTATGGAATCATTTAAATTGTTTTTAGCAGATCTACATAGAAAAATTTTGTTCTACGACTTTTGGAAAAACCCGCTACTTCAGCGGGAAAAAAGCTACAAAATACCTAAATTTCGTAAGTTCGTAACTTCTGAACTACTAAAGTAAAGAAAAAGTAAGCAAACAAAAACTTCTGATATCAAATAAAAATACCTCTTAACGAGGTAAAAAAACTAGTGACGATCGCACGATCAACATACATAAGTTCTGATATTATCTTTGTGACGAAAAATTATTGCACTTGTCATCAAATACACTTTCTAAAATTTTCTCATTTGGCACGCTGCAATAGAAGAGTGTGAAGAGTGAAGACGAAAAAGGCTGGAATAGTTTGCTGGGCGGGCCGAATGAGAGTTTCTGTTCGAAACCCGTCTTAGGCTCCTTGCGAGATTATTTGGGTGCTGTATAAGCTTGTTGTGGTAGGCCGCTTTCTGCTTAGATATTTCATCTTTGACCGGTGGTATGCCCAGATCCCTGTGGATGTTCTCGTTCTGAACATACCATGGTGCCCCAGTGATTGTTCGCCGGATTTTTGATTGTGAGCGCTGTATGATGTCAACGATACTGTTGCTCGCGTTCTCCCAGAGCTGGGAGCCGTAAGTCCAAATGGGCTTAAGGGTGGAGTTGTAGAGAAGAACTTTAAAGTCCAGACACAGGGGTGATTGAAAGTTCATAATTTATAGTGTATGTGGTAGGGGTACGACTTAAGTAACTTGTGAGTGTTTTGATGATTTTTGCTGCATATTTTTTATGCATAAGGCCTTTAAGCCACACTCGGTCGAATGCCTGGGAGACGTCGAGGAATATCGCACTACAATATTCCCGATGTTCGAAGGATGTATAATAGTAAGTAAGTTTATTTGCCTATACGATGAGGGAATTGTGTGGTTTTTCCCAGGCTTCGGTTTCATTATAACCACAGACTTTTTCCATTTTTTGGGGTAGTAGCCAAGTCTTGTGATCCCGTTAAATAGCTTGCATATAGCATCCACTGCGCAGTTTGGAAGTTCAATTATAATTTTTGGGGTTATTAGGTCGCCCCCTGGAGCCTTTTTCGGTTTTAGTTGCTTCCTAATGACATTAGAAATTTCAGGCACTTGAAACAAAATCGGGCTAATTGCAATTTCAGAGCTAAGCGGGGGTAGTTGAAAAGTTGGTGGCGGCGTTTGGCTGAAATACATTTCGTAGGTGTAGAGCAAATGTTTCGGCTCTGTCCTCGTCACTGCGCAGTGCCTGACTCTATCGGAGAGCTTAAGTTTGGGTGAGCTCTCCACAAAGGATGCTTTGTACTGGTCGGCGACAGTTTCTCGATGTAGCGGCGCTGAGCAAGCTCTTCTTCTTGCTTGAGGGTTTTGGTGAGTCTGCGTGTGGCTTCATTAAAGAATTGCTTCGAATGAGGCGATCTGCAGGATTGCAAAGCGCGTCGTAGTCGTCGTTTTTCCCGAACCAGTTGTTCGATTTGCAGATTTGTTTTGTATTGGCTGCTACGCACAAGTGTCTCTTCTGGTGTTGAGATTTTGTCTGCTGCCACGAGTACCGACTCCAGGGCATCAGCACAGAAGTCGATGTCATTCTCAGTGTTAGGCTGTGGTGTTAGCTCAATGTGGGAACTTACGTATGCCACGAGTATTTTGGATGCTGCCACGAGTACCGACTCCAGGGCATCAGCACAGAAGTCGATGTCATTCTCAGTGTTAGGCTGTGGTGTTAGCTCAATGTGGGAACTTACGTACTTTTTGTACTTTAGCCAGTTAGTTCTAGGCGAGGTCAGCATGAAAGGGTGCTTATTTACTTTCGGGCTTTGAAGGAGAGTTGTTAAAACAGGCGAGTGATCCGATGATTGTCCGATAGCGATTTGGCGCTTACTAAATTTCTTGGGATGTTTTTGTTTACAGCAAAGTCAATTAAGTCCGGAAGTTTTCTGGGGTCAGCTGGCCAATATGTGGGGCTTCCAGGGGAAACATATTTGAGTTTGTTGTTCAAATTTATAATTGCTTTCCCTTCAAAAAATTGTTCGTAAAGTAAAAGCTTCTTCAACATCGTATAAGTTGAATTCCAACGAGTGGCTACATCAACTACTGGCTGGGAAAGACCCTTTGCAATAGTCATAAGCCTATCAAAAAAACTCTAACAATAAAATATGTGTACTGATTAAATGAAACATACCTGTATATAGGTGCTCTTAACGTTTTGACCACTTTTCGAGCTTTGTCAATTACTTCGTGACAGCCAAGGTTTTGCAGAAAATATTTTACACTCAATTATAGGGCGTGTGCTGCACATTTAACTGATTCGATTGAATAAACCTTGATATCCTGAAGTAAGCTTTCTTCGTTGATCTCTTCTTCATGATCCCTACGATCGATCTCAACCTTCTGATTTAAAAGGTCTTCGGTTTTTAACATATTTTTGCCGTTATCTGTGGTTACGCAGAAAACTTGTGTTTTCGAAATATTAAAGTCCATTAAGATTGATTCGACCACATTACAAAGTTTCATCGCTGTATGTCGCTTATGCAATTCAATGAGACCCAATGTTTTAATGCAAATACGCCTGCCATCGTGGTATTGTACATTGATGCCCAATATTCCACGACTACATCGAGTCGCAGAGTCCATTTTAAGGCTAAGGACTTTTGACTTTAGTGACAATCGAATTGTGTCTTTGATCTCATCACTTTTTTTACGGCCATTACATTTCTTGATGAAATTGGATTCATGCCGAGCCTACTAAAAATTTGCCGAATCCAAATAAAAAGAAAACGGCATTTTTTCGGTCGTCACAAAGCTGATGCAAGCTTCTGTAACTTCCTCTTTGCTGAGGCTCACTGAGAATTTTGTTTTTTTTTCTGGAGGATTTTCTCCGGGTCGTTGGGTATTTTGATTATTAAATACCTCATAATGCTGCTCTTGCAAATGTCGCTTTAAAATTTGCCCCCTTAGCACTTTGAAGGGCTCCGAATCCAAATAAAAAGAAAACAACATCTTTTCGGTCGTCACAAAGCTGATGCTATAGGATATAGTCATCCGATTTTATAGAAATTTTATTCGAAATTCAGAAATATTTAAAAAATAGTATTCCCAAATAAGAAGGTTATATTTCAAAAAACACCAAAGCTAGAATTTTTTAAAGTTTTTTTTTTTCGATCCTTCCTATGGGAGCTATAAGATATAGTTGTCCGATCCGGTCGGTTCCGACATATATACTACCTGCAATAGAAAGAAGACTTTTGGAACAGTTTGAGCCCGATAGCTTTAAAACTGAGAGACTAGTTTGCGTAGAAACAGACAGACAGACGGACAGACGGACCGACGGACAGACGGACATGGCTAGATCGACTCGTCTAGTGATGCTGATCAAGAATATATATATACTTTATGGGGTCGGAAACGTCTCAAAAAGTAAGCGTTATTTGTCAAGCAGAAAATAAAACTAAAAAATTAATCATTATTTTAAGAGCTGAAAAAAAACTCAAAAAATAATCATTACTTTTTGAGATTTATAAAAAACTAAAAAAATAATCATTACTTTTTAGAATTTATAAAAAAAATCAAAAAATAATCATTAAAAACTGAGTTTTTTGATAAAACTTATAATCATTACGGTCCCTGATAAATACTCCTATTTTGTTGATATGTCAAAAACCAACATATTTTGGAAATAGGTTGTTTCACTAAAAAATGCATATCTCTTAGAATATGCATTCAATTTGCAAATATTTAAGTTGTTAACAACAAAAGGGCCTTTAGATCTGAAAGCTAAAATAATTTATACCGTTTTATTTGTATTTTTTTAAAGTAAATAAAAACTAACTGTAACAAAAAAAACGCCAAAAATGAAACTTTTTTGAACTTTTACAGGTTGTACCTCCGTTAATTGCGATCACAACGAGTAATAGCTTTTCGGAAAGGTGCATGTGTTGCCTTTTAAATAGTGGTAGAAATTTGTTGGCTTAATGGTTTTCGAGATTTGTTAGGTTTTTTAAAAGAAGTGCAGAAAATGTGGATTTTTGCGAATTTCTTCAGAACGGTTCTTTGGAAATTTTTTTTAATTTTTCAGCGTGATCAGCAACTCAAAACTATATAAAAAATTGGTCTCACCGTTTATTTCGAAAAAAATTCTAAGTTGTAAACTAGTGTTATTAGTTCCAAAAAATATTATTTAAAGCTTAATTAAATATTAGGCGGTGCTGCCTTAATGCGGTTATTCCACGACATTGTTCGGCTCATTCATTAGGGCATTCATTAGAGGCTTAGAAAGGGGCAAATATATATACGTTTACTAGGATTTGTTTGGATAAGATGGCATGGTCACTTAGAATTTAAACGTTAAATTTAAAATTTACAACTCAAATAACTTTAACTGGTTTAATTAGTAAGGTTCAAAGCTGAAAAAATAGTAGTGTGTACTGCTATGAAATCAGACATTTTTAACACGTTTTTAAAATGTTTTGGGCTGTATAAAGTACATATGTAATTTTTATTAATTTTATTATATCCGGCAGTAGTTTCTAGAATGGCAAATTTATATTAATTTATAGACGCATTATATGATGGACGTTGATGCACTACGAGCAGTACAAACAAGTGGCCCAACGATACCAAGCACGTGCTTGTTACGCGCGGGACCCTTTATCAATTAGGGCAAAAATGCGAGTTCGCGAGGAAAATATATGAAACAAATACTACAAATACTACAACTAAGATTGAAGCAAATGAGATAAAATTTTAGTTTTTAATACGGGGATAGATGTTGAAGTGCAAATTAAATGATAAAGATTGTTATAATTTTTACATAGAACACGAAAGGGCTCATGCAGTGTAAAATTTGATGTACATCGAGGCAAATTAAGAGGGGAAATAATTTCGTGTTAGTCTAACGGGAACATTATAAGTTAAACGGTTTACCAGTTCTACGAAGTCAATGTCACCTTTTATAAGATTTTGCATAAAAATAGTACCAAGCATTATTCTACGGTTTTCAAGTGTAGGTAAATTAAGCAATAGTAATCTACTCTGGTAGGAAGGTAGCCTTACAAAAAGAAGAAATTGTTTTTGTACCGACTCTATACGGTCAATGCGCACTTGGTATTGTGGGCTCCAAACCGAGGAACAATATTCCAATATAGGGCGGACAAGGGAGGTAAATAATAATTTGGTTAGATAAGGGTCGTCAAATTCTTTTGACCAACGCTTTATAAACCCAAGAACACTCATAGCTTTGTTAACAGTAAACATTATGTGGCAGTCAAACTTAAGCTTTGGGTCCAGAAAAACACATAAATCATTTACTGAATATATACGGTCAAATGGCGAGTTCAGAAGCAAATAACTTATAAACGTAGGAGTACCCCTATGAAAGTTCATTACGTTAAATTTCAGGGAGTTCAAATTTAAGAGGTATACTCACACCATACTTGAAAATGGTCAATGTCTGATTGTAAGCCAAAACCAGACTCTATATTATTATATGTCAAACAAAGCTTAACATCATCAGCATATATTAGTACACGAGAATGAGTTATGATAGAGGGAAGATCGTTAATAAACAAAGTAAACAGCAAGGAGCCCAAATGACTACCCTGGGACACTCCAGATGTCACGTGAATTATTTTAGAAACAGCGTTCCTAAATATAAGTCCTCACATTCGTATTACTTGAAATCCAAGTTAATAGATGCAGGTTCTTCTTTTGTAAGAGATAACGCTGACTTTGATATTAATTAAATGATAGACTTTATTCAAATTCATATCCTGACGCAGGATTCGCCCCGAATGCCTTCATGTATTCTGCGACTGTTGATGTTTTATAAGGCCCTTCACCTTCTCCTACGCGTTCGACTTCATACCTTCCATGGTTACCGACTTTAACTACTTTATACGGCCCTGAGTACTTTCCTTTCAATTTTAATGCTGTACCATACTGGGTGCGTTTAATAGCTACCAAATCGTTTAATTGGAACTTCTTCTCTACCTTTCCTTTGGCATCAAAAGCTTTCTTGTTCTCAGCTTGGATACTCTGAATGTTCTCCCTTGATTCCTTCCTTAATTTGTCGCGCTCATCATCTAACTCAGAAATCAAACAATCCTGGATCAATGACTTAAGCTGGACATCTCCTGAGATACGCATATCTAGTCCTGTTAAGAGTTTAAATGCCGATACTTTGGTACTCCTCGGCTCTGTGTTGTTTATAATCTGCTGTACCTTACCTACGTGCTTATACCAGCACCCTGGACTCTCGTGGCTAAGCTTGGAGGTACGCCTGTCGCAATCAGCAAATGATGAATCTTCTCCTTATCGCAGTACTCCTTGAACAGGTGGGAAGTGAAAGCAGCTCCACGGTCTGAAACTATCCTGTACGGATTTCCAAAGCAAACGGCCTGACGCTCCAAACAACCAATAACCTCCTCAACCCCTGTACTTCGAGTAGGATACAACCACACATACTTTGAAAAGGCATCGACAATGACAAAAATGTGATTGTAGCGCTTTTTGGTCAACTCCATTGGGCCAACATGATCGACATGGTTTGTGACGAGCGGCTTGTCTCCTTTGTCGATCGGTGTAAGGAACCCTTCTTGCCTTCCAGGCTTAGCATTTACAAGAATGCACTCTACGGAGCTATCAACAACTCGCGATACTTTCTCCTTCAGCTTCGGAATATAGTACGACTTTTCGATCAAGTCCTGAGTTTTCTTCGACGAAAAATGTCCTTGCTTGTGACTGATTTGGATGATTTCAGTTTCCATGAGTGAAGGAACCACTAGCAACTCTTTATTCGGATCCTTGAAAAGGACTTCGTCGACAATGTCCAATCATCTAACAACTGTGCCTCCCGCAAACGATGAAGCAAACTGTCGGTCAATGTGAAACATGACACCCTACTCAAAGCATCGACATGTCTCCGTCTCAAGCGAATGATCATAGAGCTTCAGCACTGGTCCACTGATCAACGCTTCCTTTAGCTTTTCGAATGCTGCTAACTGCTTGTCGTGGAACTCAAACTTCTCCTCTTTGCGCAATATGTCGGACAACGGTTTGGCAATTACTGCGTATCCTTCCACAAACCTACGAAAATACGATGTCAATCCTAAGAATCGTTTGACTCCTTTCCTGTCGCGCGGAATTGAAAAATCTGCTACTGCTCGAGTCTTCTCATCACCTGGCTTAATGGTACCATTTTCAACAACATAGCCTAAGAAATTTACTTTACGCTTCAACACCTGACATTAACTCCAATTTATGCGAAGGCCATTTCTCTGTGACACTTCCAAAACTCGCTTCAATTTCTGCACGCCCTCATCGATACTCTTACTTGTAATGATCACATCATCCATCTTCTTTCTGAATTGAATCACGCAAAACCGCCATGATAAACCTGGTAAACACTGCTGGAGAGTTTGTTATACCGAAGGGTACAAACAAGAACTCATACTGCCCACTCTGAGTTACGAACGATGTATACTTCTGGGATTCTGGTGAAACAGGCACGTGAAAGAAACCATTGATCAAATCTAGTGTTGTGAAAACTTCTCCACCTTGCAGCTTTTCGATTACGCAGTCCATGTGAGCTGTTGGGAAGTTATCTCGGACAATCTTTTCATTTAGTTTGCGATAATCGCAACACAAGCGCTTCTTACCATTCTTCTTATCGACAAGAACCACTGGCGAAGCAAACTCGGATGTACTTGGCTTAATAAGCCCTTCCTCTAACCATTCTTGAACCTGATCATCGAAAATTTTCTGATCGCAATAAGCCAAACGTCTCGGATGTTGAAAAACAGGCAACTCATTTGTCAACAAGATCTTCATCTCGACTGGGGAAGTGAGATTTCTTTTCGGTTTGTAATTCGCGATTAATGACTCCACTTCAGAAGCTAATTCCTCACTCAAATGCTCCAACTCTACTCCTGAAACTGCCTCATAGTCCTTCGTGGTGATCATGCACAGACTCTCGAACTCGGTAATTAGCTGCACACAAGAACTTTGCCCTGTCTGGTTATCGTCTGATCCTTTCTGTGGTCCTTGCTGAACACATCGAACTCTGGGTGAAAATACAGTGCCATTCTTGGTTACCATCATGTCCACGTTGTCTAAGATTGGTGTGCCTAATATTGCGTCAAACTTCATATCCTCATCTGGTATGACATGAAACTCGACCGACATGTGAGTCCCATCGATACAAACACTTGTTATGAAGCTTCCGAATGTTAGAACCTGACTTTCACCGATCCCTGTTAAAACTCTCTGACGACCCATCAGACTGCCAACTCCTACGCCTAGTTTAAAGAATACACGCCTGCGCATCAAACACAATTCGGCACCTGTATCTACAAGTCCTTTTAATTCAGAATTCCTGCAAATCACGGATTTCAATTCCAAGCTCGACGAAAAGGACTCACGGGATGGTGTTGAATCGACTTTGTATTTTTGCACGACATTGGTTGCTCTCTCAGTTTTGACCTGTCCTTCCGCTTTACACTGCGCTGCTCGTTGTCCTGGTTGATCGCATTTGAAACATTTCTTTTTCACAGAACAGTCCTTCTTCATGTGCGACGAATCTCCGCACCGGAAACATTTCCTAACCGATCCAGCAACCGCTTCTTTATTCGGGTCGTTCACAACCTTGCTACCCTGCGAACCATATTTGTTTACTGGCTTGGATGAACCTCGAAATTTCTGATAAGCGTCAATTTGTAGCTTAAGATCTTTAAGGTTTCGAGCTTGGTACAGCATTGCCTTACTAGATCTAGCATCCGGGATACCCTCAACGAAATACTCGATCAGACTTTCTTTTTCCAAATGAATGGGCTTAGCGATTTCCATAAGTGCACATAGAAATTCCTGCAAGGATTCACCCTTATGCTGCTGACGTTTTCCCAACCTGCGATGGACTTCTGCTGAGGACAACTTGATTCCAAACTCCTCCAACAAAGCTGATTTCAAACTTGCCCAGTCTTTGATATTCCTCTGGCTACGCACAAACATCTTTGCTGCTCCACTAAGCAACTGCTTTGCATAAACGAACACCTGTAAAGGGTTCCACTCAACTGTAGCTGCACAATCTTCCAACTCTCCTATCCATTGGTTTATATCTGGGGAATTAGACCCAGAAAACTGCGAAACACTGCCCTCGACGTCTTTCAAAGTGAACCACGATCTACCCTGCCTCTCATTTCCCAATCCTTCATGCCGACCTGAATTTGGGCGATTTATAGTGGTTTCTGCGGATGACACTGATCTACCATCTTCTTTATTATCCTCCGTTTCTGACTCACCTCTGTCAATCAATCCATAGTGGGTCAACAATCTCTCTTGCAACTCCGCCTTTAATCCAGTCGTACCCAATTGCAACTCTGACAACTTACGTCGCAACTCTTCAACTCGCAATGCCAAGATCTCGCTTCTCTCCATTTTACAAATTTATCCTGTAGAATATTTAATTTAAAAAATGTTTTCTTAAATCTAATATCAAAAGCAAATAGTAAATAGATTAACGACCCTGTGTCTGCAATGTTGATCTGAGCACTGCTTGATTTAAATTGTACCCCACTAGCTTACATATAACTTGAAATAAACTTTCCGGCAACTCTCCTCCAAAAGTTCAGCCTTTCGCTCAATAATGTCGCCTCTGTTACTTGTCGTATTTTTTGTTCACGCTTGTACCGTGTCACATATACAATGATGATTTCCAAACACAACTGGAACCTTCTGGATGTCTTTGTCTGCTGCCAAGATATGTGTACCAGCCCTCCGCTTACACGATCCTGCACGCACGCTCCAATGACCACACCAGAAAAGACACCAAAAGCCTCAACTGTCTCTGCTTTTGTATGTAATTCGGCACTTCTCGCTGTCTTTGTAATTGCGTCTTACTTTGCCTCAGTAGCTTGCAAAAGTACGTCTCTCTGATGAAATTTTTCGCCTTGCTGTCAACTCCTGCCCTTCTTGTCACACTCCAGCCAAAATGCTTATGACGATTTGCAGATCTCCTCCTTTTTTTTTCGATATGCATAACAAAAGTGTTTATTGGAGAGTGTTATGTGAAACTTAATTCAATTCCCGGACGGACCCCCAGATAACGCTGACTTTGATATTAATTAAATGATAGACCTTATTCACATTCGACTTATTAACTTTAATTTGACAAAAATAGGTGTGCTTCCTATATACTGTTTTTTGCGAGATTCTGACAGCGAGTGAGTAAGGCAGTGCGTTGTTACTTTTACTCACGTTGCCTCTGGGTATCGAGTACAAATTATATCTATCGAGTACAGAAAGGGAAAGATAATGAATCATAAGGTAAGAGCGCTTCTAGTGGTCCTTGTCTCTCCATTACCGCATTCCACATAGATTACATGGAAACCCAAGCAAATCTAATTTGAATAAAAGAAAAGAGTGGTTAACAGATTAAAAGGCTTTACTGAAATCTGTATATATAACGTCGGTCTGCATTTTATTGTTAAATCCATTTATTACAATAGATGACAATTCAAGTAGGTTGGTGGTAGTCGATCTTCGCTTAACGAAACCATGCTGACACGGTGATATTAGCGAGGAACATAAATGTTGCAAATGAGAAGTGAAAGTACGTTCAAAGGCTTTTGGAATTGCCGACAATTTAGAAATATCTCTATAATTCTGGGCATCCGCCTTCGCACCCTTTTTGTGAAGTGGAATAATAAAAGAGTCCTTCCAGACAGTTGGGAAAACTGATAATGAAATAGACAAATGAAAAAGTTTAAGAATAGGTTTGCAAATGGTTTGTGCACAAAACTTAAGCACACACCCAGGAAGTCCATCAGGACCGAGAGAATAAGTAGGCGCTGTTGTTGTAAATCTCTTAAGAGAGAACTTTCGGTGATTATAGGGGAAAAAATACAATTTGCCCAATTTAAGGGATTAGGGTAGTTTGATTTCGACCATGAAGAGAGCAGTAAGTGGTTTGGAAAAAGTCGGCAAATAAATCAGCAATTTCAGAATCTGTCGATGCCTCCATTGAACGAACGAACCGATAAAGGCAAAGCCGATGACTTACGTTTAGCGTTAACAAAGTTATAAAACTGCTTCGGTTTATTTGAAAATTCAAATTTACAACGATTTAAATACATAGAATAGCAATGACTGTTAAGAACATTAAAATCAGATCGAGCCACCACATATTTCGAAAAATCGGATGGCTTACCCGATTTTTTATACTTTTTATAAGTGTTTGTTTTAAGATTTTTAAGTCTTTGAAGAACATTTGTAAGCCAGGGGGGCCTGTTCGGCCTTGGAGGAAGCCTATCAGGAACGCATTCATTAAAAAAAGTGTTTAGAACGCTATAGAAAAGTTCAGTGGCACTTTCGATGTCCATACAGTTATAAATATCTGTCCAATTATATTGCGAAATCATTAAATTAAGTTTATTATAGTCACATTTACGAAAGGATCTCATTTTAGTTGGAGAAACTGAAGGAGAGAGGGTATTAAGGTAAGGGAGGCAAATTGTCAATTCCATTGTTGGATGGTATCGGTCTTCTGGTACCACAAGAGCGTCAATTCTAGATATCGTGACTTCAGACGGCTCTGAAACAAACACAAGATCTAACAGTCTATTTAATAAATTTCGTATAAAGCTAACTTGCTGTAAAAAAGTAGACAAGTATTGCAGGGAAACTTTTACACTAACAAATGCAATGTCATTGGGGACATAAGAGTGAATTCTCTCCAAATTTAGGGTAGAGGTAACGGCGATCAGAACACCCCCTCCCCTACGGGAAAGGCGATCGGTTCTGTAGGTATTAAAGCTGTTTGACAGAACTTCAGAGTCGGTTATCTCTGGTTTCAGCCAAGTTTCTGTAAATGCCAGGATATCGTCCCTAAATGCCGAGGAGTCAGCATAAAGCTTGGATAGCTTCATGTTAAGTCCTCTAACATTTTGGTAAGCCAAAAATAAACTTTTCAGTTTTTTGGCACCATGGGAGGCCTGTTATTTGTTCTCGGTTTATTTTGAACAAATTCTTTTAAAACCAAATCATCGTTTAAGCCAAAAGCTTCCAGAAAGAAGTTCTTTAAACACATCAGGCGGAGCAAATATTTTAAAAGATGATATCCTACGAGCGTAAGAAAAACGAAATTGTTCAACAGCAATGTCCTCCGATGGGAATTTTTCACGAATAAATTCCAAAACATCCTCGGATGTTGTATCTGGGGTAAATCTAGATACGAATAGTTGCTTCCTCTGTGGGACAACCGACAGTCTCTTTCGACCCCTCTGAACCTCGCTCGTCTGGGACCCAGAAGCGGTTCCTACTGTATCGATAGGTACAGTCAGCACCGAATTCTGTGCCTCAGGTTAGCTTCCAGAAACAGGGTCACCTCCGGAACTGGCTGTTTCCATAGGCACAGTTGGCTCGGTTACCCCTGTGCTGACAGGAACTGCTGCAGCTACCGTGTGCAGTATTTTGTTCTGTTTCACGGTCTTATTAACTGCCCCTGAGCTAGCTTTTTTGCGTTTAGGCGACTTGGTTAATAATAATTTCTTATTATTAAATTGTTCACAAACAGAATTGAACCCGTCATTGAGCTGTTTAAAAACTCGTGAAGGGTTCAATAGACCGTCTCGAGTCTGCCTCATAAAGCTGCTCATCTCGACTGTCATATCCTTGCAGGACTCACATGCCCATTAAGAGACCGGTATGTATTTCAATGAAGTCTTTAACTCTGCCAGTAAATCCTGCTTATTTGACGTGCATGACCGATTCGCAGATCCAGCAGATAATAAAAGAATCTTTAGTTGACATCGGAAGAGAACAACTTTTCTTGGTACAGATAAGAGCCATTATAAGGGAAAAAAAGGTTATTCAAAGAAATAGGAATAAAATGTTGAAAAAATACCTCTAGTAAATTTGGCACTGGGATCAAATTCCAAAGCCGCAAAGACACAAAACAACGAGAGTGGGAAAGAGATTGCAAGAGTTTTAGCAAGTTCAGAGCGTGAAATTTACACTAACAAAGACAAGCGATTAAACAAATCCAATAGAAATGTTAAAATAGCTATAACCATGTACCCTTTTGTTGGGAGATTTATTTAAAAACACTAACACAGTTGTTAGGCTAAGCTTTGTTTATAAACAAACGCAAGACACTCGCAAAAAAACACTGAAAAACACAAAAAACTTAGAGCACAAAGGTAAACACAACCGTTCACAAGCGACGCTAAATCGATCTATTTTATACGTCTTCTAAATGTTTGCTTCAAGATTTTTAAGTCTTTGAAGCTCATTTGTGAACCAGGGGGGCCTGTTCGCCTTTGGAGGAAGCCTATCAGGCACGCATTCATTAAAAATAGTATTAAGAACACTATAAAATAGTCTATATCCATACAGCTAAACAAATTTATTTATTATATTGATTTATAATTAAATTTAGAAATCATTAAGTTAAGTTTATTATAGTCACATTTACGAAAGCATCTCATTTTAGTTGTAGAAACTAAAGGAGAGAGGGTATCGAGGTAGGGGATGCAAATTGTCAATTCCATTGTTGGATGGTATCTTTCTTCTGGTACCACAAGATACCGTGAATTCATACGGCTCTGAAACAAACACAAGATTTAATTGTCTATTTAAATAATTTCGTATAAAGCTAACTTTCTTTAACGATAATTCTAAAAGGCCATCCACAAAGTATAGCGACAAGTGAGTCAGTAGGAGGGGACCAAGAAATATCTGGGAGATTAAAGTCACCCAAAACAATCAAAAGGTCCTATTGGAAAGAAATGACAGAATATATTTAATAGCAGAAAGATGTTGCTCATAAATTATTAGGTCAGAGCCAGGTGAAATATAAGAAAATGTTACAAAAATATACAAGGATTGCAGGGAAACTTTCACACAAACAAATTTAATGTCATCAGGGACATGAGAGTGAGTTCTCTTAGAACGTATGGTGGAGGTAACGGCAATTAAAACGCCGCCCTCCCTACGGGAAGGGCGATCGGTTTTGTAGGTACTAAAGTTGTTTGAGTTGTTATCTCTGGTTTCAGCCAAGTTTCTGTAAAAGCTAAGATATCGTCCGTTAATGCCGAGGAGTCAGCATAAAGCTCGGGTAGCTTCATGTTAAGTCCCGTAACATTTTGCTAAGCCAAAAATAAACCTTTCAGTTTTTTGGTGCCGTGGAAGGCCCGTTATTTGTTCTCGGTTTATTAAGAACACATTCTTTTATTACCAGATCATCATTAAGCCAAAAACTTTCAGAAAGTAATATATTAAACACATCAGGCGGAGCAAATATTTTGAAAGACGATATCCAAATAATTTCCAAAACATTCTCAGATGTGGTATTGGGCGTACATCTTGAAACAAATAATGGCTTCCTATGGTGAACAACTGAGAGTATCTTACGTCCCTCAACAGCAGTCTGAACATCACTCGGTTGAGTGACAGAAAAGGCACCTACTGTACCTATCAGTATGGTCGGCTCTGAAGAATTTATTAGAGCCTGACTTTCAGATACTGGGACTCAACCGGAACTGGCTGTATCCATTGGCACAGGTGGTTTAATTACCCCTGTGTCACCAGAAACTGCTAAAGCAACCATGTTCGGATCTAAGATGGATTCTACGTTCGCATTTACTGTCGTTGAGATAGCTTTTTTGCGTTTGGGCGACTCGGTTAATAGTTTTTTAATATTAAATTGGGCACAAACGAAAATAAACCCGTCATTGAGCTGTTTAAAAACTCCAGAAAGGTTCAATAGGCCGTCTCGGATCTCCCTCATAAAGCTGCTCATCTCCACAGCGTTTACTCTTCCGGTAAAACCTGAACATTTAACGTGCATTATCCCTTCGCAGATCCAACAGAAAATAAATGGGTATTTGGGTGTAGTCGAAAAAGTAAAATTTTTCTTATAACAGACTAGAGCCATTATAAGAAACAAGTTAATTAAAAATGGTAAAATAAAAAATATGAAAATGTAAAAATACTTCGAGTAAATTTGGCACTGGTATGAAATTCAAAAATCCGCAAAACACAATACACGAAAGTATAAGAGCGCGAGAGAAAAGTCTTCAATCGACTGAGCGTGGCCTGTGGGCACCAACAACTAACACACAAACATTTATAAGACAGGCCGACAAAATTTGACATGGGTCGATGTCCAGGCCTGCCACCATTTTATTTCGATAAATGCGGCTTTTCTAAGCATTATTTGCCACTACGCCTATAGTCCATCAGCTCTGGTATTTGCGGTATCTTTAATTTAAGAAAATCACAATTTTTCTTCGTCTCTTGGGATAGATCTTCAAGAGTGGTCAACCAATTTTGTCACTCTTTACAGTTAAATAGTTACACGTCTGTTCTATATAGTCGTTCTTGAAAATGCAATCTAACTTAATCACAAGAAAAGGTGGGCGCAATCAAAATTTTAAAGTCACAGCAAAGTTTAAAAATCTTAATTTGTGAACAGCGTTTTAAAATTAAATAAAAATATTTTCTTCTACAATGCATTTTGACCCAAAGATGCCTTATGTCCCTAATTTTTAAGCCACACATCAGGTTTTTCGTGAATTGTTTTGGAATTTTTAAAATTTATTTTCTTACTTCCTTCACAGTGACGATTCACAAACTGTGCCCAAACCTGCCATTATTTTACGTAACTCATAACTATTTTTGAGCACAAGTAACCTGTAACGAACCGTTTTTTTACTGTTTGATCGCTACGTAAACGCCGCGACTAGCTCGGAGATATTGTGTGTTCGTCCCACCAAATTTGTATTACGTGACTGCCCGTGACCCAAGAAAATGCAGTGATATCCGATTGGGACAAATCGGAAAACTTTATTAAGTTTTCTTTTCGCTGGAATTGTGTTCTACGTCAGCTGGCTGTTGCGGCTTGCCTGGTCGGCGACTTGCCTTCCTCGGCTTACGATTCTCCTCGTGCGTTTCACGGCGGCGCTCCTCGACGGCGTCGCTGCTCTCGTATCTCTTCGTGCTCTCCACCGGCGTCTCACCCGTTCCACCCGGCACGTAGGACTCAAAAGTCCGACGCCTGGCACACACTCTTGATCCGTGCTTACCCTGCCGGTAGCTCGTCCTTCTCTCGACTCTGCTCCTGTCCAGCACTCGTTTCCACTCCAATCTCTGCTTCCTGCAGATCTCACCGTTGCAGTCTCAGCCTTGGCCTAGCGTCTTGACTCTGGTATCTTGATCTGGGCGTTGAGCACTCGGTTACACGGTACTCTCACGGTCACGCACTCGATTGAATCCTCGCACTTGAATCTTGGTATCTGGTTTTCTTTTCTCACTTGTACTTTCGCTCGCGTATCTCGGTTGACTGTCTCGAGCTGCGCCTGCGCCCTCCTTTTATAGGCTGCGGCGTGGTCCCGTTATTTCCCTTTTTGCACACGGCTCGCTAAGGTCCAATGTCCAAGGGTGTCCCGTTAGTTCCCTTTGCACACGGCACGCATCGGGTCCAAGGTCCAAGGGAGTCCCGTTAATTCACGGTGCCTCCTCTTTGCGCCGGTTCAAAGTCCACGGCTTTACCGTTCGACCTCATTGCCCTTTGGCGGCGTGGGTCCAAGGTCCAGCGCGGCACCGTTATTTCACGGTCTCTCCGCTTTGGCCGGGTCCAAGGTCCAGTATTTACCGGTGGACCTGGATGCCCTTGGAGTCTGCCGCATTCTCGCTGCCTTTGCTGTTGCTAGGGGCTCTCCTGCCTCGAGATTTGTGGGGAGTTTTACGACTCCTCACAAACCCTTGCTTTAAACATATTTATACATGGGTGTAAGTTATAAGCTAATTACAATTCAGGCATTTCATTTCAAGATTCGTAGGCTACGCCCATGTGCAAAGCAAAACTACTTAGATCCTACATAATAATGTTCGTTCGCTTAAAATTAATTTAGAGAACGGTTGTGAGGACTTTCTTATGGAGCGTTTTTATACTCTTGCAGAGGGTATTATGATTTCAGTCAGAAGTTTGCAACGCAGTGAAGGACCCCATAAAGAATATATGTATATTCTTGATCAGCATGACAAGACGAGTCGATCATGGGACAAAGTTTAAAAAGAAAAACACAAAAAACCAATAAAAGATTGGTGGCTAAAGAGTCCAATACAATTTTATACAAATTATCTCTTTTACGTTAACAGCGAAAGTAAGTTTCGTACTTATTTTACCCCAGTACTGCGGCTTGACTAGTATGATATAGTTCAATATACAAGATAATAAGTTTTTAGGAAATTGAAGTATATAAATGAATGGGGAAGGGAAATTATATTGTATGAATATTATAATTATTTAGCATAATATATATTAAATAATAATATAAATAAGTTAAGTTTTTTTTTCTCGCAGTGTATAGGGAAGACAGCAAGAATCAGGATCACAAATGAATTTCGGCCTAAATTATTTAATATTTAATTTAAAAAAAAACTGAGCAAATAAATTTCTTGCGGTGTATACCATCATACCAAAAGTTTATCCCAGAATAATGGGAAAGTTCCGTTTAATCACGGGCAAACATCGACAGAACACAAAAAATTAAATTTAATTTACATACACCGAAATTTAATATATTTTAATAAATTCATCACTCAGAAAAATGGTTATGCGGGTATTCCACTACATTGTTCGGCTCATTCATTAGACCAAATTTTTCTCAGCCTATACGATTTTACGTAGGTGCGAGCTAGAGAGATATATGTCGGCTGCAATGAGCAATCTATCAATAAAATTGTAAAGGCCGATGGGCATTTTCGGTATTTTTTTGAGATATTTTTAAATACATCCATACGGTATTACCTGGAGCGATGAGCAATGAGCAAAATTGAATCTAAAAAGTACAATTTTGCTCATTCATTAGAGCAACGGTGAAATGGGATCAAAATTAAAAATTAATTTGATGCTTTTTGGTTAAATTTTCAAACCATTTACGGTGCTATATACAAATAAGAACAATACAAATAATATTTCAGGAGCCTTATTACTCCTTTGCGAACTAAAAAAACCGCTCACACTTTAAAATTAAGACATTAAGACATTAAGACTTTTGGTAAAACTTAAATTTGATTGCCACATAATGGCCACTGTCAATAAAGCTATGAGTGTTTTTGGGTTTATAAAGCCTTGGTCAAAGGAATTTGATGACCCTTATACAACCAGATTATTATATACCTCCCTTGTCCGTCCTATTTTGGAATATTGTTCTTCAGTTTGGAGTCGACAATATCAAGTGCACATCGACCGTATTGAGTCGGTGCAAAAAAAATTTCTTCTTTTTGCCCTTCGTAGTTTGAACTGGGATTAAAACGTAAGGCTACCTTCCTACCAGAGTAGATTACTATTGCTTAATTTACCTACACTTGAAAACCGTAGAATAATGCTTGGTACAATTTTTATGCAAAATCTTATAAAAGGTGACATTGACTTCGTAGAACTGGTAAACCGTTTAACTTATAATGTTCCCGTTAGACTAACACGAAATTATTAACCTCTTAATTTGCCTCGATGTACATCAAATTTTACACTGCATGAGCCCTTTCGTGTTCTATGTAAAAATTATAACAATCTTTATCATTTAATTTGCACTTCAACATCTATCCCCGTATTAAAAACTAAAATTTTATCTCATTTGCTTCAATCTTAGTTGTAGTATTTGTAGTATTTGTTTCATATATTTTCCTCGCGAACTCGCATTTTTGCCCTAATTGATAAAGGGTCCCGCGCGTAACAAGCACGTGCTTGGTATCGTTGGGCCACTTGTTTGTACTGCTCGTAGTGCATCAACGTCCATCATATAATGCGTCTATAAATTAATATAAATTTGCCATTCTAGAAACTACTGCCGGATATAATAAAATTAATAAAAATTACATATGTACTTTATACAGCCCAAAACATTTTAAAAACGTGTTAAAAATGTCTGATTTCATAGCAGTACACACTACTATTTTTTCAGCTTTGAACCTTACTAATTAAACCAGTTAAAGTTATTTGAGTTGTAAATTTTAAATTTAACGTTTAAATTCTAAGTGACCATGCCATCTTATCCAAACAAATCCTAGTAAACGTATATATATTTGCCCCTTTCTAAGCCTCTAATGAATGCCCTAATGAATGAGCCGAACAATGTCGTGGAATAACCGCATTAAGGCAGCACCGCCTAATATTTAATTAAGCTTTAAATAATATTTTTTGGAACTAATAACACTAGTTTACAACTTAGAATTTTTTTCGAAATAAACGGTGAGACCAATTTTTTATATAGTTTTGAGTTGCTGATCACGCTGAAAAATTAAAAAAAATTTCCAAAGAACCGTTCTGAAGAAATTCGCAAAAATCCAGATTTTCTGCACTTCTTTTAAAAAACCTAACAAATCTCGAAAACCATTAAGCCAACAAATTTCTGACACTATTTAAAAGGCAACACATGCACCTTTCCGAAAAGCTATTACTCGTTGTGATTGCAATTAACGGAGGTACAACCTGTAAAAGTTCAAAAAAGTTTCATTTTTGGCGTTTTTTTTGTTACAGTTAGTTTTTATTTACTTTAAAAAAATACAAATAAAACGGTATAAATTATTTTAGCTTTCAGATCTAAAGGCCCTTTTGTTGTTAACAACTTAAATATTTGCAAATTGAATGCATATTCTAAGAGATATGCATTTTTTAGTGAAACAACCTATTTCCAAAATATGTTGGTTTTTGACATATCAACAAAATAGGAGTATTTATCAGGGACCGTAATGATTATAAGTTTTATCAAAAAACTCAGTTTTTAATGATTATTTTTTGATTTTTTTTATAAATTCTAAAAAGTAATGATTATTTTTTTAGTTTTTTATAAATCTCAAAAAGTAATGATTATTTTTTGAGTTTTTTTTCAGCTCTTAAAATAATGATTAATTTTTTAGTTTTATTTTCTGCTTGACAAATAACGCTTACTTTTTGAGACGTTTCCGACCCCATAAAGTATATATATATTCTTGATCAGCATCACTAGACGAGTCGATCTAGCCATGTCCGTCTGTCCGTCGGTCCGTCTGTCCGTCTGTCTGTCTGTTTCTACGCAAACTAGTCTCTCAGTTTTAAAGCTATCGGGCTCAAACTGTTCCAAAAGTCTTCTTTCTATTGCAGGTAGTATATATGTCGGAACCGACCGGATCGGACAACTATATCTTATAGCTCCCATAGGAAGGATCGAAAAAAAAAAACTTTAAAAAATTCTAGCTTTGGTGTTTTTTGAAATATAACCTTCTTATTTGGGAATACTATTTTTTAAATATTTCTGAATTTCGAATAAAATTTCTATAAAATCGGATGACTATATCCTATAGCATCAGCTTTGTGACGACCGAAAAGATGTTGTTTTCTTTTTATTTGGATTCGGAGCCCTTCAAAGTGCTAAGGGGGCAAATTTTAAAGCGACATTTGCAAGAGCAGCATTATGAGGTATTTAATAATCAAAATACCCAACGACCCGGAGAAAATCCTCCAGAAAAAAAAACAAAATTCTCAGTGAGCCTCAGCAAAGAGGAAGTTACAGAAGCTTGCATCAGCTTTGTGACGACCGAAAAGATGCCGTTTTCTTTTTATTTGGATTCGGCAAATTTTTAGTAGGCTCGGCATGAATCCAATTTCATCAAGAAATGTAATGGCCGTAAAAAAAGTGATGAGATCAAAGACACAATTCGATTGTCACTAAAGTCAAAAGTCCTTAGCCTTAAAATGGACTCTGCGACTCGATGTAGTCGTGGAATATTGGGCATCAATGTACAATACCACGATGGCAGGCGTATTTGCATTAAAACATTGGGTCTCATTGAATTGCATAAGCGACATACAGCGATGAAACTTTGTAATGTGGTCGAATCAATCTTAATGGACTTTAATATTTCGAAAACACAAGTTTTCTGCGTAACCACAGATAACGGCAAAAATATGTTAAAAACCGAAGACCTTTTAAATCAGAAGGTTGAGATCGATCGTAGGGATCATGAAGAAGAGATCAACGAAGAAAGCTTACTTCAGGATATCAAGGTTTATTCAATCGAATCAGTTAAATGTGCAGCACACGCCCTATAATTGAGTGTAAAATATTTTCTGCAAAACCTTGGCTGTCACGAAGTAATTGACAAAGCTCGAAAAGTGGTCAAAACGTTAAGAACACCTATATACAGGTATGTTTCATTTAATCAGTACACATATTTTATTGTTACAGTTTTTTTGATAGGCTTATGACTATTGCAAAGGGTCTTTCCCAGCCAGTAGTTGATGTAGCCACTCGTTGGAATTCAACTTATACGATGTTGAAGAAGCTTTTACTTTACGAACAATTTTTTGAACAAGAGAAGAATCTACCTCAAAATCTGGACTCTTCGGACTGGGAATCAATGAAAGGTATTGTTGATATACTGGAGCCTGTTTACGTAGCCACGAAGAAGAAGCTTCAGAGCGATCAACTTTTTATGGGAGATTTCTATAAAATGTGACTGGAGCTCAAATTGTCTATAAAGGCAAAGTCTACTCCCAATAGACTGCCTACAGAAACGGGAAGCTACTTTGCTGGAGAACAGAGCTGTCCTATCAGCGGTTTATCTGGGTCCGAGAATTCGTCGAGCTCTTAAAAAAAACACCTCCAGCCTTATCACAGCACGGAAAAGCTTAAAAAAGCTTTTCTCACAAATTAAAAGGGTTCACCGCAACGGAAGTCAATATATATTAATATGGTCAATATATATAATATATACCTATTATAAAAAAAAAAAAAAATTCTTCCTTAATTCCATTGAAGTTGAGTCGAACGATAAAAACTCGGATAATGAAATGGATTCTGACCTGAAAATTGCTTGCAGTGCAATCGATAATGTAACGAACTGGTTTTTTATGCTCTGCTCGCTACGAGAATTCGTGCGGCTAGCTCAGTATAGTTGTGTAGCTTGGAATTTTTGATATCTTGACTGATCTTGATAAATTGACTGATCGTGATCGACTGATCCAGCTGCCAGCGCCCGGCGGCTTTATGTAGGACCTCCGGGACCTCCGCTCTGCCCGCGGCATCTCTCCAATCCAGGTCCAAAGTCCGTGGTTCCTGTTTGACAAACTTATCCTTCACTGCCACTCCGCTGCCAAGAATTGGCACTTGTCCTCGCGGTCCAAAGTTCCCGGCAGAGTCCAAAGTCCGGTGCAGTTCCGTTATTTCCCTTTTGCACATGGCACTCTGGCTCTGCCTGCCAAGTGTCCACTCTCCCACTTTCCGCAACAAACTCTCCAAACTATCTTTGTCAGAGTTCCTTCTCTCAACCTTGAAGTCTCAACTCTCTCACTCTGCACTTATTGGTCTCCAAACTCTCTATTTGCGAGTTTCTCTCCATTTGCTCTTTGGCGCGACACTACTACGATGATCTTGCCGCGTAAATGTTAAACGGCCGGCCATCCGCTCTTGCAGGAATTTGTGGGGAGTTATTCAACTCCCCAAACCGATCGATTTAGGTACCGATATTATGGTGTACTGGGAGGAAAAAAAATTCGTTTTCCCAAGGTAAAGGTCCTTTTCTGCACTTAAATTAGTACTAACGGAAAAAAGAACAAACCTTTCGAGCGACTCCTTAGAAAAATTGATTTTTGTAAAATGAAATGTATAAAATAAAAACCAAATTGCATTTCTTAATTACATTTTAAAATTCACGCTTGTTCAGTCGAACTTAAACTTGGTCCTGATTTGGCTTCACTACATGTATGTTTTAGGGAGATTATGTTTTTGTTTTTGGCTACTAGTATATTTCCTGACCACTTTTATAGCAAACCGTCTTAAGTTCACAAAAATCGGAGTTCGAGTTTTATTTTTAATCAAAAAACAAGAGAGAACGCTATTGTCGGGTGCCCCGACTATCAGCTAAGGGAGTGCGAGGGAGATTGATATATAAAACTTTGATAGGTTTTGATAATCACAATAAAACTGCATTTTTACTTTTCCAAAATCTTTTAAGGTGTGGGCGCCAGACAACTTTCAAAAAATGGTTTAGGGCGATTGAGGGCGTTAGAGGGGGCGTGGCACATTTTTGAAACAAACTTGCGCTGCGTGGGAGCTCCAAGAATTTGCATGCAAAATGCCAATCGTCTAGCTTTTATAGTTTTCGAGATCTCAGCGTTCATACGGACGGACAGACAGACGGACAGACGGACATGGCTAGTTCGACTCGGCTAGTGATCCTGATCAAGAATATATATACTTTAAGGGTCGGAAAAGCTTCCTTCTCCCTTTTACATACTTTTGCACGAATACAATATACCCGTTTACTCTACGAGTAACGGGTATAATAAAACTCAAGAAATAAGTTTTATTTTTCAATCAGAAAATAAAAACAAGAGAGAATGCTATAGTCGGGTGCCCCGACTATCAGATACCCGTTACTCAGCTAAAGGAAGTGCGAGGGAGATGGATATATAAAACTTGGATCGGGCATAACTTTTTAACGAATGGTCCAATTTGAAATTTAATTTCAACATTTATACTTCACCGAAATCTTTAAAAATGTGGGCGCCAGACACATTTTAAAATTGTTTGTGAGCGTTAGAGGGGGCGAGGCGCTCGGCTGAAATAAACTTGCGCTGCGTAGGAAGCCCAAGAATATGTGTGGGTAATCCCAACTTTCTAGCTTTTGTAGTTTCCAAGATCTCAGCGTTCATACGGACGGACAGACAGACAAACGGACACACGGACATCGGCTAGTGTTCCTGATCAAAAATATATATAGTGACATATCCACATATAGTGACAGTGCCACATAACTCTATGCACATGTCCACACACATACACCATCCCAGAATCTACCCTTCAGATAACCTTAGCCAACCAGTCAATATCCAATTGCAAATGCACCCAAACTTTAGACTAAACATCCAGAACGAATCAAGTTACGTTATCAGTTCGTTCCCACACTTTCGGACCCTCAACGGAAAATTACCATGCGAATGAATCCCTAAATATCTAGACTAAACAATCGGATTGAGTCGCGGTGCACTATCAATCAACAATCCAAAGGGCAATTAGAAAATTCACTCAATTAAAATTAACTCTACTCATATAAAGCTCAAAAGCTCAAAACCGAGGTATGATCGTCAAGAAGTTTAAGTTAAAAAGCGAGTTCAGCTTGAGACTTGTCATTAGACAGTCAGTGTTCTTCCACAATAAAAATAATACTTGTAACCAGTTTAGAATTTAATTAAATAAAGTTTTTTTTATTTTAAACTTATGGTTCAAACATTTATTTATATAATTTATAGGGTCGGAAAAGAGTCCTTTTCCCTGTTACATGCATACATGGTTATTCGCTATTTGCTAAAGGTCCATTTTTTCCTTTTTTTCAACTTTGGACTATTTTTTAAATTAAACCAAAATATATCATAACATATTTTTTATACTTTCCTAAAACGTTTTTTGAACATTCTTCTTGATTTTTGAAAAGTTTCAGATGTCTGTTTGCGATTTCAGCTGTTTAAGGCGAAAGAAGTTAAAAAGACGTGGTTAGAGATGTTGTATTTGGGTGCATCCCTGGTAAAAAGAAGACCTTTTTTCAGGAGATCCGTTACTGTGTTTTATAAATACAAGTTTTATTTTATTTTAAAAAGGTTGGACTGAAAATAAGATTTATTTTAACAATAAAAAAAAAACAAAATAAAAATGTTTATTTATTTTCATATATTTTTAACAAAAAAAAACAATTTTTAACGACCTTTTTTTTTAATTTTTTTAAAATAAATCACAAAAAAAGAAACACAAACAAAAACAAGAGAGAATGCTATAGTCGGGTGGGAGATGGAGAAAACTTTGATCGGGCGTAACTTTTTAACGAATGGTCCGATTTCAAATATCTCTTCTACATTTCGATAGGTATTGATAATCACAATAAAAATGTATTTTTATTTTTTCGAAATCTTTAAAGGTGTGGGCGCCAGACACCTTTTAAAATCGTTTAATTGTGCGCGTTAGGCGATTGTGGGCGTTAGGGGGGGCCATTGGCTGAAACAAACTTGCGCTGCGTAGGAAGTCTATAAATATGTGTGGGTAATCCCAACTCTCTAGCTTTTGTAGTTTCCGAGATCTCAGCGTTCATCCTGACAGACAGACGGTCATGGCTAGATCGACTCTGCTAGTGACCCTAATCAAGAATATATATACTTTATAGGGTCGGAATCGCTTTCTTCTACCTGTTACATACTTTTGCACGAATACAATATACCCTTTTACTCTACGAGTAACGGGTATAATAAAACTCAAGAAATAAGTTTTATTTTTCAATCAGAAAATAAAAATAAAAAAGTAAGCGTTATTTGTCAAGCGGAAAATAAAACTCATAAAATAATCATTATTTCTAGATCTGAAATAAAACTCAAAAAATAATCTTTTTGACTTTTATAAAAAAATCAAAAAATAGCGATTATCCTTCCTACGCAGCGCAAGTTTGTTTCAGACGATGGCCACGCCCCACTAACGCCCACAATCGCCTTAAACGATTGTATGTGTGTGTGTGTCTGTGTTTGGCGCCCACACCATTAAAGAGTTTTGGAAAAGTACAGATTCAGTTTAAGTGTGTTTATCAATACCTACACCCAAAAAAAAAACCAAATGTTCAAATTTAATGAGCGTTGTATTAAAAATATACTAGGGGTAGTATGAAAGTGTAACTATTAAATCAACACTAATTAGTTTAAACTGTATAGTTTGTAGTGTAAGTGGTATACCAAAGAGTATAAGGCGTAAACCTGTAGTGTAATTTGTAAACTAATTATATTCGACTATTTAGTTTATTATTTACACTTGTAGTTTCAAAAAAAAACTTTCTGTAGTATAACAAAATGTAGTTTCAACGTACTACAAAATAGTTTCATGCCTACACTTTATAGTATTAAGGTTACACTAATTATTATAAGAGTGACAATCTGTAGCATACATTTTATACTGACGGAAAAATGATTTTTTATGGTGTGAAACTAGGACGATAGTGTTTATTTGTACATATGCCTTGGTGTGAAACCAGGACCAAAGCGAGTATACGAACACAAAAAATGATACCAGATTTGGCGTTTTCTGACGCGTTTGTGATTGTTATGATTATTAATCTCTGTGAGTTTGGTCCTGCATTCTTGTTATTCGTGCCGAGTAAAGATGTAAGTAAAATATTTATTTTTATTGGCAAATTTTGTGTGCATAGTGCAAAAGCAATTCTGTTGCTTAAATTAAAATACTTGTATTACGTTGAAAACCATCCATAGAAAAAAGTGCTTTGCGCACGCGAGGGAGCCACAAACATATATGTACATTTGTGTTGCGCAATATACTTGTTTCCATGGAAATACATACATATACGCACAAGAAAATTCTTTAAAAATTAATAATACAAGTATTTTTTAAGGTCCCCCTGTTAAATATCATAATAAAAATGCTGTTAGCTATGTAAGATTAAAATTATTTTAACTAAAAATTTATGAATATTTATGAAATAATAATAAAATAAAATATTAAATAATAATAAAAAAAAAACAATATACAACGAGATTTTATTGGGATTAATTTGTATACCACGAAAAACTAAATAGTATAAATTGTATACTACAGGTAGCGGGGAAATCGTATAGGTCTTATACGAAATAGTTTAAAATGTATACTAACAATCTTGATAAATATATATATATAATATGTATGCAAAATAGTATAAAACTAAGACCACATAGCATAGCTTTTATACTAAACTAGCTTTACCCGAAGCGACTCCGTTCGCTTAAAATTAGTTTGGGGTACGGTTGTCAAGACTTTCTTATTTCCAGAAAAATGGCCACTTTTTTTTAATATGATTACTTTTAAAACTTATGTGTTAACAACATTTTTAGAAGATCCTTAAGGATCGAGAATAAGGCTACTGGCAGAGCTAATGAGAAAAGCAATCTTCTCTAAGATCTAGTCCAGCCAGCTTCCAAGTCTGCCCCTGCGATTAATTTATAGTTATTGCAAAGCAAACTTTTAGAGAGAATTTTAGCCTCTTAAACTGAAACGGCACACTGGAAGGTATTAATGGGATCCTGTTTCCCCCTTCGTGGATCCCGTAAATACTGTTGCTTTGATTAGGAAGACCTTTTATCTGCAATCGTGTCCATTCCATAACTTTGAGGGACCTAAATTTCGCAATATCATTTCGGGTGCTCCAATCTTAAGAGACAGATTATGCTGCGGAATCCCTGCTACATTCAAAGAGTTTAAAAATTCAACAGGGTAATGAACCGCATAGTCAACATCAGTGAAAGAGTCGACCGATTTATAGGAGACTTCTAAACCATCAAATGAGTTTAGCAATAATGTATTGGTACCGGTGCTCTTTTATTTTTCGTTGTCTAAACGGAGCGCACAGATAGCCAATCTTAACATTCATGATGTGTTAGAAAAACAAAGATCACTTTTTTGGCTTGTTTTTTGCCTAAGTAGGTCGTAAAATGGGGTATATACAATTAAAGAAAAACTTCAAAGTTCCTGGTTTTAAAATGAACTCAAAAAAATGATCAAAATATGTACTAAAGAGAGTTTTTAAACCAAAATTGAAATCATAATTGTGAATTTAAACCCTACCCCTTGCCACACCACGGTCAATCTTGTGCTTGTTTCTCTTTCTTTAGGCAAGCTCTCTCAGAGAGTTCATTGTGCGCTTGATCGTCCCTATTTCTTACACTTGCTACTGTCCTAAAGCTCATTATCATTATATCCTTCTCACTCCCAAAAAACGAATTGTGGCAAAGAAGGGCAAGTGTATTTTTTAGTATAGCCCTCTTCTAACTTGCGATCTCATCCTTGTCGAATCAATAAAAATTAAAAACATATAATGTCGCCATGTGAAAGTCGCGAATTGTTGTACTTGCTTTCAGTTACAATGTTATCAATGCAATTTTATTGAGCGCACAAATATATTTGTTTGTAAATTGGAATTTGTTTTTTCAAATTTTTTAGTTTTTAATGAAATGAAAACTTTTGTACAAACACGCAAAGATTGCCATCCCATACAAAAGTAGCGAAGTAACTAATTTTTCCAGGTTCCGCATATGATCGATAATTATTAGTTTTAAACTTTACAAATAACTTAGAAAGATTTAGCATTGGCTGAAAGGAAGGTAATCATTTTATTTGTATTTAAACACACAATACAAATCAAGACATATTCAAATATACATACCTACATGCATACATACATATGTACATATCTAAAGAAGTAACGTATTTGATTGCTTACAGATCAAACTTCCGTACTTTTTTAGAAATTCGAATCTTATGATTTTGCCTTTGCTTACAGAAATTTAGTAAGTTTGTCTGTTTTCTTCCATGACCGAAATTAAATAGGGCTGTTACTTCTGCAACAAAATGAAAAATACTTTTTGAAAAAAAAAACCTAAGCATTTGATCCACAGAACTGACTATTGATCGAAAATCGTATTGATCGGAGCAGCAGTATACGATTTTAAAATCCAAAACAAATTTTAACTTAAATTGCCCCTTTCCACTCCCCTTTTCTCACAGCACTTCCCCCTTCCCCTTATCAGTTTTCTTGGCTGTTGCTCTCTCGGCCGGCGCTCTTTTGGCAACCGCTCTCTGGGTTTCGCTCTCTCGGCAGGCTCCCACAAAATGCGACGCAATAACTTAGAAAATCTAAATAAATTCTTTAAAAATACTAAAAAAAATGTTAAAAACTTGAAAAATTAAACTTACGCATTTGGGCCATAGAATACCTAATGATCCAAAAATCATCATAATCGGAGCAGCGGTTTAGATTTTTTAAATCGAAAAGTTAACTTTAAATGTAGCCCCCAAATTATGGGGGATATCAAAATTTCATTTAGACATCTTAATAGGACTTTTCAATACCTAAAATTCGGCATATTCCAAATTTCAAAATTCCAAGTACTTTAGAAGTTTAGAGCTTCGAAATATTAATGTTGGAGCTGATTGGGGCCACTGGGGGCACATGTCAGATCTTAGTGGGCGTTTAGATCCCCAATGGAATACTGTGCAAAAATTTGGCTGCTCTAGCTCTTACGGTTTGGGCTGTAGTCGTATCCCCTTAAAAATCGGTCTTTCATTTTATAATATACTAAATAGTATAAAAAATAAACTAGCAGCCTAAATTTCAGTACACTAAGTGAGTATAAACTGTATACTCGTTAGTTTAAAGTTGACAACTTCGAAAGTTTCATTTTAATACTTTCGAAGGTGGTAGGTTAATACTCAGAGTATCGAGAAATTTTTGACACTCAACAGTTTAGTTTTAATGTACAAATAGTTTAGATTCTATGGTCATTTTTTTTTTGGGTGTTTCGAAATGTAGAAGAAATTTTTCAAATCGGACCATTCGTTAAAAAGTTGTGCTCGATCTCCCTCTCACTCCCTTTAGCTAAGTAACGGGTATCTGATAGTCGGGGCACCCGACTATAGCGTTCTCTCTTGTTTTATTTAAGTTTAGTAACCTTTATGCGCTCCCCCTTAAGATATGCTCTATATTTTAGTACCGCTCTTCTACAAAATGGTTCGTGTTTTGCCTGCGTCTGCAAAAAAAAAAGAGTTGCATACTTCTACATGATACATATGAATTTGGGAAATGCATTGAAATGGAAGTACTGACTTAAAAAAAAACGATTGCCGAAAACTAAGGCAAACCCGCATCGAGTCGGCGCTATGTGATTTTAGTATATTATCAACAATTTTTTTTTTGAAGGAATGACTTAATTTGGGGATGGCACTCAAAGGCACTCGAAAAGCAAAGTTTTCATTTGTTAAAATAAGCTGTAAAAATCAACAAATTAATTTCTCTTAAAAAACAAGTAAGACATACGATCTATATTATATTATTTACCTGTTGGAAATAATCACTTCTACAAGTTTCGTGAAGAAGTCAAACAGCTACATCAGCATCTTTGACTTCTAGATTTGTTTTCATTTACGTCAATATGGGATGAATTTTTTACTTTGAAAATACGGTAAAAGAAAACTATTTTACCGAATTCTTTAAACATCGATTTAGCGTCGCTTGTGAACGGTTGTGTTTACCTTTGTGCTCTGAGTTTTGATTTATTTTTGTGATTTATTCGCAAGTGTTTTGTGTTAGCTTACTAACAAAGTTTTGCCTAACAATTCGCGTTAGTGTTTTAAATAGATCTCCCTGTTAACGGGTATGTGGTTTTAGTTATTTTAACAATTTCCATTCGATTTGTTTAATATCTTGGCTTTGTTGGTGTTATTTGTTATTTGCACTCTCTAAAATTGCTCTTGTATTCTCTCTCTTTCTCTCTCTCTCTTTTCCGCTCTATTATAACTGTAATTTCGCTCTCTCGGAACCTGCCAAATTTCTTGTAGACTCTTGGGTGCTTTTCTCATAGTCTCTCTCTCACTTGCTTTACATTGTAACTGTTCGTGCGTTTAGTTGTTGGTGCCCCACAAGCCACGCTCAGTCGATTGAACACTCTTCTCTCGCGCTCTCTTGCTCTCGAATTAATTCGCGATCTCGCGCTCTTATACTTTCGTGTTTTGTGTTTTTGTGGTTTTGGAATTTTATCCCAGTGCCAAATTTACTCGAGGTATCTTTCACATTTTCAAATTTTAATTTTTTTGTACTCTTTTTAATTATCTTGTTTCTTATAATGGCTCTTGTCTGTTCTAAGAAAAATTGTACTCTTTCGACGACACCTAAAGACCCTTTTATTTTCTGTTGGCTCTGCGAAGGGATGATGCACGTTAAATGTGCAGGTTTTACCGGCAGAGTAAAAGACTACATTGAACTGCGTACTGGTCTCATGTGGACATGTAAGTCCTGCAGGGAATTGACAACTGAGATGGGCAGCTTTATGGGGCAGACTCGAGACGGCCTATTGAACCTTTCACGAGTTTTTAAACAGCTTAATGACGGGTTCAATTCAGTTTGCGACCAATTTAATAACAAAAAACTTTTAACCGAGTCGCCCAAACGAAAAAAAGCTAGCTCAACGCCAGTAAATGCGAATGTAGAAGCCACCTTAAATCCTAACCTGGTAGCTGCACCCGCTTCAGCTGACACAGGGGTAAGTGAACCACCTGTGCCAATAGACTCAGCTAGTTCCGGTGTAATCCCTATAGCTGAAAGTCAGGCTCCAATAAAATCCTCAGAGCCGGCGGAGTCAATCAATTCGGTGCCGACCATGCCCACAGGTTCAGTAGGTGCTGTTTCTGTCTCTCAGCCGAGTGACGTTCAGACTGCCGCTTTGGGGCGGAAGAAACTCCCAGTTGTACCCAAACGAGGCGTTTCTGGCTCACAGCTGGGAAATGTTCAGACCGCTGCTGGGGGGCGTAAGATACTCTCAGTTGTCCCACATAGGAAGCAATTGTTTGTTTCAAGATTTACGCCTGATACCACATCTGAGGATGTTATGGAATTTATTCGAGAAAAATTCCCATCCGAGGATATTGCGGTGGAACAATTTAGATTTTCATATGCCCGTAGGATATCGTCATTCAAAATTATTGCCCCGCCTGATGTGTTTAATATACTACTTTCTGAAAGCTTTTGGCTTAATGATGATCTAGTAATCAAAGAATTTGTTCAAAATAAACCAAGAACAAATAACAGGCCTTCCATGGCGCCAAAAAACTAAAAAGTTTATTTTTGGCTTACCAAAATGTTAGAGGACTTAACATGAAGCTACCCAAGCTTTATGCTGACTCCTCGGCATTTACGGACGATATCTTGGCTTTTACTGAAACTTGGCTGAAACCAGAGATAACCGACTCTGAAGTTCTGTCTAACAATTTTAATACCTATAGAACCGATCGCCTTTCCCGTAGGGAGGGCGGCGTTTTAATTGCCGTTACCTCCACCATAAGTTCTAAGAGAATTCACTCTCATGTCCCTGATGACATTAAATTTGTTTGTGTGAAAGTTTCCCTGCAATCCTTGTCTATTTTTATTACATGTTCGTATATTCCGCCTGGCTCTGACCTAATAATTTATGAGCAACATCTCTCTGCTATTAAATCTATTCTGTCCTTTTTTTCCAATAGAGACCTTTTCATTGTTTTGGGTGACTTTAATCTCCCTGATATATCTTGGTCCCCCCCTTCTGACTCACTTGTCGCTTTACCTATATCCACCCATGATTTTGTGGATGGCCTTTTAGAATTATCGTTACAGCAGGTTAGCTTTATACGAAATTCATTAAATAGACAATTAGATCTTGTGTTTGTTTCAGAGCCGTCTGAAGTCACAATATCTAGAATTGACGCTCTTGTGGTACCAGAAGACCGATACCATCCAACTATGGAATTGACAATTTGCCTCCCCTACCTTGATACCCTCTCTCCTTTAGTTTCTCCAACTAAAATGAGATGCTTTCGGAAATGTGACTATAATAAACTTAATTTAATGATTTCGCAATACGATTGGACAGATCTTTATAACTGTGTGGACATCGAAAGTGCAACTGAACTTTTCTATAGCGTTCTAAACACTTTTTTTAATGAATGCGTTCCTGATAGGCTTCCTCCAAAGTCGAACAGGCCTCCTGGTTTACAAATGCGCTTCAAAGACTAAAAAATCTTAAAACAAACACTTATAAAAAGTATAAAAAATCGGGTAAGCCATCTGATTTTTCGAAATATATGGTGGCTCGATCTGATTTTAATGTTCTTAACAGTCATTGCTATTCCATGTATTTAAATCGTTGTAAATTTAAATTAACAAATGATCCGAAGCAGTTGTTTAGTCGTAACTTGTTTATAAAAATAATATGTGAGGGAAATACGTAGAACTCGCAACTCGGGCTACTAAGCTATGAGACGGGGCATAGCAAGCTGCGAGCAAATAAAATAACCCCCAACGAGCCCGAGTTGCAATATATCTACGTGTGTTTCTTACGCTCTTGTTTATGGAAAATATTTGAATTGTACCGCCTAAAGTTGTTATCGCTCTATTAAATACTCGTTCTTGTTACTCGCTGCGTCTCAGTTGCGAGTGAAAGAAGAGAAGGAGCAGAGAAACGAGTAATAAAAAAGAATTTGTTGAAGTCGGTCGATGCGTTTCTACTGGGACCAAAGTTGCTGGCCTGAAACAGGCATTTTCGCAGTTTGCCAAATTGGAGCAAACATTTATTGGCGCCCCCCGTGTGGACTCAGAAGGACGTATCATCGTATATAGCAGATCAGCTATACGAACATCCGCGATCTCAGTTTGGGCTTGTACTCGACACGCCGCTGGAATTCATCGTTTATACAGCAGATCAGCTTTACATTCACCGTGGAATCTCAGTTTGGGCTTGTACTGGACACGCCGCTGGATTTCACTAATCGCTAAGTAACAAATTGGTAACATTTCGGTCAATTATGTACATACATAAGCTTGCACAATATTAGGCAAAGCTTAAGGCAAACACGTGTCACGGTTACAGTTGGTCCTTTAGTTGCTTTGTGCCGTTCGTTCTCTCTTCACATACACATACCAACGCGTAAATATACCAGAACATACATATATACAGAATAAATACAGTTCACCGATCAGAGGGAGCCTTGAAAATCGTTGCAGCACCTTGATTGCGCTTAGCCCGAGTTTTGTGAATTCGAGCTGTTCAATTTGTCTCTCTGCTACAGAGTAACGGCTCACTCTTGCAATTCAGCTCACATGCAATTAGGGTACAGTTATAACAAAGTTACAAAGTTAAAATAAGTTCAATCAATATAACCTATCGCAACACTAGATACATAGCTGTGCTTTCTACTTGAGAATTCAAATTCACTTAAATCAGTGAGTGGCAAAGATTCACTTATATTAGCATTTTAACGTAAAATTGCATCATGGCTCCGAAGCGACGTTTAAGTCGTCAGCAAAATTCAAGTGTAAATGATGTCAATGATGGCAACGATCGTGCTAATACATTACTATCCCGACTTGAAAGTGTTAAGGGTGATATAGACCGCATGGGAGATTTTATGCAACAACAAATCGTATCCATTCGAGGCAGTGAATTAGAGTGCAGGTTAGACATTTTAAACAGTTACATAAATCGTGCATTTAACCTTCAAGAGGAAATTGAGTTAATTAATCCTGTATTGTCCTCGCGAGCTGAGCTTGAGGATAAATGTGTAGCCACAAAATCTCTTTATATGTCAGCTAATGAACAAAATCGAAGACCACCATTACTTAACTCGACCCTTAATACGACAAGCTCGCACAATAAAAATTTACCTCGAATGAATTTACCCAAGTTTTCCGGATGCTACTCAGAGTATAAGAACTTTATTGGTTTATTCACCAGTCTCATAGATAGCGATCCAACTCTTAGCGACGTCGAAAAATTTAATCACCTGTTATCATGTCTGAAGAAAGAAGCGTTAGGGACCGTAAAAGCATACCAAATAACGGAGACCAATTACCCAAAGGCATTGGCCGCCTTAAATCGGGTGTACGACAATCAGTGTTTAATTTTTTTTGATTGTATTTCACGCCTCTTTGACATTCCCCCAATGCAGGGTCCGTCCGCCTTGTCACTGCGTCACATGATCGATACTGTCACAGCTATCTACGAATCCTTGCTTTCGCTAGGCAGTGATAAGGTAATAGCAAATGCAATGCTCATACACATCGTCATGACAAAGGTGGACGCAAAAACTAAGTCTCGATGGGAAGAAAGTCTGGACTTTCAAAACATCCCCCTTTGGCAGGACTGCCAAGATGCACTCAATAAACGCTACCAACATTTGGCAGCGGATGAAGCTACGTCGAGCACGCAAAAGTCTCGTAAGCTGGGGCGGCCAAATTCTTCAAAGACCTGTAACAAAACTTCCTTGTCCGTTTCCAACACCGATCGAAACCACGATCCAAAATGCTATTATTGCAAATCTGCGAATCACTACATTCACGCGTGCAGTTCGTTTGTGGCCGCATCAGTCGCTACAAGATTCAAATTCGCTAAGACATTCCCATTGTGTATAAACTGCCTAAGGAAAGGGCATTCCGTTCTTTCGTGTCAATCCTCTAAGTGCCGCGTGTGCTCGAAGCCACATCATTCGCTACTTCATAGATACAGCTCCGACTCGGCATCGTCCGAGCTAGCTTCCACTCAAGAGCTGATTGTGACACAACCTTTGACCACCTCTGCCGTCCACCACGCGATGACAGCCGATTCGAATCAGATCGTATTAGCTACAGCCCTTGTAAACATTATCGGTAGCAATGGTCAAATGCATATTGCTCGTGTGCTTTTAGATTCCGGGTCACAGGTGAACCTTATAACAGAGGAGTTATCCAAAATTCTAAAACTTAAGCGCGATCGAAAAGACACAAATCTTATTGGAATAGGTCAATCAAAGGTATCAGCTCGTCATGTAGTTCAAGCGACTATGCACTCCCGAACACAGGCATTTCAATTAGAATCTGAGCTTATTGTTCTGAAGTCAATATCATCGTCCCAACCAGAGAGGGCAGTTCAAGTGTTAGACTGGAACCTTCCTGACAACATAAAGTTAGCTGATCCACTGTTCCACAAACCTCAGAGAATTGACATATTGCTTGGTGCTGACGCATTTTTCGAGTTGTTAAAGGAAGGGAAATTTAAGCAAGAAACACATGGTCCAGTCTTACAAAACTCCGTTTTTGGATGGATCGTATCAGGTCGGTGCAAGTCATCAAGAACAAATTTCAAGCTGGCTACCTCAATGTTAAGCGCGGTTCAAGATCATTGCAGTGTAGACATGTTGATTCGAAAATTCTGGGAAATAGAAAGTCTCCCGAGCATTGCACAGAATAAACTTTACACTCCAGAGCAAATTATGTGCGAGAGGGCATTCACGGAGAGTATTGTTCGATTATCCTCCGGTCGACTTCAAGTTTCATTACCATTTAAGTCCAGCCCGAATTGTCTCGGTTCATCGTTTGAAATCGCTAAAAGGCGGTTCTTAGCACTCGAAAGAAGGATGTCCAGCAACCCAGAGGTAAATTCCATGTACGTTGCCTTTATGAAGGAGTACATATCCTTAGGCCACATGACGTTGGTGAATGACGAAATTCCGTCTGAGCCTCATTTCTTCATTCCTTATCAATGTGTGCTCAGACCGCAAAGTTCAAGCACTAAACTAAGAGTGGTTTTCGATGCATCGAGTAAGACAAGCACTCAAGTGTCATTGAACGAATTGCTTATGATCGGACCAACTATACAGCCGTGTCTATACGCTACATTATTAAGGTTTCGTCTTCGCAAATACGCTATTACAGCAGACATTGTCAAGATGTACAGACAGGTGGAAATAACTGAATCCCATCGTAATTTTCAACTTATAGTTTGGAGGCAGTATAAGAATGAAAAATTACAAGTCTATCGTTTGAATACCATTACATACGGCACATCCTGCGCGCCGTTCTTAGCTATTCGCTGCCTCAAGTACCTTAGTGAGATATATTCAGTTTCTCACCCCCTAGGATCCTTAGTCTTATCAAATAGCTTCTACGTTGACGACCTTTTGTCAGGCGCAGATACAATAGAGGAACTTACATCAATGCGAAACGAATTAGTTGAAATCTTAGGTTCGGCCGGGCTTGTTCTTTCGAAGTGGTCAACCAATTGTGAGCAGCTAATAGATCTTAATCAGTCTACAGATGTATCTGTCGGGGAGCACGAAGATACCAAGGCGTTAGGGCTCGTTTGGAACCCAAATCATGACATCTTTAAGTTTTCTTCGCAAAAGATGTGTACAAGCCATGCGCCAACAAAAAGATTAATGCTGTCCCTTACTGCTCGCCTATATGATCCTCTCGGGCTTATCTGTCCTGTTGTCACAAAGGCCAAAATTCTCATACAACGAATTTGGCTGCTTAAGTTAGAGTGGGATGATCCAATTCCTGACAGCCTTCAGCAGAAATGGCAATCGATCACAATGGGGTTGGAAGAATTGAATATATTGAAAATTCCAAAGCATGTAGGTACGACCAAAAACACCGTATGTCAAATACATGGCTTTGCGGATGCCTCAACTGAGGCATACGGATGTTGCCTGTACATCCGTGTCGAATATCCACATGGTGTGGAAGTTAAGTTGCTTACTGCAAAATCACGAGTGGCCCCTCTGAAAACAAAGTCGGTACCACGACTGGAGCTCTGCGCGGCGCACTTGTTAGCCAACTTGTGGGAAGAAGTTCGTCCACTGATCGACTCTCCAATTGAACGAGTTGTGATGTGGTCCGATTCTGAAATCGTTTTGTATTGGCTGCAAACACATCCTTCAAAATTAAAAACCTTTGTTGCCAACCGCGTCAGTGAGATTCAAGAGATGACATCACCGGCGAGTTGGCGCCATGTACCCACTGAAAGCAATCCAGCGGACTTTCCATCTCGTGGTTGTACAGTTAATGAATCAAAAAATTCATTTTGGTTCGTTGGTCCTCACTTCTTGACTCAAGATCAAAGGCTTTGGTCTCAAAATATAAAAACTCAGCAAATCAACACTATTGAAGAGTTAGAAATTCGGAATGTAACAACTAGCCATGTTGCAACACAACTCGAGCCGAATCCGATAGAAAAAATTGTCGAAAATTCATCTTCATTCCTTAAGGTAATGCGCATTGTTGCGTACGTCCTACGATTCGTCAACGCAACAAAATCTCGCTTGTGGTCTTCACTAAATCCTACCTCGGTTGAGCTCGCGCGGCGTTTTTACTCGTCGTAAGCATCATACAGCAAAATGCATATAAAAGTGAACTCATAAAATTACAAAAATCAGTTAAGTTGCCAGACTCACTTCAAAAACTAAGTCCATTCGTTGTGACTGAATCAATTGGAAAGATTGAGGTGTCTTTGTTGCGAGTAGGAGGTCGATTGTTCAACGCTCAATTAAGTTACAGCGTAAAGTTTCCGCTTCTTATGCCTAAGGGCAACAGATTTGTGAGTTTATACATTCAACATCTTCATAGAACAAACTGTCATGCAGGACCCAGAGCATTGGTTGGTCTTCTCCGCCAAACAATATGGCTCATAAATGCTAGGCGCGAATGTAGCGCAGTCGTAAGACAATGTGTACATTGCTTTCGATACAAGCCAAAATTAGCTTCACAAATAATGGGTAACTTACCAGCCGACCGTTTGATAGGAACAAGGCCGTTTGCAATTAGTGGAGTTGACTTATTTGGGCCGATTCGAGTATCGCTAGGAATTCGTGGCAAGCCTCCAATCAAGATGTATGTATCGATATTCATTTGCTTTTTGTCAAAAGCCGTTCATCTTGAACTTGTAAAAGATCTCACCGCTAATACATTCATCATGTGCTTATCTAGATTTGTCGGACGACGCGGACCCATCGAGAAATTATATTGCGATAATGCCACGAATTTCTCGGGCTCGTCTCGCATCATACATGAACTTATGAGCAAATTGGAAACCCATAAGGACGCTATGACAGCATTTGGAGCACCTCGTCGATTCGAATTTATCTTCATCCCTCCCAGAGCCCCACATTTTGGAGGGCTGTGGGAGGCAGCCGTTAAGTCAGCTAAGCACCTGTTTCTCCGAGCTGTGGGTAACGCGTTGCTAAAGGAAGACGAGCTCCAGACGGTCATCGTAGAAGTTGAAGCTGTGCTGAATTCGCGGCCGATTATCGCTGACGGCTCAAGCCCAAACGATGGTGAAGCTATAACCCCTGGGCACCTCCTCGTCGGGACTAGCTTGGCGACCTTGCCTCCAGCATCCGCTCAGGCAAATGTAGAACCGAATTTATCAATTCTTCAGCGGTGGCATCTGGTATCTGCGATAAAACAACGCTTTTGGCAGGATTGGTCACGAGACTACTTGCTGAGCTTACAACAACGCGTGAAGTGGAATAAGGAGTCGCCAAATTTAACTGCTGGGACCGTTGTCGTAATTCAGGAGGACAACCTGCCACCTCAGACATGGCTTTTGGGCATCATCACCGAAACGATTATAGGCGCTGATGGAAGGGTCCGGGTCGCCATCATCAAAACTAAAAACGGAATTTACAAACGTGCTGTCCACCGACTAGCACCATTACCTATCAATTGAAGCCCTTCGGCCATTCAACGCGGCCGATGTTTAGTCGTAACTTGTTTATAAAAATAATATGTGAGGGAAATACGTAGAACTCGCAACTCGGGCTACTAAGCTATGAGACGGGGCATAGCAAGCTGCGAGCAAATAAAATAACCCCCAACGAGCCCGAGTTGCAATATATCTACGTGTGTTTCTTACGCTCTTGTTTATGGAAAATATTTGAATTGTACCGCCTAAAGTTGTTATCGCTCTATTAAATACTCGTTCTTGTTACTCGCTGCGTCTCAGTTGCGAGTGAAAGAAGAGAAGGAGCAGAGAAACGAGTAATAAAAAAGAATTTGTTGAAGTCGGTCGATGCGTTTCTACTGGGACCAAAGTTGCTGGCCTGAAACAGGCATTTTCGCAGTTTGCCAAATTGGAGCAAACAGCAGTTTTATAACTTTGTCAACGCAAAGCGTAAGTCATCAGCTTTGCCTTCATCGGTCCGATTTAACTCAATGGAGGCATCGACTGACTCTGAAATTGCAGATTTATTTGCCGACTTTTTCCAAACTACTTATAGCTCTTCTTCATGGTCAGAATCAAACTACCGTAATCCCTTAAAAGGGGAAAATTGTATTTTTTCACCTATAATTACCGAAAGTTCTCTCTTAAGAGATTTAACAACAACAACGCCAACTTACTCTCCCGGTCCTGATGGACTTCCTGGGTGTGTGCTTAAGTTCTGTGCATCAACCATTTGCAAACCTATTCTTAAACTCTTTCATTTGTCTATTTCATCATCAGTTTTTCCAACTATCTGGAAGGATTCTTTTATTATTCCACTTCACAAAAAGGGTGCGAAGGCGGATGCCCAGAATTATAGAGGTATTTCTAAACTGTCGGCCTTTGAACGTCTCATCACATCCCATTTGCAACATTTATGTTCCTCGCTAATATCACCGTGTCAGCATGGTTTCGTTAAGCGAAGATCGACTACCACCAACCTACTTGAATTGTCATCTATTGTAATTAATGGATTTAACAATAAAATGCAGACCGACGTTATATATACAGATTTCAGTAAAGCCTTTGACTCCGTTAACCACTCTCTTCTTGTATTCAAACTAGACTTGCTTGGGTTTCCATGTAATCTTTTAACTTGGATTTCAAGTTATTTAAATGGGAGGACTCAGAGGGTTATATTTCAGAACGCTGTTTCTAAAATGATCCGCGTGACATCTGGAGTGCCCCAGGGTAGTCTTCTAGGCCCTTTGCTGTTTACTTTGTTTATTAACGATCTTCCCTCTATCATAACAAATTATCGCGTACTAATGTATGCTGATGATGTTAAGCTTTGTTTGACATACAATAATATAGAGTCTGGTTTCAGATTACAATCAGACATTGATAATTTTCAAGTACGGTGTGACTATAACCTCTTAAATTTGAACTGCCTGAAATGTAACGTAATGACCTTTCATAGGGGTACTCCTACGTTTATAAGTTATTTGCTTCAGAACTTGCCACTTGACCGTATATATTCAGTAAATGATTTAGGCGTTCTTCTGGACCCGAAGCTTAAATTTGACTGCCACATAATGCTGACTGTCAACAAAGCTATGAGTGTTTTTGGGTTTATAAAGCGTTGGTCAAAAGAATTTGACGACCCTTATATAACCAAATTACTATTTACCTCCCTTGTCCGTCCTATTTTGGAATATTGTTCTTCAGTTTGGAGTCCACAATATCAAGTGCACATCGACCGTATTGAGTCGGTGCAAAAAAAATTTCTTCTTTTTGCCCTTCGTAGTTTGAACTGGGATCAAAACGTAAGGCTACCTTCCTACCAAAGTAGATTACTATTGCTTAATTTACCTACACTTGAAAACCGTAGAATAATGCTTGGTACTATTTTTATGCAAAATCTTATAAGAGGTGATATTGATTCTGTAGAATTGGTAAACCGTTTAACTTTTAATGTTCCCGTTAGATTAACACGAAATTATTACCCTCTTAATTTGCCTCGATGTACATCAAATTTTACTCTGCATGAGCCCTTTCGTGGTCTATGTAATAATTATAACAATCTTTATCATTTAATTTGCACTTCTACATCTATCCCTGTATTAAAAACTAAAATTTTATCTCATTTGCTTCAATCTTAGTTCATAATCTTTATAATCTTTATATGTCCCGTCTCTATTTGTCTCATGTATTTTCCTCGCGAACTCGCATTTTTGCCTAAATTGATAAAGGGTCCCGCGCGTAACAAGCACGTACTTGGTATCGTTGGGCCACTTCCACGTCCATCATATTTGGCATAAATTAGTTTAATGTATTATAAAACGGACCCCAAAAGAAAAAAAGAAAACGTATTTTTGGCCAACCCCGTACTCTAGGATAGCATCCACCCAACAACCTGCAATAGAAGAAAACCAAGTTGAAACGACTGCCAGCACAGAGGGACCCACCAACACTAACACCAACCGCCAAATAAGGACATACAACGACATCATGAATCCCCTGTCCAGCACTTCGTCCAAACTCACCAAGCAAAAAATAAATCCCGGCATCGAAGATATAGATACTGAAACTTCCACAGAAGTCACTGCTACCCATCTTGAGTTCGATCGTAAGCTTAGAAGCCAAACTAAAGATAAAGCTAATGTAAAACCTACCTCAAAGCCAAAGACAAATCAGAGAAAACAAAGCCCATAAACACAACAAAATTAGCAAAAGAATTAAGCAGATTAGCCAATCGCAACAGCTCTGAAGAAGAGCTTTAAATAGTTTTTTAGTTATTATTGTTTAATTAATCTCAATGTTATTTATCCTTCAATGGAGCTGTAACGGCTACCAAAACAGCTACGACCAACTTCAATTACTATTACAACGATATAACACAAAAGCCATCTGCCTACAAGAAACCCATTTACACTCCCTTCACAACATTTTCATCCCTATCAACTTCACCCTTATTCACGAGAACACATCAAATAATTCACAATTCGGTTGGAGTAATTATTCACTCCAAGCTAAAGTTACGACTCATATCCTCGTTTATGTCTGGAAGCCTCAACGACAATACCATTATAGTAGGTGACTTTAACAGCTGGCGGTCGCCCAACAATAATAGGAAGGGATGTACAAATTTTAAGTACATCTCGCAATCCAACTTAATAACCTTCAATAATGAATCTCCAACTCACTTCTCAACTCATCACACAATGAAACACATAGACCTAACATTCATAGCCCCAGACCTCGCCACGAAGACCAAATGGAAAACCGACCACGACCTATTCGTAAGTGACCATTTTCCCATTCATATAAACCGTTTTGATAATGTGAATTCCAGTAATAACGTTAAAGTCCCCAGATACAAGCTCGAGGCCGAAAATTGGCCACTCTTTACATCACTCACGGAAATATTTCACAACGAAAAACCTGCAAGCATCCAAGTAAACCAAGAAGCCGCTAATATTATAAAAATAATTCAACAAAGCTCGAACATAGCAATACCTCAAACAAACCCAATATTCAATATACAGTAAACGGTTCCTTGGTGGAACAAAACGCTTGAACAACTTAAAACTAATAAAAAAAATCTTGGCTACTGCTAAGAAGAAACATAACCACTGAAAACATGATAAGGTTCAAGAGAAACAAGGCATTGTTCAGAAGAGAATTAAAACAAGCAAAACGCACCTCACTTCAAAACTTTACGGCAGAAATCAACCCTAACTCAACTCTTTCAAAAATCTCAGCACATCACTAACAAACCGTTTAATAAATCTTTTTAATAACATTCTCGATAGTCACATCCCTCAGCAATTTAAGAACAGTACTATAATACCAATACAAAAACCCAACACATCCAAAACATCCGTAACCTCTTATCGTCTTATGATAAATAGGTATATGATATACGTCTTTATGATAAAATAGGTATCCACGCGATAATAGACGAGTTAAATAGATGGAAGACTGGACCAAAATGATTAAATTTCGTAAAGAATTTCTTAACCAACCGCAAAATCAAAGTCAAAGTCAGCAATAGTTTTTCCGATTACAAGCCACTCTACAGCGGGATCCCTCAAGGTTCCCAACTGTCTGTAATTCTCTTCCTAATTTTATACAACAAACTTTGCCGCACCATCATATTTTATAGGGGCTTTAAATTCTTTTCCTACGCAGACGACTTTACTATCCTAAAGGAAATCAATAAAAATGTAAGCACAATGTCCATTAACAGCATATCCACAGACATTTTATCCTGGTGCGACTACTCCGGTCCAAAAATGTAAGGACCTGCACATTTTCAGAAAGCATAGATGCAATTTTACGATCAATTCCCAAGCGTATTTCCTTAACCAAGCCAACTCTATTAAAATCTTAGGACTTACGATATCAAATAAATACAGATGGAAAGAACATATAGAGACCCTGATAGTACAAAAAGCAAAGAGACTCAACATCATCAAATGGTTAGGAAATCAAATATACAACTGCGACCCCAGATCCCTAATAAACACAATAAAGTCTCTTATAATGTCGTAGATAGATTACTGTTAACCATTTTACGGAAACTGCCCAGCCACATATTTAAACAAGAAAGTATGCTAGCTTCGGGCAGCCGAAGCTTTTATACTCTTGCAGATAAAGTAAAAAAATACTTTTATGTTAATGCTTACTCTATCGGTGCAGCTCTAGGGGTTCCAGATTCTGCCTGCCTATTTAAAATTTTTTTTTTTAGTTGTCAAAAATCAAAACGGTACTTCCGTCAAAGTTAGAATATATTTTCTTATATTTCTTTGATTATTCCTATGGGAGCCTTAAGATATAGTGGTCCGATCCGACATATGTACTACCTGCAATAGAAAGAAGACTTTTGGGAAAGTTTCATCTCGATAGCTTTAAAACTGAGAGACTAGTTCGCATAGAAACGGACAGACGGACATGGCTAGATGGACTCGGCTATTGGTGCTGATCAAGAATATATATACTTTATGTGGTCGGAAACGCCTTCTTCACTGCGTTACAAACTTCTGACTGAAACTATAATACCCCCGCAAGGGTATAACAAGATAAAAACCATCTACCACGCAGCCCTAAGACGTTTGCGTTTGGAGCAGTTAGCAACACTCCCAACAATAATCTCCTTTTAGAAGCCGGAATAATTCCGATCGAGCTCAGAGTTGAGCTGACCACTGCAAGGATTTGTAAGGTTTTCTCACACGCCAGAAACACTCCACTTCAAACCGTCCTACAAAAAATCATCCTACACAAGGTCTCTAAATTCATTTACGAAAATGAAATATTCAGCAGTCCAGCTAAATTAAAGAAGCAAAAATATCCCCCTTGGTTTTTTCAGAAGACAATATAGAGCTATCATTACATTACACCACTAAATCCCACACCCCTCCAGCAGTATTTCAAACCAAATTTCTATATCTCAAAGATCAGTACAGCAATTATACATTTATTTACACAGATGGATCAAAGTCCGAACACGGAGTATCCTATAGCATCACTACCCTGCAGTTCCATTAATCACTTTTTGAGCAGTGAATCACTGCCAAAAATTTAGCACTAAGCGCTCAATCACTAGTGAAGTTGTATGAAAAATAACGATGATTTTAACATGGGCATGTCCTAGGGGCTCATAACTGCCAGAAACTGTCGCTGATTTAGCACCTGCTCATCACCATTTTTTCAATGGGTTTATTAATACTTTAAATTAATAGATTTTTACAAACTACGGTGACTTGTAGGGGTCTTCGGCAGGTTCTCAGCTTTCACAGCCTTGGTGAGCTGCCTTTTCGCGCATGGAGATTATTCACGCATTTCCGCACTCTCTCCGGAGGCTCTATAGGCTCCACCTGACCAGTGGGATCTGAATTTGGAAAATATTTGTTTTTATAATATTATATAACGAGGCAAGAATGATAAAAACTTACTTAGCAGTGGAAGAAGAACATCCTTCTGGGCTGTAGGACAAAATTATTTCATCTGATAAGATATTTTATAATGTTAAAAATAAAGATTATAGAAAAATTAAAAGCTACTGTAATTAAGATAAGACAAAGCACTTGAGAATTACTTACCTAAAAATGTATTCTTAATTAAAGCACTTTTTTTAAAACTCGAAAATAACTAATCACAGCAATGCTACTCCTTTAAAGTAAAACGCTGTTGAAAACCGCGGAAAAACGGCGCCTGCCTTCGAGAAATAGAAAAAGAATACTGAGCGAGAAAAACAACATCAATCGCAATCTCTCTTGTTATTGTCTTCCCTTTGCCACGATCGCGCTTGCCCAGCTTGCAGAGCGAGACAGACGAAGTTCGACATTTTGTCTCGTTTTTCTATGATTTTAAGAGAGAGAAATTTGGGAGAGCGTGATTGAGAGAGAGGGGGTTGGTGAGAGAATCGATTCTGCAGACGCTCTGCCGGCGTCGCAGTCGACTCAGTGCTATTTTAGCGCTCGGACTGAAATCGGGAACTGCAGGGTACTGAGCACACAGCTCAATATTCACGACAGAAGCAGAGATTCGTAGTTTGCTCGGATTTACTATCTTCACTGCAGTCAATAGCCAACATTGGCAACCAATCATTCTATACGACAAGATTACGACAGGATACACAAATATAACTGGAAACGACACAGCTGACTCAGCTGTGAAGTAAGCACACCCACCTACTTCCCCAAATATACAAAAATAATTATAATGACACACAATCATACATAAAACAAAAATTTAAAAAGAAACTCGCATCTCGGTTAACTTATTAACCCCAGTAAACTAACATTAAAAAACATTAAACCTGACGATAACTTTAACCGCAGGGAGTTGATTAAGTTTGGCCGATTAAGGTTCGGACACTGCCAACTCACCTATTAAAATATTATAAACAAAAAAGTAGCCCCGCAAAAAAAAAAAATTTCTATGAAAACACGTCCCAGCAAGTAGGGCTACTCTCACACTCTTAGCGGATCCTTATGGAATTCATTTTTCCTCATAGTTTACCAGTCTTTTAAAAATTTTGTAATCTATTAAAAAATTACAATTATTTATTTAACCCTCCCTTTAATAATTAATGCAAAAGACACGAAGTTAAACGGATTACTACCACCGGAGATACAGATTTTCAAAGAGAGTGTTTTTTTTCAAAATTGACGTACTTTGAAAAACTAAAAAATATTCTAATTTAAAAAATAATAGTTTTTAGACCAAATCCTGATACACGTGTTTACTTATTTTCCGAATAGTACATGTAAAAAAAGTTTCAGGCAAATCAAAAAGGAATCAAATCCTCGAAGGACCATGAACATATTCCGTCCGAATCTGTAACTATGTTTATACGATGGGAATCACGATTTCTTGAAAGCGCGATATAGAAATAACCCCTGTTTATACGACAGCCGAGAATTCATGCTTTTGTTCACTTTCAGCTGATAGGGATGCCGGACCAGTAAAAATTGGTGATCATTTTTAACCTTTAATACCTCTGAGTGAAGAAATAGCCTATGAAGGGCGATCTTCTAGCGATCTGGCAACGTTGATAATTATCAACAAATCACGCTTTGAGGCTGAAAGCGTGAAATGATGGCGTTAATTCGGCATCGTATAAACACAGTATGTGATTGTTGGGTGCAGAAGATTTGAGGGCACTTGCCATTAATGGACGATAAAGAAAAACGACAAGAACACGATTTTTTGATTCACTGGTTTATTTGAAAGATATTACTGTATAGGCTAACAGTAGTATTTAGAATGTGATGTTTATTTATGATTATCGGATGTAATTCTGAAGTTAGCGTCCGCTTTTTTTTGGGGCAATGCTTTACAGTTTGTAAAAGAACGGCTAATACGTAAGCGCGGATTTCAAAGGCGTTGCTTTCCAGTTCCTGCATCGAAAGATAAAATGTAATACGGTATTACGTAGGCAGCGCAGCGAATCAGCTTCATCCGGGGATAGACTTAAAGAGATAGGCCATCAATGGTTTAATGCGACTGTATAGAGAGGTCGATTTTAGCCCGTCTGTTAGGGGTATGTCCACAATAGAGTTAATGTTGATTTCGCTCTGTAGCTTTACATTTATGTTTAATATTATATTAATAACACTATGTTACATTTAAAATTAACATAGCTGGATGCGGTAAATTTAAATTCGTTACGAAGTCTTAAATTAAACTGCGTGTTTGTGCCTACGCGAATGTAGACACAAAGACGGGTTCTTCCGAGAAACAGTGATAATTCGCACTGTCGGCACGGAGACGCCTTAAACTTACGAGGCCTCTTTCCGGAGGTCAGAAAGTAGAACCACGGAGTTATAAAGAGAGATGATAACTGATTTATTGTGAAGTTGGTAATGCTTATATACTACTTGGAAATACGGAAGTTTTAGTGGTTGAAATAGCAGAGTCAGGTGTGTTCTAGAGTATGTCAGTATGTCTTGATTATGTCTGGATTATAGTTGGGTCGGCTGACACTGCACAATGTGCTTACTGGTTGGCGGGTCTTGACTTTGTAGAATATGCTGATCAGTAATTATTTCCAGCAGTGGGTGTAACTGGGCACTCTGGTACTGTTACCAATTGGTTTACTGCTTGATTTGTTGGTGCTCCCCCCCATTGAGGGGTAGCCTCAATTAAAGCGTGATGTCGGTTATCAGCTAAGAAATCAATGAATGTGGGGAATGCTGCTGGATGCTTCCTTTTGTGAAATTGTGTCGTTGTAGAAATTGATCATATGGCCTCTAAAGTATGAGAACTTCCTGTAACAATGCTTTGATGGTTTTTGGTCAAATGTATACATTTCATCAACAATTTAGAATTCTTGTTGTTTAAAGGTCGATGAGAGGGTGCGCTTATTTTCGTAATTAATTCATTATGTAGCATTGAATGATGCCGTTGCTGGCAGACTGGACAGATAGCTGATGATTTACAGAATTCGACCTTATGATCTGTAGACAAGCAATTTAGAATCAATTCTTAGAATCAATTTCTTCAAAACGGCTACACGCCCTTATGTAATGTGGCCCTGGGTGACAAATATTGCAGATCTCTTCGTTGTTGACTTATGGATTGTGAAGTGTTTTTGTAGGTTGTGCTTTTATCGTCTCAAACATGCAAGCGCGGTGCTCAATAAAGATCAGTACACTCTTTAAGGCTTGAATTTCAGTTGGTGCATCGGCTGAATTCTCCAGTGCGGCTAGGGTCTCATGGTCTAGGTATCTTTTGATAAAAAACCCAGGATTGGATCCCATGATTTCGTGCTGATATCGAGATTTTTGAGTGTGCCTTAACTCTTCTGCACTGTATCGTGTAGTGCTCGAAGCTGTTTTGCAGTCCCGTTGATGGGCAAGTGATCGACTACTTTCCCGATTACACTAAACACTAATATTTTGCCGATTTGGTACCTCAGTTTTAGTCGTTGACATGTGTTCGCATATCCAGTTTGTAAGAAGGCTGTATCCGTCAAAATGTTCCTTGCTGCACCACAAAGAGAGTTCTGAAAATGTGTTGCTTTTGGCTGGATTCGTGGAATCGGGGCCAATCTAGATATTCGCCATCAAATTCAGGAAACTTGATTATTGAGAGCGATAGATTTAGGCTCATTTGAGAGTCGTTTTCCCGAAGTAACGTCATTTCATATTCTTCGTACAATGCCTTGAATCGACTTACTGCTGCGGCCACTACTCCAGGTATATTGTCGACTTCATCATGGGCCTGTCTCAATATTTCCCATTGGCGCTCCAGATGTCGTTGTAGTGCTGGGGTGATTGTTGGCGCCGTTGATGCCAGAATAAGAGATGATTCTAATTCGATGCGTCGTCTCTGTAGTTGTCGGAGAGAAAAGTCCATCGATGAGTCAGTGCTTATGTTTTTGACTACCGGGTTCTTTGTGTTGTTCTGTGATCGTCGCGGAACTTTCTGAGGGCCGCTTCCTGGTGGGGAGTTGTCTTTAAGTATTTACTGATATTTCTCTACCAACTCCTTCACTGCCACTTATCTTGAGGCATACTCATGTCCGGTAGGTAATGCCGGTTTCTCGACCTCTTCATCTAGGTCATAGAACTGCTGCCAGAGATCGTTCAACTGACTTAGCCCACCTGCATAATAGCTGTCTCGTCGTCGTCGTTCGGCCGAATCCATGCTATAATTCTTTATGATCTGTTGGATTTGCCGTTGTACCTCATTTTGATCGTCCAGCAGCCTTCCGAATTATAAGTCATCAAATAAGTTACACAGTAATGTGTATATTGATCGACAAAGATAACATTATAGTTCCATCAACACAAGAAGGAGTTATCGGACCACAAACATCGGAATGAATTATAAATAAAGGCCGCTTAATATATTCTTTATTCTTTACTTTCTCAAAAGGAAGTCTAGCTTGCTTATCATTTATGCAAGCTTTGCATAATTCATTATTAATCTTAATATTTTTGACTAGTTCTACATCTTCAAACATGTTATTTCGAAGAATTTCTAAAAACTTTCCCTTGCTAATATGTCCTAATCTTTCATGCCACAAACTATAGCTTTGATTACACAGGAACACAAAATTAAACTTTGTGAAATTTCCACGAACCATTTCAACTTTTCCATGATTTTTGGGTGCTCCTGAGTAAAAGTCCCATACAAAATTATTTTCCATCACCTACAGGTTCCGCGGTATAGCTAAGAATACAAAAAATGTTTGCTGACATTTTGAATTACGTGGCCTATATAATTAGACTTACCCTTATTATTTTCGGTAGGACCTACTCTCAATACATCACGGCACTACAAAAAAATAGTCCCCATCGTGAACCATTGTCCATGTCTTTCGAATTCGAGGAGTAGATAATAAAACAATGTTACATGTTAAGGATTCTCGGAAAGAATAGATCAGGTCTAAGCATCTGCCATTACTATTTGAGTCAGTTGCGTATGCTTTATGGTTCATTTTAAAATTAACAATCGTTACATTTGCCTTTACACATACCTTCAAATACTCCTTGTCCATTCATTGAAAATCGTACTCCCTTTGAATTGAATTCAATTGTATTTCAATTCAATCCTGCAGCTTGCATCTTGGAGACGGACAGTAGATTTTGTGGAACATCTTTGCAGAACAGAACATTTACCAGTGTAATGCTCGAATTAAGATTACTTCGAAGTTGGACTGTTCCCTTTGCAGATGCATATATGTATTCACCTTGTTTAGAAATTGCAATCTCGATTGGTGTATCCAGTGTCAAATAGTTAAAGAATAGATTCATGTTGTTTATAATGTGGTCTGAAGCTCCCGAGTCCAATATGAAGGATACATCAGCGTCACCTGTATAACATGAATGCAAAGGATCTACCTGTTTCGGCATTAGCTACTTGGGCTTGTTTCTCCTTATCTTTATTCTCCCAGCTTCGTTTAAAACTGAAACAATCTTTCTTGAAGTGCCCTTTTGTACCGCAATGGTGACATTTTAAATTGAATTAAAAGTTCTTCGACGGTTTGGCCTTAAACTTGGATTTCAGATGGAATGCCTTGGGTTTGCTACTTTTTAATGACACAGCTTGCAAAACTTTATTGCGTGTGTTTTTAATTAAGATCTTCAGCTCAATCTCGGGGCCAAGTAAGCGATTTTTGACAAAAGAAAGTGTATTGAAATGTATAATAAGAGGAGTGTCGCCATTTAATTTAAACGGTAATAATTGCTTTCGTGCTGAAAGCTGCGTTGCCAAACTTTTACGTTCATACACGGAAGCCAATTTTTTAAAAATTTCTTTAGTCGAATTGCTGTCAGCAAAAGAAAGAAAAGAGTCACTTAAAAAATTCTATAATTACGCTTTCAGCTGATCTCTCTGCCTTCTCCCAGGATTCACCTGCATCTTTTCGCATCTCCGTTTCAATCACAAATAATAAATCATTTTCTGCTAAAAGTGCCTTCACACGAAATTTCCAAACGGAGTACTTCTCACCACGAAAGGGGGAAATAATTTTAAACTCATTCTCCTTATTCATTTTTATTCTATCCTTTATTCGAATTGTTTTTTTTTAAGTTTTTTTTTTTTTTAAGAAGAAAGAAATAGGAAAAATGAATTAATATTAAGCAAATACTGTATTAAGTGCCTTCATGTACACACACACTTATGTAAATGTGAGATCTATAATGCCAAAATGGTGAAATAAGAAAAAACCACGCGGCTTCAAATACACACGCACTTACTCACACCTACAATAGTTACATGTATGCACTTTTTACGATATCCAATATTTTTGCTTGTACTTTGTAATGATATTTGTTAAGCTTTTCCTTTTTGTGGAATTTGTACCGTTGTGGATGTTTCGTTTGATAAAAATACGTTTCCTCCTTTTTTCAATGTGCTTACGCACACACACACACGTGCTCCTCAATTTCACAATTCTATGAATTTGTAAATTATTTAATTGTGTTTACGCCGCCGCCGCTCTTAAATCCCCCGCTCTTACATCCCCCGCTCTTCCCTCGTAATTCGTTTGACTTTCTGTACGATTTGTCTAAAATCCAAGTCCGATTTAATCCGACAACGGCAGTTAGTAAACAGTACAGTAAAAATACATCCAAAATCAAATCAAAGAAATTTCAAAAATATTAATCCAAATAAAAGAGTGCAAATAAAAAGTCAAGCGTACAGTGAGAAAGAAAAGTCAGTGAGCAGTGAAAAATAAATAAAATTCAAAAATTAAATACAAATTAATTTCCCACAAAAAGGGGTCCGAAAAACTAAGTGTTCCGCCAATTTAGGCCCACAAATATTTTTTCATACTGATTTTTTATTGTATATCCGCTGTGACAAATATTTGCATACTTTAGTTTCAAATACAAATCCAAATAATACAGTCCACAATAAATCGAAAATTCACAACACATACCCGCCGGCAAAATTTAAAATAAAAATTTTCCGCCATATTGATTACCTATATACTCCACATCTTATATATATATATTTATTTTACATATATTATACATATATTACATCCATGCTTCCACACATATTTTTTTCTAGAAATACACCCAATTCCGAACATCGAAGTATTTCCGTCGGCCATCCATAAATATATATATTAAATAAATTCCCAAAGCCGACGTGAAATAACTTTTGAGTCTCAGTGTGTTTTTTTTCCTATCCACCATTATTCAACATACATTCACACATACATACATGCAAATTCCCGAAATTCCCGCGCATTCCAGCATCTCTCATACATAGCCCGTAAAAGGGGCTTTATGCACGAGATCATTTTGGGCATTTGGGTTATCCAACGTTCCAAGTGCTCTTTATTCCGAGCCATTCCAAATAAATAAAATAAAATAAAAAATCCAAAATAAATACCAAGCTCAATTCTAATAAACTTAAATAAATACTGAGAGTTAAAAAACTAAAATTAAATTTACAAAACATCCCTCATCGCTAGAGTTCCAAAAAATTAAATAAAATACCACGACATCCCAGAAACCAGTGGAATCAATTTATTAACATTGTTCCCGATTTTGCGTCCGAACTAACTAGTTACCGCGTCCAGTCCAGTATTTTTTATATTTTATTTATTGAGTTTGGTATATCCATATATATATACTTGATTTATTTTCTTTTTGGGGAGAAAAAAGAAAATTTCCAAAAATACCATCCGCATAATACTGCAAAGTATTTTTTGGTTTGTCTCCGAATATTAAAAAAAAAAAAAATAGAGAAAAATACTAACGGTATCCATACACTGCCGGGGACATCCAATCCCATCCTACTTCGGCCAGCAACCCCCTATAAAATACTAAACAAAAAATACTTCACCAAGTACAATATTTTACAGTATTTTTTAGTATTTTTGGTATTTTTCCTTTTTTTTTGTTCCATCGTTCCACCAAAAGCCTGGGGAATATTTTTACAATAATTCAGCCACGCATATCGGCTATTTTGACCGGTCGACACCCGATTTTCACCAGTCCAGAAGTGGGTCCGTAATTGTTTCCCTGATTTTGTCCGAAATATCAGCGTGCACATTAAATCCTAACAGTATCCTAGTTCTGTCCGGGGAAAGATCTAATAAACTATCCCCTGTTTCATCACCGAAAATACCAAAAATCGCCGTAAGGACGCCTACACCTACAAAGGTAAAGACGCCAATTCCCAAAAGAGCTCCTTCTCCCATCGAAAGACCCACTCGAGCCAGCACAAAAATGGTTGCAACGGCTGCCGAACTCGCCTTAAACCAATTTATTGAAGTCTCGGATCGACTTTCCGAATTGGAATCGCGAATAAATATTCCCGCGGCGGTCCCTCCTACGTTGTCCGTCCTCAATATTCGCCGAGACGAAATTAAAGAGGTATGGGTCCGCATCAAAAAAGAGTACGATGCATGTACCACGTGCCTTGTAGCAGCCGGAGAAAGTGCAGCTGACAGCTTGCCAGTTCTCAAGGCTAAGTACGGTTATTGCTACAGCGCGTACGAAAGGTGCGGCGCCCAAATAGCAGACCAAATAGCGCAGACTCCGCAAAATCCGCAAGCTACCTCCATTCCAGATATTCCTCAGACGTACATTCCGTCAGGCTGCCACCTTCCGCCGTGCGATACCGAGGTTTTTACCGGCGATTATCTTCGTTGGCCAACCTTTAGGGATCTATTCACGGCAATTTACATCAACAATCCTAGACTCACTCCAGTCGAGAAATTGTTCCATCTTAATGCTAAGACGAGGGGCGACGCTCCCAATATAGTTGAAAATTCACCCCTTACTAACGATGGCTTTCGCTCAGCGTGGGATAACCTCACTGAGCGTTTCGAAAACAAGCGATTGTTAGTAAACAGTCAATTAAAGATACTCTTCAATGTGCCGTCCGTCACACAGGAGTCTGGGTCAGCTTTGAAATAACTTCAAAGTACCATTCAGGGGTGCCTTACGGCGTTAGAAATGTCCGGTATTCAGGTCAAAACTTGGGATTGCCTCTTGGTGTATATGTGTTCATCCAAACTCCCAAAGCTTACGCTTTCCCTATGGGAGCAGTCCCTTCACAACAAAGCCGAGATCCCTACGTGGCATGAGCTGAACGTTTTCCTAACAGAGCGTCACAGAACACTAGAAGCCATAGATGATGTTCGACCATCAGGCTCTAGTCAGACTCAGCCCAGGGCATCCACATCCTACGCGGCGTCTCGAAGAATAAATTCTTATGAGACAAGGGTAATACCTCGACAACCTAGAGGGTGCGATCTCTGTAATAGAGAAAACCATCCAATACGCACATGCGCCCAGTTTCTCCGGATGACGGTCGACCAACGCATCGCCTATATCAAACGGAAACAGCTGTGTTTGAACTGCTTTGCAAGGACACATCAGCTGCGCGACTGCGAGAGCGCACATAACTGCTTCACGTGCCGCGGCCGCCATCACACCCTCCTACACTGAGGCACCCCATCCCCAGCGCGCGCAAATCCAACGCCAACGCCCAGGTCCAGACCTAATACTCCCGGTCCCTCGGCTGCCAGTGGCACGCAGCCAACACTTCAAAATTATTTTGCGGCGGGCTCTAGGTCAGTCCTCCTAGGCACCGCCATGATTAATATATGCCATCAGGGTTCCAGTTACCAAGCGCGAGCCTTAATAGACTCCGGATCTGAGGCGACCTTCATCACTGAGCGCCTTTTCAACCTGATTAAGCTGCCGTTTCTCAGGGCTTAATCAAACGTTCTCCGCTGAGACTAAAAAGCTCTGCCAATTTACGATTCGTTCTCCGACCCGGCCTAGTTTGCAGTTAAACACCACTGCCTACGTGCTTCCGCAAATAGCCGGAAATCTTCCCTCATGTCCGCTTCCGCAAAATTTCCTGCGAGATCTTCCCGAACTTCCACTAGCGGATCCAAAGTTTTATGAGAGCGCAGAAATAGATCTCCTATTCGGGGCCGATATACTTCCTTCCATTCTACTAAGCAGCGCCCGAGCGAACATCTGTGGCTCCCTTCTCGGTCAAGAGACCATTTTCGGCTGGATTCTAACAGGACCAGTACCCGCTCCGAGGCAAGATAGAATTTCATCGCTTTCTACGCATGTTGCACACACGTACGAAGCGTCTCTCGATAAACTCCTCACCAAATTCTGGGAGGTGGAGGATCTGCCAGTAAAGGTGGCAAAAGAATCCGACGTGATCTGTGGAGATAATTTCCTTCGGACCACCACAAAAGACGATACCGGCAGGTATGTCGTGAGTCTTCCGTTTCGAGATCCTGAGAACATGAAATGCTCCATAGGACATTCCACATCCCTGGCGTTGGCTCAATTCTTAAGAAACGAGCAGCGGCTAAAAAGGGACAGTATGCTAAAATCCAAGTACGACTCAGTGATTCAAGAATATCTCGACCTCAACCATATGAGAGAAGTCTTACCTACCCACGATTCAGCGTGTTATTATCTTCCACACCACGCGGTGCGGAGAGTACGACCACCAAACTTCTAGTGGTATTCAACGCCTCCAGCCCTTCAGACAATGGGGTCAGCTTAAATGATATCCTTCATGCTGGCCCGGTCCTACAGTCCGATCTAACCATCCAGATCCTGAAGTGGCGATATTTCAGATTTGTGTACAGTGCTGATATCGAGAAAATGTACCGGCAGATCTGGGTAGATCCGAAGCAGACAGCGTTCCAACGTATCTTATTCCGCAATAGAGAAGGATACATTCGAGATTTTGAGCTAAAAACTGTTACATTTGGGGTCAATTGTGCAACGTTTCTGGCAATTCGGGTCCTGCAACAGCTGGCGACCGACGTGCAACTAACCCATCCAAGGGCGAGTAAAGTTATTCGTGGTTGCATGTACGTCGATGATGTCCTTTCGGGAGCTGACTCTGCAGAATAGGCTCACCTAACCATTCGCGAGTTGCAGAGTGCCCTCGATTCGGCTGGTTTTCCATTAAGGATCCACTAAGGAAGTGGACCTCCAACCATAAAGAAGTTCTGGCTCATATCGAAACCGATCATCTGTTAAACGCCGATTTCCTCGAAATAGATATGGATATGCTGCAATGGGGCACACGACGCTAGTGCATCTTCTTACGGCCAAGACGCGCGTGGCGCCAGTCAAAACTGTGTCGCTTCCCAGGCTAGAGCTGTGTGGAGCTCTATTGCTATCCGCGATGGCTGAATCCATCCTCCCCCATATGCCTATGCTGTCCTCGAAACTCCATTGTTGGACCGATTCCACGATTGTGCTTGCATGGCTAGCCAAACCAGCATGCCAGTGGACAACGTTCGTTGCCAATCGGGTAACAAAGATTACCCAGTCCACAGAGGCAGCCAATTGGGCACATGTTCAATCCGAACACAATCCAGCTGACTTGGCCAGTCGGGGGTTGCCTCTACAAGAACTGGTCGACAACTCCCTTTGGTGGCATGGACCAACTTGGTTGCAAAAGCCACGAGATCAGTGGCCTTCCCAAAGCACCAACTTACAGGTGACCGAAGTGGAAAGGCGTCCTGTCAAGGCCCATGTGGCGTCCATTCCGACAGAAGACATCCTTGATCGCTTTTCCAAGCTAAATAGAGCTTTACGGGTCCTTGCGTGTGTCTACCGTTTTGTCCAACGATGTAGAAAACAGTCAACGATTTCGGAAGTCCGTCTGCAGGCCCAAGAACTTGTCGCCGCTGAACGACTCATGGTCATCAGCACTCAGCGCAGATATTTTGCAAATGAATATCGCTGCTTGAGTCAAAAGCGTCCTGTGTCTGCGACAAGTTCCATCCTCTCCTTAAACTCCTTTCTAGATGAGAAAGGGCTTATAAGGGCGTGCGGCCGCATAACGGCCTCCGAAAACTTGCGATATGACGAACGACATCCGATAATCCTCCCGTACGAATGTGCACTCTCTCGACTACTGGTAAACTTTACGCATCTCATAACGTTGCACGGAGGTAACCAGTTAGTCGTACGTCTCACCCGGTCGAGATACTGGGTTCCGAAAATAAAGAACTTGGTAAAGGCAGTTATTAACTCCTGCAAGGTCTGCGTGATCCATAAGAAGCGATTGCAAGTTCAGATGATGGGGAGTTTTCCGAAAGAGCAAGTTTCTTTCTCCCGGCCATTCACGTACACAGGGATGTACTACGCTGGCCCTTTCGACATAAAAAATTACACAGGCAGAGCTTGCCTAATTACAAAAGGGTATGTGTTGGTTTTCGTGTGTTTCTCTACAAAGGCCATCCATCTAGAGCCTACATCCGATCTGACGACCGAGAAATTTCTCGCCGCTTTCGCTCGGTTCGTATCCAGAAGAGGTTGTCCCCGTCAAGTGCAGTCCGACAATGGGAAAACCTTTGTCGGCGCTGCCACCCTGCTCTCCCGAGATTTTCTACAAGCCGTAAAAGAGTCTGTGACTGATGCGTATAGTCATCAGCAGCTCAACTGGCAATTCATTCCTCCGGGTGCACCCCATATGGGAGGCCTGTGGGAAGCTGGTGTCAAAAGCTTCAAAACCTTGTTTTACAAGTCCACCGCTACTCGGAAGTACACCTTTGAAGAGCTTTCAACCCTCCTAGCGAAAATTTAAGCTTGTCTAAATTCCAGACCGCTTTCTCCTATGTCTGAAGATCCTACTGATCTCTTGGCGTTGACACCAGGGCATTTTCTAGTCGGCGGACCTCTTCTGTGCATAGTAGAACCCGAATTAAAAGGGGAATCCAAGTCCATTGTGAATCGGTGGCAACACTTTAAGGCGCTCCATCAACAATTCCAAGCTCGATGGAAAGAAGAGTATCTCAAAGAGCTCCACAAGCGTAACAAGTGGCAGTCCCCGACCGCAAATCTCCGCGTTGGCGACATGGTAGTCGTCAAAGAGGACAATCTGCCCTCGAATGATTGGCGCCTTGGCAGAATCGACTCTGTCTTTCCGGGGGCTGACGGCAATGTCCGTGTCGTCAGCATTATCACGGCACGCAGGATTATTAAGAGTCCCGTGACCAAGGTGGTTCTTCTGCCAGGAGAACACTCCAACCGTCTTTCTCAACCAACATCCTCCGCATTATTCTCCAACCATACTCGCCATTTTCAAATCATCTCCATATGTTTTTCCTTTTTTTTCTCTGTCCATTACTCAGATCACATCATATCAATAAGTACTGCTCAAATTGTCTCGCTCACGAGCACTCCGACGTGAGTTACTAATCAGCGTTCGCGCCGGCAGAATCCGCCAACTCGCCAAGCGCTGGCCCCGGCAAGGCGCTCGGCATCCGCCGCTTCTCAGCAGCGCTCGCGCCGGCAAGATCCGCCAACTCGCAGAGCGCTTGACTCTCCGCCGCGCTCAGCCTCCTCGACACCGGCACCGTCACTGGCGTCCATCCTGCAGCGGCACAGCGTGAATGTCCTGCCGACGGCCATGGTCATTTTGGAGACCGGGATGAAGAAGTTCGGTACAGCCGCCCTCATCGACCCGTGTACGCCGACAAGTTGCATCGACGCATCCCTGGCGACTGCGTTCCGCTTACCGACTACCACCGTCGGCGATGAGCGGATTTGTACGGCGACGATTCGGTCGAAGCGCGACGACGGCTTCAAGTTAGAGGTGGTCCTGAAGGTGGAGCCGATCGTCCGCATCCGCACCCCCATCCGAGAGCTCGCTGACACCGTGGTCAGCAAATACGGCGACCTCCCGTTGGCCGACGAGCGGTTCTATTTACCGGCAACCATCTCCGTGGTCCTGGGTGCAGACGTTTACGGCAAGGTCATCCGACCTGGCTTCCACATGGTCGACGAGGGACTCCCAGTGGCCCAGAGGACGTGGTGGATCCTGTCTGGTGCATGCAACCAGTCCTAGACGACACGTGTGGCTTCGTTGCAACGCTAGCGATTGCAAGGGGGGCGGAATGTTTACGCCGCCGCCGCTCTTAAATCCCCCGCTCTTACATCCCCCGCTATTCCCTCGTTGGGAATGCCTACTTCCAGGCTCTCCCGCCTTCTCTCCACAGCGCTCTGAAGCATAGCGCTCAATTAGCTTAAGTTTAGTACTCTTTGTGAATTACTGCAAAATACATCGCCCGGCCGGTCCGCGCTGAAATCGAAAGTCCAGTGTGTTCTCATTTTTTTTTCCTATTATCGCGATCGTCGAGTGTTGCTCTTCATCTCCCCCACAGCTTGCCACCGGCTCATTCCACAGCCGCAACGACTACGGAAGCTGCCTTCTATTTAGAGGAACATCTCTGCGACGCCCCCGTTCAAATTGTGATTAAATCTTGAGTTGTGCGATTACTGGGCCCATAACCTGTTGTAAAAAGGCCATCCAGATATCACAATTAAATAAGAAGAACTCTTTGGTTTACTTTAACTTATAATTCTTCAATTTATTATTCACGTGTTTTAAGTTAACTGGTCCGTTCTACATCGAAATCAAAGGGAAGATCGAGAGCAAAAACACTTTAGGTGTTACCAGTTTGCGTTTGGTCAAATATCTTTTGCTCCTGGAAACATCGAATTGGTATTTTTCCATAGTATGTCATTGTGTTTGACTTAATTTTAAGGTGTTAAATGTTTTTAAATTAGCTGCATATGTGCATATGTGTGTTTACTAGTTACAACGGTGACGCCTTGATTATTGTGCTGTTGCTTTGCCTTCGTATTTCGTGGTTTGTGGTTGTGTCAAAAATAATTGAGAACATCTGCAAAACAATTGCAACTTTTTGGAAAAATAAAAAAATATAAAATATAAATATAACCGCTATAATTCAAAATTTCGCAAAATCGTTCAAGTGAAGTTCTTATTTTGTCGCCGTGAACAGGAAAATCCAAAAAGATCGATGAAAATCTGACCTTCGGAACAGGGGCGGTCCGCTTGGGAGATTTTGACTTTTATCGGTATTCTCATTAGCTTTGTTTTAAGAATGAATCTGCTGCGCGTTCTTGTTTTAGGAATAAATCATTCTCAAAACCCAAATTATCCGAAAAAGTGCTTGATCCAAGAACAAAATTCAATAAACAGGACAAAACAAGAACGATTTATCCTAAACCCAAGTATAATTTATTCTAAAAAAATAATTTTTCTTGGTAAGCACAAACATTCTTAATGTGATAACTAAAAGTACTTAATTTCAGAAAATGAGGTTTTAGTATTCTGCAAATAGGAATGAATTATTCTCATAAGTAGTATTAAAATTGAAAACTAAAAAACACTTTGACAAGTACATTTTGTGCATTAACCAATGCTAACCAATATTGATAGAAATAAAATAGAATTGGCGCTAGACTAAAGTAGACAATACTACTTTACAAAAATTGTTTATAAAACACAAGTAGTTCAATAATATCAAAAATTAAGAATTAGACCCTCAAAACAAGCAAATTTTGTTAAAGCGGGGAACAATTTTGAAAGTAATAATTGCTATTTGTGCGAATTCAAAATCTGCTGTGATGGTCCGATCATAACGAGTGATACACCAATCAAAAGGTATCGCCAAAACTAAGAGGATTGCATACCAAGACTTAATTGGTTTGGGAGAGAGGGCGGTGAATTTGTGAAAGTGAAAATTTAGAAAATTGAAGCTGTTGGGGCCGATGGATAAATTGCCCTTTCTATTAGCCGCCTTGTATTCTTACTGACAATACGCATCGAATGAGGGGTCATATGGTCTTCAAAAACATATTCTATTACAGCGTGCCGAATGAGATTATTTTATAAAGTATATTTATTTATCGAATGTATAAGTAAGTAATAAAAAAATAATTGTTAACTAATAAAACAACACAATGATTTATACTATTAGTTTAAGAATATATCATACTTCATTTGAGCATAACTTATACCTCATTCACAAGTAAATCGGATTAAATTTGTACAAATAACAATATTACCTACTAATGACCTAAAGCAATTTTTATTACATTTATAAAATTGTCAAATGTTTTTTTTTTATAATTTATACATTGTTTAAGTAGATTTTATACTTTATTTAAGTATAATTAATTCAGGGTTCCAGAACATTTCATACTTAATTACGCCCGAAAATGTTCTCAAAATAAGAATGCCAGCTTAAGAATAAAACGTTCTTGAAATAAAAAACAAGCCCATTTCGTACCTGTCGCCCTTTTAAGACCATTTAGGCTTAAAACAAGCCCAATGTTCTTGATTTTTTTTCTGAGTGTACATAATTAACTACATTAATAAGTCCAACCGTGGTGTGTCGCAACTGCTTCGAGAAGCAATAACATGGAAATGCTTCCGTCAAAAGAAAATTGCACCACTTAGGGAGTAAGTTTATTAACGCTACAGAAATATCTGCCCAAGAAGAAGCATACAACATTTTAGGTCTACACATGTCTGAGGCTAGTGAAGGAAATATTTTTATCAACACTTGCCATCCAGATAAAAGGGTGCGGATAGTGCGATCTAACAGAGCATTAGAACAGCTTCCCGAAAACTCGACAGATATTTTTGAGCGAAATTTACTTGATCGATACGTGCAAAGACATGAACAACTGGAGTCGATATGTCTTGCGGAATTTGCGGCTTGGTTCAAATTCTCCAATCGACGAACCAATCGACTTTGATGCAGATGAAGAAAATAACGTTGCTGTTACCAAAGTTACCAAATGCTGAATGGGACTGGTAGTGTAAAAAGACGTAACATGCCCTAATTCTTAGGTGGGTTCGCTTCAGTCTAAACTCTTCTCCATCAGATTATTTTAGGGAGCACGTAATGCTCTTTTTCCCATGGAGAAGTGAAGAGACCGAACTTATTTCCAACGATAATGAAAGCACATTTAGAAATAATTTTGAAATTATTAAACGCAACAAAGAGCAGTATGATGTGTTTGACGACATGGAGTTAGAGAGAGTTCTTCAAGATATACAAAATGTTGATAGAGAAGAAAATGGCCCCCTACCAGAAGGGCTAGCCTCTCAATACCTCGATGAAGAGTTCAGGGCTTTGGCAGTACCTGACGTCGGACAAAACGTAAATGTACTCCAAGATGAAAATTATTCAAATAATCCAGAAGATGGCGATCTTCCTCTTATAAGACTTCCTCCGATGGTATCTGACGACAACCATTGCTCGCTTACCCGGTCGCTCAATTTAAAGCAACGCCAGTATTACTCCCACGTAATGCATAGTGTTGCAGCCAAAAAAACATTTTATGAATACGTTGGTGGAGGGGCCGGAGTGGGAAAAATCAGATTGATTTCTACAATATTTGAGTCTATAACTTGGCGAGCAAATAAACTTCCTGGGGCAACAGATTCTGCAAAGGTTTTACTTTGTGCTCCTACTGGAAAATCAGCTTTCGGGATTGGACGACTAACGCTTCATTCAGTGTTCTCCCTTCCTGTTAATCAATCATCTGGTCCCTTAAGACCCTTAAGCAATGACACTTTAAATACAATGCATTGCAAGTTGATTGATATCCAATTGATTATTATAGATGAGATCTCGATGGTCGGATCCAAAATGCTTGGATACTTAGATCAAAGACTTCGCCAAATTTTTAGAAGTCTGGATATAAGTTTCGGGGGCAAGTCTATAATAGTGTTTGGAGATCTAAAGCATCTTAGCCCAGTTGGAGATCGTTGGATATTCGCTGGAGATGCATCCAATCCATATAATGTTCTGGCAGGAGCTAGCCTTTGGAATAATTTTAAGTTATTCGAGCTAACGGAAATAATGCGGCAACGGGACGACCACGCTTTTGCATTGGCTTTGAATAATATGTCTGAAGCCAACATGTCAGATGAAGATATAGAACTTTTCAGGACCAGAGTTCTTCCAGTAACCGAAGTTCCTGATGACGCAATTCATTTATTCGGTTCTAATGCTGAGGTAAACAATTACAACTCCCTTAAGCTTGCCCAAATTAGAACTGAAGAATTTGTGTCAACTGCAGTTAAACCAGCTAATATGTCTGAAAGAAACCGAGAATCAACTCTTAGACATGCCCAAAACATGAAGACCTCTGAAACTCAGGGTCTACCATATATTTTACACCTGAAGACAACAGCAAAATATATGGTTACCGTCAATATTGATACAAATAACGGACTTGTAAATGGGGCAACTGGTCAATTAATGCGAATTGACAACAGTATGGTTAACGGCTTATTATTATTTACTGGACTGTGGATTAAGTTTACAGATGCCACTGTCGGTACTATAGCTAGGTCAAAAGTTCGACGAAATGATCACCCAGACTGGACTCCAATTTATAAAACAGACCGAGTATTCCAGTGCGGAACTTCAGGGCATTCCTCTATTGATCGAAACCAATTTCCAGTTGTTCCTGCTGAGGCTATTACCATCCATAAGAGCCAAGGAGCAACCTACAGCAAAGTCGCAGTGCATCTTAAAAGAGGCATTAAGCGAGCACCGCTCTACGTAGGTTGCAGCAGAGCAACTAGCGCATCGGGTCTTTTCCTCTTAGGAGACTTTGTCCCTCCAACTAGATTTGGAGCTACAAATGTCCAAGAAGAACTTGCAAGTTTAAGAGGGGAAAAGGCTTTGACTACGCAATATGAATTTTTGGTCAATGAAAATAAGGATATCTCTTTATATTACCACAACGTGGAATCTCTTCGCGCTCATCGCGAAGATGTTGCCAACGACAAAATTATTTGTTCTGCAAACTTTTTATATTTTGTTGAAACCTGGACTCTTCCACAAGAAGAGTACACTTTAAGGGATTTTGACATTATAAGAAGGATAGATTGCAATCGTTTGAATGGTATTGGGAAGAACGGAATACTCATTTATGCTAGCCAAAACATTTCGCAAAATGTAGTATTTCTGTTTGAGACAAAGAAGTCTATAAACCCAAGGGCAACGTATCAATCGATTGCATTTAAATATCTTGACACGTCATTTATAATTGTTTATAGGAGTCCCGGATTTCCTATTGCAAGATTTCGAAATGAAAATAAATCTGACGTCGAAAAGGTGCGTAGAATGGATAATACTAAAGTAGTAATATTAGGAGATTTTTATATTTGCAGATCCACAGAGAGCGATATTCTGGAGGAACATTTGAATGCCTATAACCTATTTTCAATTAAGGATTCTCCCACAACCAAACAATTAACACAAATTGATTGGATATTTTCAGATTCTCGACTTCCACAAGCTCTTGCCATTACCTATGAGACCCCATATAGCCACCACGATGGAATATTTTTTAAGTATAGCTTGTAAGTAGGTATTCTAATAAAATAAATAAATTGTAAAAATTTTATCAAATTAAAAGCTTTATAGCTTTATAGCGTATTGTATAAATGTATTTTTATGGTATTCTTAATTTATTTATTTCAATCTATCTACGTAGTTTCAAAAAATTGTATATATAAATAAATAAATTATTATAATTTCCCCCTCGTGGATTGTGACTTTGTCGTGGTGTGGGGGCTGAGTACGTGATTTTTTTTAACATCGCTGAAGCTAGAAACAATCCTTAAAATTTCTTATGACTGCAAGGGTATATAGACTTCGGCTTGCCGAAGTTAACTTCCTTTCTTTTTTTTATTTCATTTATTTAATTATAGTTTTTATACCCGTTACTCGTAGAGTAAAAGGGTATATTGTATTCGTGCAAAAGTATGTAACAAGTAGAAGGAAGCGTTTCCGACCCCATAAAGTATATATATTCTTAATCAGGATCACCAGCCGAGTCGATCTAGCCATGTCCGTCTGTCTGTCCGTCTGTCTGTCTGTCTGTCTGTCCGTATGAACGCTGAGATCTCGGAAACTACAAAAGCTAGAAGGTTGAGATTTTCCACGCATATTCTTGGGCTTCCTACGCAGCGCAAGTTTATTTCAGCCGAGTGCCACGCCCCCTCTAACGGCTACAATCGCCCACTAACGATTTTAAAATGTGTCTGGCGCCCACACCTTTAAAGATTTCCGAGAAGTATACATGCAATTTTGTTGTGCATATTTATACCTATCGAAATGTAGAAGATATTTTTTAAATCGGACCATTCATTAAAAAGTTATACGCAATCAAAATTTCTATATCTATCTCCCTCGCACTCCCTTTAGCTGAGTTACGATTATTAGTCGGGACACCAACCCGAGTACAGCGTTTGCACTCCCTTTAGCTGAGTGACGGGTATTAGATAGTCGGGACACGAACCCGACTATAGCGTTCTCTCTTGTTATACCCGTTACTCGTAGAGTAAAAGGGTATATTGTATTAGTGCAAAAGTATGTAACAGGGAGAAGGAAGCTTTTCCGACCCTATAAAGTATATATATTCTTGATCAGGATCACTAGCCGAGTCGAACTAGCCATGTCCGTCTGTCCGTCTGTCCGTCTGTCCGTCTGTCCGTCCGTATGAACGCTGAGATCTCGGAAACTATAAAAGCTAGAGGATTGGCATTTTGCATGCATATTCTTGGAGTTCCTACGCAGCGCAAGTTTATTTCAAAATGGTGCCACGCCCCTTCTAACGCCCTCAATCGCCCTACACCATTTTTTGAAAGGTGTCTGGCGCCCACACCATTAAAGATTTTGGAAAACTAAAAATGCAGTTTTATTGTGACTATCAATACCTATCGAAATGTAGAAGAAATTTTTCAAATCGGACCATTCGTTAAAAAGTTATGCCTGATCAAAGATTTTATATATCTATCTCCCTCGCACTCCCTTAGCTGAGTAACGGGTATCTGATAGTCGGGGCACCCGGACTGGATAAATTTTCTATTGCAGCGTGCCGAATGAGATTATTTTATAAAGAGTATTTATTTATCGAACAAGCATTTTTCTTCACAAAATGTGATATCAGAACTTTTGTATGTTGATGGTGCGATCGTCACTTCTTTTTTACCTTGGTAAGAGGTGTTTTTGCTTTATATTAAAGTTAAGAATTAAATTCTCAAAACAAGAACACGTTGTACTTAAATTGAGTATGCAAATATAAGTACTTAATTATGTTTTGGTCATCGCCGCGTAAGAGCGAGCGTGGCCAAGCTGTTAGGACGTCCGACTGTGGTGCGTGAGGTTGCGGGATCGAATCCTAGGAGAGGTATGTGATTTTAACAAAAATGTTTCGTAAGTATAAAACACATTTTTATCTACAAATCTTTATACATTTATCAGTAATTTAGTGTAAGATTATACAAAATAAGTATTGTTAACTAATAAAACAACACAATGATTTATACTATTAGTTTAAGAATATTTCATACTTCATTTGAGCATTACTTATACCTCATTCACAAGTAAATCGGATTAAATTTGTAAAAATAATAATATTACCTACTCCTTCACTCCAAAGCAATTTTTATTAAATTTTTAAAATTGTCAAATTTTTTTTTTATAATTTATGCGTTGTTTAAGTAAAATTTATACTTAATTTAAGTATAATTAATTCTGGGTTCAAGGACATTTCATACTTAATTACGCCCGAAAATGTTCTCAAAATGAGAATGTCGGTTTAAGAATAAAACGTTCTTGAAATGAAAAAACAAGCCCATTTCGTACCTGTCGCCCTTTCAAGACCATTTGGGCTTGAAACAAGCCCAATGTTCTTGGTTTTTTTTCTGAGTGTAATGAGCTCCCAGGGAAAGGAAATGCCAAGAAAAGCTCTGGTGACTAAAGGTCGAAGTAACCCATTTCTTATGGTTTTAAGGAAATCATGACTAAGAACCTTTTCAGCCCCGACAAAGGTCTTTCCGTTGTCAGAGTAAAAACGAAGGGGACAGCCTTGCCTTGACGAGATTCTGCAGAACGCACCAAGAAACTTTTCAGTTGTCAAATCAGACGTGGCTTCAATGGATGGTGAAGCGGCAACACTAAAGGATACGTCTGTGTCTTTGTGTGTTTTGGTACGTTCAGTGTAATTCTTCACTTTAAATGGTCCTGCAAAACCAAGGCCAGTGTGGTAAAAGACGGAGGTTGGAATTTTCTTCTACGCCAACGCACAGTGGCGCCTTTTGACTTTTTTTTGGTAATAAATCATAACTTTTGAACCAGTGAAGATAATTGAATGATGTAAACGGCAAATGATAGATAATTGATCCACCTTTCAAATTATTGCTTGAGACAGGGAGTGGGCGTGGCAGAGGCGTACTTACAAATCGGCAAAGTCAGAATTTAAAAACAAATCCAATTTTTTCCGACAAAAAAACTTTTTTAAAAAAGTTGTTGTTTTTTTTAGTTTCTTTTTTTATGTTGTAATTTTTAAAAATTATATATAAAAAAAATTGGGGTTTTAAAAAAAATAATTTTTTTTTTTAAATGTTGTTTTGTTTAGTTTATTTTTTTATGTTTTAATTTTTAAAAACTAAAAAAACAAAAAAAAAAAAGTTGAAGTTTTTTTTTAAAAATAAAAATTTTTATATTTCATGTATTTTGAAATAATGGTCACAATTTGGTAAACTTGGTAAATCCAATAGACTTAACATTTCTGGACTATAATTACTAGATTCTAACTCTTTTCCAGACTTAACATGCCGCAATGAGGAAATTAGGGGATCAGAAGATGCAGCCAACATATTAAACAGATCCTCATTTTCCCTCTTTCTTGATGTCTTAAATGTATTCAGCAATCTGTATTTTTTATAAAATTTGTTTAGCGATTCCTGCGCTTCTTCGGAAAGCTCTCCAATTGGCAAACACTGGTATTCGATTATTACTTTTCATTCGCCAATATCTTATGGACTGTCGGGGTCAATTTCTTTTGTGGATACAATTCCTCTAAAAGTAATGCCGTTTTTGATGCATATTCTCCGTATCTTGTAGAGTTAACCTTTTCCTTGCAGTTTAAAACATTTAAGATGGTTCCCAACCTTTTAACTATTTCATTGTTAATTCCAGTGATTCGAGTAACAACTTCATGTTGTTCAAAAAATCTCCTCGAAGTATTTCCATCATTTGAGTTTCCGTATCCGTATTTAGGGAAATCTACTTTTAATCCAACTTCCTTGAAAAAATCTTTCTGTATTCTCTTCTTTCTGATGCTTTCCTTATCCTTATTTGATGTGTTTTCTTCAAAGTGTTCATTTTCGTTTGGAATAATATACGCTAGTTTCAGCAAGATCTCCATACACCTTATTAATTATTAATTTACCTTTGCATACTACCTGAAGGTAACGCCTCGGTTTTTCAATATTTTTGATAACTAATTGCCAGGCAAAACATATAAAAATTTTAAAATAAAATCCCCATTTGAGAATAGAGATGGTCATTTCACAAGGTAGCGCCATATGCAATTTCTTGGACCATGACTTTTATCCCTTTTTTGGCTCTTAAAACCGCGGACGCAGGCGGACGCAGCTACAACTTTCGTAATATCAAGAAGAAAGTCCAAATAACGTTTTACGGAAGTATAAAAAAAATAGTATTAAATAGTTTTTTTTTATTTTCCATCGAAGTTGAAAAATATGGAAAAAATGGACGTTTCGCAAATAACGCATAACTAAGAGATGCGGATGGCAAACTGCAATATGTTTTACTTTTTTTTACTCTTAACTAACACACCAATCCGTGGAAAAAAGAAGCAAAGCGATTCGATGCCTAGTTTTTAAGAAAAAACCCCCCGGAAGTGCGAAAAATTACCTAAAAACGGTGTGTTTTTTTTAAGTGAAAAATTGTTCAACTTTGAAAGGGCATATCTTTTACAAAAATTTTGATTTGAAAAAGGGTTACATATTTGTAATAGTGGATCAATTACCTGTCGATTGGTATGGGTCGCAACTTTCTAGGACAAAGTGATTTATTGCACGTTTTTTGGCTCAAGGCGCCACTGTGCAACGGTTGGAATTTCCTGGGAGATTGAGGTACTCCTGGTCACAAAAATAATAGGGCTAGGTTCGACTACGTTTCACGTTATAACTTTAGATTCTCTTTATTACTGTGGATGTCCACTCGGTAATGCTAGTTTTAACACTAACCTTCTTAAAGCTATCGGAGTAAGCAGAGAGCGACTGTGAACAGCCCGAGAGCGAGATGAGAGTGCATCTGGAAGGAACCGGCTGCTCGGTTGTTCCTCGAAGAGCTAGGCACCTTCTTGGCGTGGACGCTTCCCATTAATTGTTTCTGAACCTTTTTACGAAGGATTAGACCAAACCTGGCAAGTGGTCGTCACCCTTTTAATAAGGATTCAAAGTTTTGGAATTCAAAACCTTGTTCGGATAAGGCGCACCATAACTTGGATACCACCGTGAAGGGAAATACGGTGGGTAAAACGGAATAGAATGGCGGCAAAGCGGCAGAGATTTTTAAATTTACCTCGATGGATGCTATATTTTTGGATTCGTTAAGAATTCCCAAGTTAAACTGCGTTTTCCAAAAAGTTCCCCGACGCAAGGATTCTTAGCAAAAGGACCTCAAAATTCGAAAAATGCTGATATTGGCAAACTTTCCGGAGCTCTAAGAGGCAAACGGATTCATGGTTTTTTTTCGATGTGAAAGTTTTTTTTTAAAAAAACACTCTTTATCTTTCAAACCCCATACTTAGAATAATTTTAGGATTTTTTTAAGGGAAAAATAAATTAATTGCGACATAGCCATAAACAAAGGACGTTTACTCCCTGAGGACTTTTACCAAATTGTCCAAAAGTATACGCTATAAAATAGATGTCAAATCAACAGAAAATGTAGGGGCGCCATTTTTTAAAACATTTATTGAATTTACATTGTGGCGCCCCCTACCTGGATCGGACTTCCTTCTTAAGAATGTCGGGAGATGCGGTCAGTGGTCCTCCGATTAGAAAATGCACTGGCGTCAGGGCTGTCAAGTCTCGAGGGCTAGAAGAAACAGGAGTGAGAGATCGAAAATAATTAATATCGCCTCTATGTCGCTGACGACTGATTTTAGTTCCTCGTAAGTTAAATCCGCAGTTGACACAGTGCGTATTACCTTTTCTGATTTCACAGCAGCTTCCCAGAGTCCAGCGAAATGAGGAGCCCTGGGAGGAATAAACTGAAAATCCGTCCCTAGTTGGGAGCATGCTTGTTTTTATTTCGTATAATTCATTTGTGGCGTTGCTACAGTATATTTACTCGGCTATTCCTCTGCGTCGGTTGAATCTTTTGAGTGCTGCAAGGAATGCTTGGGTGGTAAAATCTGACACTACTTTCAAGTGTACTGCCTTGGAAAAACAGCAGAAAAACGCTAAATAGACCTTGTGTGGCTTCTTTCCTCGGATTTTGTAGTAGACCCAGAATGATCGACAATAATCTAATCCGCTAATTCTAAATGGTATTGTGGCTTGCACTCGGTCTCCTGGTAATGGCCCGACAAAAATTACGCACTGTTTTCCATTTATTGTCCAAAATCGCTGTCTCGTATATGCCAATAATGCTTGGGGCCGCAGTGCTTGAATTGCCTAAGCTTATTTTCGAACATAAGTCGGGTTACCTCAAGATTCGCTGGAAGCACCATGGGGTGTTTCTCCTCAAATGTTAAACTTGAGTTCTGTAGTCGTCCTCCTACTCGCTCTGATACTGCTACACATCAACCCCTTTTAAGTTTTTTTGTATTATTCGTTGTAGTGCTCGTTCTTGCCCTTCTGTAGTTATTGGTCCCGTTTCTCGTTGTTTGCTCTTTTTACAGTTATCCAGCACGTGATTGTTATTAATGTATTAAAAGATCCATGATGATTGATTTCATTCGTCCAATCCATATATGTATTTATAGTGGCTGTCAGTACCTGGGTATTGACGTTTCTAAGCTCGATCCCTTCGCCACCCGGTATATACTTGGCTGGTTGCTTCCACAAGGACGTACCACAGAACCAGAAACTTCTATGCTTTTATTGTTGCGCTGAGCATCCTCTAGAAACTAGGTCTATTGGGTTGTCTTCTGATGATACGAGTGTCCAGTAACCTGGATTTGTTAGTTCATGGATTCAGGATATTCTATTTGCTACAAACGTGTGAAACGACGATGCTGAAGCGTTAATCCATGCCAACACTATTGTAGAGTCAGTCCAATATTGTACCTTATCAAAGCTTATTTGCAAATCCTTTTGAATTCTTGCTGCGAGCTCTGCTCCCAGCACAGCTGCACATAGCTCTAATCTTGGTAATTTTTGTTTTGCTAGAGGCGCTAGACGAGACTTTGCGCAGAGAAGATTGCTCACAATTGAACCGTTGACTGTGGTTGTGCGGAGGTATGCCGATGTTTCGTAGGCGACTTCGGATGCATCAGTTAATATGTGCAGTTGTAATGTTCTCGGCTTGTCATCTGGGAGTGGACATCTAGGTAATTCGATAGTAGTTAAAATTTGAGTGTTCTTCCGAAATGTTTGCCAGTGATTTTAATCTTCCTTGTCCAATTCCGTGTCCCAGTCGATCGACTTCTGCCATAGTTGTTGCATAAATATCTTTGCTGTTGTGGTGATGGGACACAGCAATCCTAGTGGATCAAATATTTTTGCAAGCTCACAACAGACAATTCGTTTGTGACCGCATCTGTAAAATATTTAAGCATTTTATCTTCAAAAGCTATCTAATGCAGCGTTCCGAATGAAATATTTTAAGGACGCTCTTTCAGTGAACGGTCGTGTTTTTGTCTTGCTTTCTGAATTTTTGTTCTTTTTATCCATAAACCATCGGGGTTTAATTTAAATTTTCTTTTATTTATATTGCTTTTTATGTCCCTAACAATATCCCTTCGCGAGTGCATAGTGATTGTTTTGTGTTTAAATTAACAAAATTAGATTGCACGCACAGTCTCTGTGCAGTGCTTGTTGTTATTGTTTTTATCCAATTGCCTTCTCCTTTTCTGCCAAACGCTGTTTGGAGCGGTAAGAATCTATACGGTAGTTACCCGCACTCCCGCATAAAACGTTGTTGTTGGAACAGCTGAAACTAAAGCTCCCCCGCTTACTCACTCCCGCTCACTCTCTCCCGCTCTCTTACTCTCGTAGCTTGATTCTCTTTGCACTGTGGTTCGGAATATCGCTATATTTTCTGTTGCTCGAAGAAATGCAAGTCGTTGATTTTGGCTGGACAACAGAGCATTCCGTGCCATTCGTGCGACAGTATTTTTCATACTAAATGCCTTGGCTATTCGGGCCTGGTTCGCGATGCAATCGACATGAGAAGTGTCTTGCGCTACTATTGTGAAGAATGTATTGCTTATGAAACCCAGGCAATCTCTATAAGGCGGCTCACAAAAAGCACTGTTACGGAATTAATTCGAAACAGCCGTAGAAATACGGATCTGCTTGTGGCGCTTGAGTCGCAGCTCACTAGCCGTATGCTATCTGAGCCCGATTCTCCTAATCGTAAAAAGATCGCGGTCGATAGACAACCCACGGTAGTCGCTAGTGAAACTCCCTCTGGCGTTCCGGGGTCTGCAGTACAGCAATCGATCTCAGCTGCCGCACAAATGGTACTGAGGTCGAAAGCGTGAGACTTTGCCGCATGAGACACCCGAAAAATCTGTTGAACAAAATACAGAAAGGATTCCAACGCCGCATGTTGACTTAACGTCTGGAGTACCGACTGAAACTGTTAGTGCAGCCATAAATTCTGCACTACCAAAAACTGTCACATGCGTGGTACCTAAAACAGTCACATGTGTACCGCAGAGAAAACAAATTTATGTTTCTCGGCTGAATCCTGATCTTTCATCCCTGGACATTACGGCCTATATCCGTAACAAAGATGATTTAAAGGTTGAACAATTTAATTTTCCATATGCTAGGGAAGTATCATCATTTAAGATCGGTGTTCCATGTGCTCATTTTGCAACTATGTGCTCAGCCAATACAAAAGTACGGAGCTAGAAAAAAGAAAATTTAATTTTTTTTTTTTTTTTTTTTATTTTGTCAAATTAAAACTAGTATACAATACTAAATTTAATGGAGAGAAAATGCCACTGGAAGCTGAAGTCCTTCGGCCTGGTTGTAAATTAATTATTATGACTATATTCTAAGATGGGCTTTATTAACAAAATCCTTAATTTTTTTTATATTTGTTTTGGTGGGGGATTTGAGTAGAGAGGATGGGAGGGTGACGGATCCAAAGATGGCAGATCGTATGGGCCTTAAGGCCTGGCAGCTGTCGAGAAGATGGTCGGTTGAAAAATTCGGTTGAAAGCGGCAGGGGCGGCAAGTAGATCCTTGAAGTAGATGTTCATGTGTTTCTTGTATGTGTCCAATGCGAAGGCGGGTGTAAATCCTGCGGTCGAGTTTGTTGAGGTCGGTTGGAAATGTGGTTTTTTCGCAGGCTGTGTTTAGCATTTTGTATTTGTGGTTGAAACTCTCCCAATCAGCGATTTTCTTTTGCTTGTAGATGGCTTTAATTAGCATCGAGATGTCTCTGGCATTGATGGGTGTGAACTGGACGGTTGGGGCTGTGCTCGTAAATCGGGCAGCCGCGTCCGCTTGTTCGTTCCCAGGAATACCCTGATGGCTGGGTGCCCAAACAATGGTTATTTTGGATTTGCTCAGGGCAACGATGTTCCGTATTTGGCTTATTGTGGGATCTGTTTGCCAGGGATTTTCCAGCGCTGAGATTGTGGAAAGGCTGTCGGTGCAGATGGCGAATTTCCCTTTACCTTTGTTGGCGTATACGCAAGCCTGAAGGACTGCGAAAGCCTCAATGGTAAATATTGAGTTGAAGTTGGGAAGGGATCCTCCCGCGATGATGACATTATCCTTGTCGACGACTGCGAATGTCGATGAAGATTCGGTTTTTGAACCATCCGAGTAAAGCCAATTTATTGGCCCCAATTGGCTTCTCAGAAGACTAAATTGGGCTTGGAAAATTGAGCTTGGTGTGTCGTTTTTAGCGAAGAAGTGGAGATCCTTTTTGATGTTTTCCGATACGTCTTTCCAGGGTGGAAGAGACGTAGTAATTTTTCTCTGCTTAGGGACTGATAGCCTGATGAAAGCAGCATGCTTCGCGCATCTATAAAGGGTTGAGGGAACCCTGGGAGACCGTGTTTTCCTGAAGAAAGCTTTGAACTCCTTTACCAACAATTGATTTGGGCTTGTGAAAAGCCTGGGAATTAGATTGATGGTGGCTTCGTTCAGTCTGTCGGTAATGCTTGGTAACCCAGCTTCGGCCAGAATGCACCGTACTGGCGATGTTGGAAATGCATTAATTGATCTACGAACTGAGGTGTTATAGGGTGCTTGAATTTTCTTCAGGTGTGTTGCTGCACACCAACCATAAATTGGGAGTCCGTATTCAATTTTGGAGAGAACTAGGGCACGGGTTATGTTGGTTAGGATGTTGGGATGGATATGTGAAAATTTGGAACTTAGAAATTTAATTATGTTAGCCCTGACTTCAAGTTGCTTTCTTAAGGTAATACAATATTCCTTAAAGCTAAACCTAGAATTCGTAATTCCTAAACGTAATTCCAAGTATTTTTAATTGCTTGACTGGTTCGATGGTCTTATTTCTAAACTCCAAAGTTGGGAAGCAACAGTGGATTTTGCGACAAATGTGAAGTGTGTGGCATTTTTCTATGGCAAGAGAAGCGCCAGAAGATAATCCCCAGGATTCTAAATCCTGGAGTATTTTGAGAAAAGTATTTTTTACAGTGCTAAGGTTTTTTTGTTTTGTGTAAATTATAGCGTCATCTGCGTATAAAGATATATCTATTTTCTTGTATTTAGCTATTACGAGGTTGATGTGATCAAAGGCTATGATGAAAAGGACTACCGATAGGGGTGAGCCCTGTGGGATTCCGTTTGGCAGGTTCGCTGAACCTGAGGTCTTGTCGTTGACTCTGACTTTAAAGGTCCTTTTCGTCATAAAGGCTTTAACCAGCTTGTAAAGTCTTGGACCAATGCCCCAAAGCTGGAGTCTTGAGAGAACTGCATGTAGTCCCACGCGATCGAAGGCCTTTTCGAAATCCGTCGCCAGGATGGAGACGTGATTTCTGGTCGAAATGGCATTCGACACGAAATGTTGAATTTTGAGTAGAGCGTCCATAGTGCTGTGGTTCCTTTTAAATGCAACTTGGTTGCCGCTGATTAGATTGTGGCGGTTGATGAACCACATGAGTCGGAGGGCAATCATTTTTTCAATTATTTTACTTAGGCAGGATATTAGGGATATAGGGCGATAGCCATTAATTTCTGAAGATTTTTTATTAGGCTTTGGGATGGGAATAACGATGGAAGATCGCCAGGTGTGGGGGTAATTGCCAGTGGATAACATGCGGTTGTATATGTCGAGTAGCCTTTGCTTAAGGCATGGAGGGATCTGTTTTACTATGGGATACGAAATTCTATCAGCGCCAGGACATTTTCCTTTAGCTGTTTGGAGAGCTGCCTCGATTTCATGCAGTCTAAATGGAGTATCCAGACTTAGTGCTGTAGGAGATATTTGGGTAGGGTTGTATGTGGAGGACAGATATGATTCTTTGAGACCTATGTAAACGTTGCTAAAATTTTCATCAGCACCGTATTTGGCCCAGACTTCCCTGAATTCTTCCGATATGCAACTGGAGTCAGTTATCAAAGCGTTTGTGGTTTTAATGCATTTAATGGGTATTTTAGGAGAGCCGGCCAGACGATTAATGTCTGACCAAATCTTTTTGGTGGTGGAAAGGGGAGAAATACGTGAAGTGAAGTTTTCGAGGGATTTTCGTTTTTCAGAAAGAACAGTGTTTTTGAAAATGGCATTGGCTCTTTTGTAATTTATAAGGTTGGTGGATGACATTTGGGACTTAAATGTGTGGAAAAGCTGTTGCTTTTTATCTCTGAGCTGTTGAAGCTCCGGGCTCCACCATGGAATTTTCGCTTTATGGGGAATCCTATTTGTTTGAGGGATGGAGGAGTTAGCTGCTGTTCTAATGAATTTCGAGATTAGGGCGACCTGATGGTTTAAGCATCCGGGGGTCCATTTTGTCTCGAGTTCAGTGCAGGTTTTGGCAAAAGTTTTCCAGTCAGCGAGATCGGTTTTATATTTTGGTATGGGTAGGGTTTTGTCAGGGGAGAATGGAAAAGCTAAGGAAATAAATATTGGGAAATGGTCGCTACCATGTAATTGATCACAGATGGACCAACTGCTACGGTGGGCGAGTCTGGGTGAGATTAGTGAAATATCAATATGGGTTATGGTGTTGTGCGTAGAAAGATGTGTTCCAGATCCGTCGTTTAGAACAACTAAGTTAAATGATGATATAACTCGCTCAACTTTTTTCCCGCGGGAATTTGCGTGAGGCGAACCCCACATAGGGCTCCAGGAGTTGTAGTCTCCTATTAATAATATAGGACCGGGTACTTGGTTTAGAGCATGAGAAAAGTCGGAGCTTGAAAAGCCTTGACATGGTGGAATGTACATATTTATGATAAAAACGGGATTAGGTAGTTCGAGTTTAATAGTAGTGCAGAGAAGGTTGCAATTGATCAATATTTGAGAGTGTGGAATTTGCTGCTTTATGAGTATAGCTACGCCTTGTTTTGCAGTAGTATTATGGGGGAAATTCCAAAAATATCCTTTAAAACCCGGCGGGCATCTAAAGTTTTTAAAGTTATGTGGTAAGTGGGTCTCCTGAAGGCATACCACGTCAGGAGAGCGTTCGGCTATAAGTAATTTTAATTCGTGATAATTATTGAATATTCCTTTTATGTTCCATTGTAAGATGTTAATGACCATTGTTAAAGCGAGTCAGGGGAAGCTGACACGGGGTCAACTTCAGCCATAGATGCATCTGAGTCTGATGAGTTTTTACTGGAGTTACTATTTGATTTCATTTCGTTTAAAAGTTCATCTGCTTCTAATCTAAGAGAGCGGCTGTGTTTAAGGCGCTCTTTAAAATCAGCATACATTAAAGGGACTGATCGCTGTGAGTATTCATTGTTTATGCTGTAGGTGGGCGAGAGAGAATTATTGGTGTTATTGTGCTTTTCGGAGTCTTCGATTGTTTTTGTATTGGGATTTGTTGGTACGGTTTTTGAAGACGTTGAGGGTCTTGGAGAGGTAATCTCCGAAAGTTTATTAGATTTACTTGTGGATGGCGAAATTGAGAGAGGTTGGGATTGAGAGTCTGCGTTGGCAGACTCTTTGAATTGATTGTCGTGGTTTTCAATAGTAGTAATCTCTTTTTGAGTGTTACTGTTTGTATTGGATGTAGAATTTGAGTTTGACACAACACGTGCATAATTAGGTGAGAGATTTGCTGTTGTGGGAGATTGTTGTTTGAGAAACAGTCTTGCTTCTCTTATACTGCATTTTCGTATAGTTTTAATTCTGATGAGTTCTTTTTGTTGTATATATCTTGGGCAAGAGGGGGAGGAGGAAGGGTGGTCGCCTAAGCAATTTGCGCACTGCGTTCGTGAGCAAGGTTTAGGGCTGTGAGGGGGGAAATTACACATTTCGCACGTGGCGGAATTTTTGCAGAATTTGGTTGGATGACCAATAAATTGACACGCCTTGCACCTCATAGGATTGGGAATATATTCCCTTACCTTGACAGTGTGCCAGGAGACGTCAAGTTTGCTTGGTAGGTTGTATTGGTCAAAGGTTACGAGTATAACACCAGAAGGTTTTAGTTTGCCGTCTATTTTCCTAGAGAATTTATATATGGAATGCACATTTTGGTCAGCTAGTTCTTTTACAATTTCATCATCGGGGACGTTTGTAAGGAAGGGAGCATATATAGTGCCCTTGACAAAGTTAAGGGATTGATGGAGTTTGCAGTCAATTTCGCATATACCAGCGAGACTTTTAGATTTCAGGAATTTCTCTGCAACATTTTTGGTTTTCACCAGCATTAGGAGGTTCCCATCGCGAAGGGTGGAGATAGATAATATTTCTTTGCTTATAATATTCAACGCGCGGTGAACTGCGAAACAGGAATATTCCGAAATGGTTTTCTTTGGGTCTTTTGATGAAATAACGACGAATTTAGGGTTTTCTTTTGTTGTTTCAGGGAGTTCTGGGAATTCTTCTTGAAGTTTAGTAAAGGGTCTTTTCTTTTTTTTCTTGGGGCTTTCGCTGAGCGATGCAAAGCGATTGTCCCCTAATCTGGGGGGGCCTGGGCCCATGGTTACGAGGGTTTCGACCTTTGATTAATGATCAGCGGAACTTGCACGTGAAAAAATAACTAACTGTTTATAATAAGAACGGTGTGGACCGAAAATACGAAAAAAATAGAGATAAGGCACGGGATTATTCACGGACGTCTGCGCTCGATGAGAGTTAGTCGGTGACTGAGAAAATTTAATATTTAATTGCAGTTGACTCAGAATTAACGTCTGAAGAAAAAACGTCCGACGGAATAATTGACATTGAATTTCTGTGTATAAAACTATCCCTTCCGGGTATTTCTATATACATAACATGTTCTTATATTCCGCCGTCATCCAAATTCCCAATATAGGCGAATCATCTGTCCGCAATCCAGTTTATTTCAAGTAAACTATCAGATAGAGATTAGTTAATAGTTTTAGGCGACTTTAATATACCTAGGGCGACATGGTCCACCGTTGAAACATCGACTATATTGTTACCTTCAACTCAGCATGATTTCCTTGATGGTTTGCTTGATATTTCATTGTCTCAAGTAAACCATGTTCAAAATTTGTTAGGACGATTACTGGATCTATGCTTTGTTTCAAGTCCAGAAAGTGTTTGCATAGCTAGAACCTCTTCAATAACTTTACCAGAAGACCCATATCACCCAACGCTGGAGCTGACTATCGACACGGGTACAAAATCAAATGAAATATCTGAAAAGTCAGCTAAACGCATCCTCTGCTTTCGTAGAGCAAACTTTGCACACATTTATAGCCTAATAGCTTGCTCAGATTGGTCTAATCTGTACTTATGTACTAATATGACTGAAGCTGTTAATATATTTTATAATGTATTAAACGCAATTTTTGATACATGCGTTCCTATGTATTATCCTAAAATTTCAACCCAACCTCCGTGGTTTAGTAAAGAGTTATCAAGACTTAAAAATGTGAAGTCTAGACTCTACAAAAAGTTTAGAGTCTCCGGATCACAAGCTGCCTTTTCCCGATACTTAAGTGCTCAGTCGGATTTTACTGTGCTTAACGCCCACTGTTATAAAAACTATTTAGCTCGTTGTAAGACACAGTTTACCCTGGATCTAAAACAGTTTTATAATTTTGTTAACACAAAGCGTAAATCTTCATGTTACCCATCAACACTAAAATTTGAAAATTCTGCTGCAAACACTGATCAAGCCTTAGCCGATCTTTTTGCACAGTTTTTCCAAACCACCTATTCAACATCAAGTCCGTCAGATCAGTGTTAACAAAATGATATGTCTAAATCAAACTTTATTTTTTGTCCGGTTTTAAGTGAAAGCTCACTTCCTTTAGATTTGCATAGGGTCAAACCAGTCTACTCTCCGGGTCCTGATGGAGTCCCTGGATGTGTGCTCAGGTATTGCGCTGAGACTTTGTGTAGACCATTGCACAAACTTTTTACTTTGTCCTTAGAAACGTCAGATTTCCCGCATATATGGAGGGAGTCGTTTGTTATCCCTCTTCATAAAAAGGGGAGCAAATTGAACGCACGTAATTCAAAACTGTCAGCTATTCCAAAGTTATTTCAGAACATTATAACGCCCCATTTGCAACACAGTTGTAGGTCTCTTATTTCCTCTTGTCAACACGGATTTATAAAACATAGGTCAACGACAACCAACCTTTTGGAGTTTACTTCATTTGTGATAAATGGTTTTAGAAAAAATCGTCAGACGGATGTGGTTTACACTGATTTCAGCAAGGCGTTTGATTCTGTAAACCACCCGATTTTAGTTCGGAAATTGGACCTTTTCGGGTTTCCAGATGATCTTCTTAGGTATCTTAAGTTATTTAAATGGCAGGACCCAAAGGGTCATTTTTAAAAACTCTTTTTCATCCCTAATCCGAGTCACGTCCGGTGTACCACAAGGAAGTCATCTTGGTCCGCTCCTGTTTACATTATTCATAAATGACCTTCCTCTAGTCCTAACGAAGTCACGTGTACTTATGTACGCAGATGACGTTAAGTTGTGCTTGCAATTTAATGATCCTGCGCAAAGTTTAGCTTTGCAATCTGATCTCAATGCATTTCAAACTTGGTGCATGAATAATAAATTAAATTTAAATGGTTCTAAGTGTAAACTTATGACCTATGTCACAAAGACCTTGTTTCTTTCATTAGTTTGAGTCTGTGCAAAAAACTTTTTAATATTTGCCTTATGGGGACTTAACGGGGATACAAGCTTAATACTGCCATCCTACTCTAGTAGACTACTTCTAATTAACTTACCATCATTAGTTAACCGTAGAACTATGCTTGGTATTACGTTTATTAGGAATCTTATTCATGGTGATGTGGAGAGTCCCGAGTTATTGGGTCGCCTGCATTTCAATGTGCCAAATACATTAACTAGAAACTATATTCCTTTAGTTTTAAATCATTGTATCTCTAATTATGCAATGCATGAACCTTTTAGAGTACTTTCTACTACCGACTCACTGCCTATCTGTAAATCAATAATACTGTCCATCTGTGCATCTAATTAGTTTAACTTTATGTATCTGACTATTCGTATTTTGACCTGCATGTATTTTTTATTGTCTATTGTAAAATTGTCCTTTTCTTTGTCCGCGATTACGTTTACTCGCCCAAAACGGTGTAGGGCTCCGCGCGTTAACAAGCATTGCTTGGTGTCGTAAGGGCCACTTGTTTGTACTGACCATAGTGCATCAACGTCCAAATAAAGTTTATAAATATAGTCGAATGTACAAGCATTTTTCTTCACAAAATGTGATATCAGAACTTTTGTATGTTGATGGTGCGATCGTCACTTCTTTTTTACCTCGTTAAGAGGTGTTTTTGTTTGATTTGATTAACACAACCTTTTTTTTCGTCGGTTTAAGCCTTGTTTCAGAATTTATTAAGGCGCGGCACCACGTTGGGCGCCAACGACCTTTCTCCTTAGTGAGTTGGGTAAAAAGTACAATTAATTATAGGTTGAACTTATTTCCCTGCTCACTGCTTTTATCTTTTAACTTTTATGTAACTATTGTAACTACGTAACTATTTAATTCTAAAAAGATTAACAAAATTGGTTAACCACTCTTGAAGATATATCATAAAAGACAAAGAAACATTCTGATTTTCTTAAATTGAAAATACCGCAAATACCAGAGCTGATGGACTATTGGCGTTGTGGTAAATTGTACTTAGAAAAGCCTCATTTATCGAAATAAAATTGTGGCAAACCTGGACAAGACTTCTGTTGGCCTATGTGAGCGGAGAAGCGGCATCAAGGCGGAAGGATCCACGAAGAAAGTTGGCGAGCCACAGTGTCTAGTTGAGTGCAAATATCAGGATTTCTGAGCAGGAAGAAAAAGAGCAAAGAATAAAAGGATATACAACTACATATCAGCCAAGTTACGGTGTTGCGCTTCTAAGTAGTTTTTTCTCTGCGCAATGCGGGTTGTGTGGAATTCTATGCATTGACTTGTGTCGGCCATGTTTCGAGCAGTTTTCTCTGCGCATAGCGGCCCCTGACTATCGAGATCACTTCCGGTGTCGCGCTTCCGAGTAGTTTTCCCTGCAAAACGCGGACGCATAACTGTCCACAAAGAGCGCTGGATCACTTTTGTCCCTTTCTAAACAAACTAGTCTCTCAGTTTTTAAACTATCGGGATAATAAATTCCCAAAAGTCTTCTTTCTATTGCATGTAGTATAAAGTTCGGAACCGGCCAGATCGGACAACTATACCTTACTGCTCCTTAAGGAAGGATCGAAAAAAAACGTAAGAAAATTATTGTTTCGGTGTTTTTTGTGAATATTATTCTACCCTTGCAGTGGTATTATAATTTCAGTCAGATGTTTGCAACGCAGTAAAGGAGGCGTTTCCGACCACATAAAGTTTATATATTCTTGATTAGCACCAATAGCCGAGTCATCTAGCCATGTCCGTCTGTCTATGCGTACTAGTCTCTCAGTTTTAAAGCTATCGCGATGAAACTTTCTCAAAAGTCTTCTTTCTATTGCAGGTATTATATCTTAAGGCTCCCATAGGAATAATCAAACAAATATAAGACAATTCATTGTAACTTTGTAGGAAGTAGCCGTTTTGATTTTTGACAAATTAAAAACAAAATTTTAGATGGGAATGATCCGTAAGGGTATATAAGCTTCGGCTGGCCGAAGCTAGCTTCCTTTCTTGCTTTTTTTTATATTACTAATTATTTTGTACCAATTTTTTTTTTTGCCACTTTTTGACCATATTGCAGGTATCCTTCTTGGATCTTTCTTTACACAATAATTCTTATAATTTTAATGGTTAACGAACAGAAAAAAAGTAACAAAAGAAAAAATAAGAAAATTGAGATTCACTTAACCAAACAAAACTTTTATGCCTACATAAGTATATATATAGCCTGTAACGAACTGATTTTATGAACTGCTCGCTACGAGATTCGTGCGGCTAGCTCAGTAAGGTTGTGTGTTCGTCCCAGCAAATTTATATAAACGTGGGCCCAGTAGATCAGTGAGAAAGCACAGAATTCACGGGTTCTTAGTGGGTTTATTGCGGGGTAGCAGTACAGTGTTCTTGTAGGGTCGGCTGGCCTTGGTATTGCCACTGGTGGCCGTTGATGACTCCTAGTCGCCTTGATGACTCGGTGCTCTCCTCGTCGATTTGGCGCTCTGGTTCTGTAGCTCCCTCGACGATCCTTGATGCTCCCCGAAGATCCTTGAAGCTCCCTGAAGATCCTTGGAGCCCCCTGAAGATGCTCGGCGCTGCTTGTCTCTGCTGCGTGGAATCGATCACTACTCGTAGCGCCTTGGACTCGCCAGGAGATCAGCTGCGCGGGTTTAGGGAAGCGTCACCGTTCTCAGACTAGGGTGAGCAGAGGCCGCGCTCTCCAGGAATGTCTCCTTTTGATACACCACCGACTGTCCCTTGCTCTGTCCCGGATATTCCCACTAGTGTTCCACTCAGATCGCGCTGACAGTCCAAGTTACGCAGGGATACTGCCGAGCGCTTCACTTTGCTTCTACGCCTAGTGCAAACGAACGTTCCGCCCTAGCCTCACCTTTTGGCTTATCGTCCGTGACGTTTCCTCGTAGCTCGATCTGTCGTGGTGGGTGGCTTGACGTGGCGTGGCTTGACGTAGCGTGGCTTCTGGTACTCGGGGTCTTGGTCGTACGCCGATCCGGGACTACACGACTCAAACCGACTCAAATCAAGGAGAGCCCTCCTTGAGTTCTCCACTCGAGACCACAAACGATTGTCCGATCTCCCTTCTGGCTGATCGCGCCAGGACCTGCTTAGGCAGGCACACTGGGTCTAGATAGGTTTCTCCCCGAGTGCACGATTTCTTGTCGCAGGCTTACACCGCTCAACTCTGATCGACTCTCCATGCGAGATGCGAGGATTTAGTTGAGACAGGAATGAAAACGGATCGCCTTGACCTAGCCGTGTGACGCCCTCTGGACCTCAGCTACCTGTGTCTCAATTCGGAGATTCCTGGTGATCCAATCCCGAACGTCTCGACGTAGCGATCTTGTTCCTTGTAGACTCCCACGGCGTTGCTTCCGGCGACTCGACTTGTTGTTGTTCACTTGTAGTTCACTGTACTGGCTAACTTGCTCACTTTGATATCTTGACTGATCTTTATAGATTGACTGATCTTGATCGACGGATCTTGATCCACACTCTTGATCGACTGATCCAGCTGCCAGCGCCCGGCGGCTTTATATAGGGCCTCCGGGAACCGATATTTCCCTCTTGCGCTCTGATCGCGGCATCTCTCCACTCCAGGTCCAAAGTCTGTGGTTCCTGCTTGACCCACTTGTCCTTCACGCACGGCCTCCAATTGTAGTTCTGCGTGTTGCTGCCATCCCGCCGGTTCTCGTGGTGCATGTGGCACGCCTGTGTGCCGCTCCGCTGCCAAGATGTGGCACTTGTCCTCGCGGTCCAAAGTTTCCGGCAGAGTCCAAAGTCCGGTGCAGTTCCGTAATTTCCCTTTTGCACACGGCACTCTGGCTCTGCCCGCCAAGTCTTCACTCTCTCATTCTCCGCAACCTACTCTCCAAACTCTCTTTGTCAGAGTTCCCTCTCTCAACCTTGAAGTCTCCACTCTCTCTCTCCACTTCTCGGTCTCCAAACTCTCTCTCTCCGCTTCTCGGTCTCCAAACTCTCTATTTGCGAGTTTCTCTCCAATTGCTCTTCGCCGCGCCGCTACTACGCTACTCTTGCCGCGTAAATGGTAAACGGCCGGCCATCCACGGTTGCAGGAATTTTTGGGGAGTTATTCAACTCCTCACAAGCCAAATAACACTGAATTTTTTGATCTGGCGTTACGTAATTCTCACACTTGGGATTAGCTCGCGATTTATGATATTATTATATTATTTTAACCCGATTTTTGCCGCCGAGCTGGCGCGCTTAGGACCCCTAGGGTTGAAGCCTGGGCTGCCGGTTTGTGGTTCACTTTTGGGAGGTTTTTTCGCCGCACTCTCACTCTTTAATACACCGCAATTGATCTGATTTCAGGGGTTGAAAACGCACTGGAATAATATTTCCACTTTTATAACCGCCAAGTGGGAACACAAGTGCGGGTTGGACTTAACCTTCTTCCTTTTTATACAATACTTCTGGAACACGTCCGTTTCGGTTGGGAACTCAAATTGGAAAGGCTGGGTTGAGGTCCTGGCGTTTATATAGACCCCCCAAAGCCGGAAATCGGAGTGTATTTCTGATTTTCGTCTATAGCTTCCAGTATCGGAGCCGACTCTGGTTATCCCGATTATTTCAATACATCCATATTCCTCTTCAACCCAACAAAAAGTCGTCCAAAACCAAAACCTTCATTTAAAAAAAAATGTCACAATATTTTTGGCAAAATTTTGGTTAAAATACCGCTCAAGAAAAAAATCATTTTATATATTTCTTGAGCTATCGACTAATTCCGATAACAACCTAGTTAAATCCTTAACTAAAATACACTCTCCAAGGCAGAAGACTATTTATAATGACTATCGAGTACTGTAACAATGGTTTAAATTTTAGCAATCGATTGATACCGCTTGTAAAACACAAGTTAAGAATGTTTAAGAAAACTTATGATATGAAAACTTTGATTTTCTTCAAACTCGGTTACCTCGTAGAGTTTGCCTTGGGTATCATCTGTGATTTTTTTTAATTTTTTGGTGTCTATTCATAATTTTTGAAGTTAAGAACTTAAATTAGTATATCTCGGGAACGGCTTAGAGGAACAACGTACAACTTTACACGATTTTAAATGTGTGCTAAGGCAATTAGGAATATATTTTCTTAAATTTTTGGTTGGCCAAAAAGTATGAATTTTAATTATTAGAAATTTCCTATCGCGGTTTTGGAAGTCTTCTTCATTCTATATAATCAGCTCAACTATACAAGATTGTCCATCTTATAACCAACATAATTTACCCGAAGAAACATTTTTGTTCCCTTTCATCATTTTCAAGATATCTAATTCTTTATTTTCTCTTTTTAATTTCTTTATGCTAATCTAAAAAAAACATATATATATTTTTAACGAGTACATATCTTACATGTTTAAGTTGAAAGCTTGCACAACTCAATTACTTACTGATATTATGCACATATGTTAATGTCATAATTTTACCACCGTTGCTTCATATAGCTGCCATAGAAATCGATGGATTTTCTTATCTTTCTAGCGAAACGTCGTTTCGGGTATTACTCCTAATAAATTGAACTTCATTATAAATTCAATTACGTTTTATCCTAATAATGTGTCGCGAAAGGGCCAACATAATTTTGTAACTATTCTGGTTTTGTTCACGGCTTATAAAACTGTGGCGTAGGTTAAGCAGTGTACTGGGAAAACTATTAACCCATATGCTATTGTCTATTGTCTAAGGTTAATTTCTTCTCGAATCTGTAGTGGTCTTTTGAGGTTGCATTCGTTTATATAGTTTTGTTTTTGGCCCCGCGCCAACACACGAGGTTGGTTCACAGAGTACTGAATTCCAAGATGCTGTCAACTCCACGAGTTTCAGGTTTACCTTAAGCAGGATATCATTTCAAGTTTTTCGGGATCAGATCAACAGGACAGTAACTATTGGTTGATTGAATTTGAGGATGTATTTGTAATTGTTGGCTGGGATAAATAGGTTTTGATAATCACATTTAAACTGCATTTTTACTTTTCCAAAATCTTTTAAGGTGTGGGCGCCAGACACCTTTCAAAAAATGGTTTAGGGCGATTGAGGGCGTTAGAGGGGGCGTGGCACCTCCTTGAAACAAACTTGCGCTGCGTTGGAGCTCCAAGAATATGCATGCAAAATGCCAATCGTCTAGCTATTATAGATTCCAAGATCTCAGCGTTCATACGGACGGACAGACAGACGGACGTGGCTAGTTCGACTCGGCTAGTGATCCTGATCAAGAATATATATACTTTATCGGGTCGGAAAAGCTTTCTTCTCCCTGTTACATACTTTTGCACGAATACAATATATCCTTTTACTCTACGAGTAACGGGTATAATAAAACTCAAGAAATAAGTTTTATTTTTCAATCAGAAAATAAAAATAAAAATTTGTCAAGCGGAAAATAAAACTCATAAAATAATCATTATTTCTAGATCTGAAATAAAACTCAAAAAAAAAATCATTTTGAGTTCTATAAAAAAATAAAATAATAGCGATTATCCTTAGTTTTAAATAAAAATTGGAAAAATAAAAATTAAACCGGATATTGAAACTATGGTGCATAAGAAATGTGCTGGGTTAGTTGGTTTTTTCTAGGATTGTTTTGTAACCATGATTTTTTTGTTTAAAAAACAATTAATAATGATTATTTACGGTCCCTGGTATTTGTTGTACATTAAGGATTATACTTATACATATTTCAAGTACATTTAATGTACTTAAAGAATAAAGTCAGAAGTTTGCATTATAATGCAGAGGCCGTTTTTTTTAAAATAATAAGAGACGTTAAATTAAATTTATTTCTCAGCATGTAGCGTCCCGTAAATCAATATGAAGTTCATATTATAAACTGATTTAAACGAATCCGAGAGCAAAAGAAATAGGGCAAAAGAAAACAGTAGTTATCACTTACACTTGTGCTGTTTTATCGCCGAATGATCTTTGGACGGGGGAGTACACCAATTTCGACTCGCAGATACTATACTTTTTCTTATTTTTGTTCCACGGTGGTTATTACCATTAATTTCTTTTATATTTTGCTTTCGCATCACTTTACTCTTACTTTACATTTACTTTTATTATGTTTATAAGAATTTACTTTGTTATTTCTCTCTGTGTAGGGGCTGTCTTAATTTGTTTCCAATTTTCCACAGTCATTCATTTATTTATTTTCATTTTTCACTCATTTTTATACCCTTGCAGTGAGAAGTTTGCGACACAGTGAAGGAGACGTTTCCGATTCTTGATCAGCGATTTAGCCATGTTCGTCTGTCTGCCCGTTTCTACGCAAACTAGGCTCTCAGTTTTTGAGCTATCGGGATGAACCTTTCCCAAAAGTCTTCTTTTTATAAGTTATAGCTCCCATACGAAGGATACAAAAAAAACGTACAAAAAATTGTAGCTTCGGTGTTTTTATATCCTTGCAGAGGGTATTATAATTTCAGTCAGCAGTTGGTAACGCAGTGAAGGAGGCGTTTCCGACCCCATAAAGTATATATATTCTTCATCAGCACCAATAGCCGAGTCCATCTAGCCATGTCCGTCTGTCCGTTTCTATGCGAACTAGTCTCTCAGTTTTAAACCTATCGCGACGAAACTTTCCCAAAAGTCTTCTTTCTTTTGCAGGTAGTACATATGTTAGAGCGAGCCGGATCGGACAACTATATCTTAAGGCTCCCATAGGAATAATTAAAAAAATATAAGAAAATACGTAGTAATTTTGTGGGAAGTATGCGTTTTGATTTTTGACAACTTAAAAACAACATTTTAAATAGGACAGATCGAGTGAGCATTAAACTATAGGTATCTGCAGGGTATATAAGCGTCGGCTGGTCGAAACTAGCTTCCTTTCTTGTTTTTAAATAATTTTGAATTAAATTTTTTAAAAATCGGATCACTAATGTTAATAGTTATGATCGTATTTGTTGTACGTTGTTGTTGTGCGTTGATTTGTGTCAGACAGGTTACAGTATGCGCTTCCGAGCAGTTTTCTCTGCGCGGCCGCCAGACCTGCAACGAGAAGCGCATTAAAAGCATCACTTTCGGCCACCCGATATCCCTCTCGGTTTTTTTGTATTTCTGTGTCAGCAAAGTTAACGTGTAGCGCTTCCGAGAAGTTTTTATGCGCAATGTGGCCGCCTACTTGTCGACGAGAGACGCGGGAAAGTACGCCCACTCTAGTATTCCTGGGCGGTCGAGAAAAAAGTCATGGTGATCGAACTTTTTACGTAGCATTTCTGAGCCGCTTGCTCTGTCCCACATTATCGGATTACCCTCACGAGCTTCCGATTTTCTCAAAACGGTGACGTGACGCATTTTTCTTAAGTATGAAGAAGGTTACAACTAACATCCTTTCAGATTTTAGCTTTTAGTCTTGGGCTTCTGTTTGTGGACCTTTGTTATCTAATATGGAATCAGATAAACAATAATTATCTATTAACATTTATTTCTCAATTGCAGATATATCAACTAATCCGAAAAGTTCAATTAAGTGGATTAATGGACAAGATTACTACAGATTGGATGGAAAAACTCCTAAGAATATACGACATGAAATGATAAAACGATTTAATAGTGAAACCAATAAACGTGCTCGGGTTTTTTTAATATCATCCAGGGCTGGTGGTCAAGGCATTAATTTAATCGGTGCAAACCGAGTGATAATTCTGGATACTTCTTGGAACCCGTCAAATGATCAACAAAATATTTTTCGAATTTTTCGATTGGGTCAAAATAAAAATTGTTACATTTATCGTCTGATTGCAATGGTATAGTTGGCAACAATATATTCACACCTTTTCCTTAAACTTTTTTATTCTTGTTGTATACAGGGCACTATGGAGGAAAAAGTTTACTCTCGATCTGTTACAAAGCAAGCAATGAGCTTCAGAGTTGTAGATGAACAGCAAATAGACAGACATTATAATATGGCAGAGCTAGCAGAACTTTATACGTAAGTAAATTTAAATAACTATACATACATAATAGTCCTGTTTATATTTTGGACAAGAGAATAATAACTTGAAATCCTTATATTAGCTTTGAGCGTTTGAGGACAGAGAAAACTTTTCCCTTTTAGAGAATATTCTTAGGATGGTTGGCCTAGTAAGTTTTTCGCTCTTACTAGTGGTTTATAAAACCACCTTAGCGCCGCATTCTAGTTATCCGAAATTGATAACATTCGTGCCTTCTTTAAGACTTATTTATAATTAAACTACTAACTAACTACTACTAACTAATTAAACTATAATTTAACTTACTTTTTTGTAACTATTGTAACTACGTAACTATTTAATTCCGAAAAGATTAACAAAATTGGTTAACCACTCTTGAAGGTATATCCTAAAAACATAGAAAAAATTCTGATTTTCTTAAATTAAAAATACCGCAAATACCAGAGCTGATGGACTATTGGCGTTGTGGCAAATGATGCTCAGAAAAGCCTCATTTATCGAAATAAAATTGTGGCAAGCCTGGACAAGACTTCTGTTGGCATATGTGAGCGGAGAAGCGGAATCAAGGCGGAAGGATCCACGAAGAAAGTTAGAGAGCCACAGTACCTAGTTTGAGTGCAAAGATCAGGATTTCCGAGCAGGAAGAAAAAGAGCAAAGAATAAAAGGACATACAAGTACATATCAGCCAAGTTACGGTGTTGCGTATCTAAGTAGTTTTTTCTCTGCGCAACGCGGGTTTTATGGAATTCTATGCGTTGACTCGTGTCAGCAATGTTTCCGTGATGCGCTTTCGAGCAGTTTTCTCTGCGCATATTTATTTATATCGAGCATTACAATCAAAGAGTAAAAGTCGATTTCCGTTATGCTACCCAAGCCCAAACCCTAAGACTTTAAATTATGGAAAAATGTAGGTCTGAATCTTGTTTTAGAGGAGAAAGAAAGAAAGGATTTTTTGAAATTCGCATCCAAAGGACTCTCGAAAACATGCAAAATTGCATTTATAACATGTTAAGTATTCCCACAGTTTTCAACCAAAAAGTTGATATTCAAACACTTGCAGAGGGTATTATAATTTCAATTAAATGTTTGCAACGCAGTGAAGGAGACGTTTCCGACCTCATAAAGTATATATAGCCGAGTCCATCTAGCCATGTATTTCTGTCCGTTTCTATGCGAACTAGTCTCTCAGTTTTAATGCTATAGCGATGAAACTTTCACAAAAGTCTTTTTTTATTACTGGTATAACATACGGCAGAGCGAGTCGGTTCGGACCACTATATCTTATGGCTCTTATAGGAATAATCAATAAAAATAAAAGAAAAATCATTGTAACATTGTAGAAAGTAGGCGATTTAATTTTTTGACTAGGACAGCCCCGACCGAATTAGCATTAAACTATAGGTATTTGTTTTAACTGCAAGGGTATATAAATTTCTGCTTGCCAAAGCTGACTTCCTTTCTTGTTTTATTTCGGGCTTAATTTTTGAAAATGTTTAAAACCCCAGAAGACATTCAATCAATATCCGGGCCCGTTTTTGGCTTAAAGTGGGATTGTTTTTTTCGAACGATTTTCGAACACAGCTCTCGCGAAGAAAGGCAAGAGAGTAAAGAGCAGAGAGAGTAATTTGAAGCGAAAGGGGGCGGCTAACGTATTTTGTTCTGCCTGAGAAACACCTGATCAAAATTTCACAATTTAGATACCAGAACGGATTATTTAATGGATGCAATTCTTAGTGTTTTGACTTAAACAAAATCTTTCAGTTATCACATTTTCTTGTAAAAATCGCAACTCACACACATCGACAAGTCGGCATGTATGTAAAATTGACCAACATTTCTAATAACTAATCATCTAATGTACGCAATTCTAAATCCAAATGTTGTATGGAGTATTTACACTCCCCACAAATCTCGAGGCAGGAGAGCCCCTAGCAACAGCGAAGGCAGCGAGAATACGGCAGAATCCAAGATCATCCATATCCACCGGTATATAATGGACCTTGGACCCGGCCAAAGCGGAGAGTTTGGACCCTTGCCGCTAAAGGGCAAAGAGGTCGAACGGTAAATCGTTGGACCTTGGACCAGCACAAAGAGGATGCACCGTGAACTAACGGGACATCTGTGAACCTTGGACCCGATGCGAACCTTGTACAAAGGAAATTACTGGGACCGCCACAGCCAATAAAAGGGACGGCGCATGATCAGCTCGAGTCAGTATATTGCATTACGCGCAGCAGTTCATCGGAATACACAAAACAGTCAGGAGGCACGAGACATGTCGATGGAAAGAAGGGACGTTGGCAGTCGGAGTGCGAGAGGCAGTCAATCAAGATACGTGACCTGCGACAGTTTACAAGGAGATCAAGGATACAAGTGTGGGGATTCAATCGAAAACATGCTCTACACCCAGATCAACCCCTAGAATCATGACGCTCTTTAGAACGCAGATATTGGATTGGAGAATAAAGGAGGACTAGGGAAGGAAGGGTTACCGACACGGTGAGCTAGGATAAAGAGCTTATGCCGGGTGTCAGGGAAACGGTGGACTTGCGGTAAGGCCGAATCCTTGGATTTAACCTGCCAAAGCATTGTTTCTCTGAATAGAGCTAGACAGAAATCCGGAAGTCTTGTGACGCTGGTGATCTTACAATTATCCGGGCCGGACCTCGACAGGAAGGTATACAGGCCCTGTGGAACTGGAGATACGCCGTTAAGGAACGAACTTGCACGAGTCAACGAGGAACACGAGGAGTCGGACAGCAGCGACGCCGTCAATTAACGACGCCGCCTAAAGCACGGTGTGATCTTGAGCCGAGGAAGGCGCAACGCCGACCGGGCGAGCCGCCACAGTCAGCGGATGAACAAACCCATTCCCAATCGGAAAACTTACATTTTTTTGGGTCACGGGAAGTGACGCAATTCAAATTTGGTGGGACGAACACTCAATATCTCTTAGCTAGTCGCGGCATGTACGTAGCAAGCAAACTGTTAGAAAACAGTTCGTTACAATGTGTAGCTAGCCCGTACAATATTCAGGAGTTCGAGTTTTGGACTCTACTCTAAAACTGTATGTAACGAAAACAAACTAAAAACAAGAGAGAACGCTATATTCGAGTGCCTAGACTATTAGATACCCGTTACTCAGCTAATCAACTTAATATAAATATGCCTTTTGAATGTTATTCGCCGCTCGAATTAGCTCCCGATTTTTATGTTAGGATCGGTACCCAGGGAACACCACGTGGAGGCTGTTGCTTTGCAACGGGGTCTTTCAAACCAAAATAACATTTGGTGACGTAAAAGTGGACTTGAGTTTTCAAACTTTATTCAAGTTTAGAATTTCCATGTTCCCCAAAAAATTTTTTTATCCGTAACATTCGGAAGGCATACTTATGTACCTACAACCTTATTTTTTTAATAATTAATAAATATACCTTAATGAAGCCTAGCATTAAAAAAAAAAATTTTTTTTGTATGTAATACTTATTTGATCTTACTAATTAGTTTTTTTTTGTTTTTGCATATTGCATGCAACTATTTAATAATAATATAATAATAATATAATAATAATAATAAATAGTTATTTTACCTAACTATAAATAAATTTTTTTGTTTTTTACCTTACTAATTAATTTTTTTTTTTGTGTTTTTTGTTTTTTTTTTATAATAGAATAATATTGCATGCAACTATTTAATTTTTTTCTTTAATAATAAATAATTATTTTACCTTACTATAAATATATATATTTTTTTTTTACCTTACTAATTAATTTTTTTTATAATAGAATAATATTGCATGCAATTATTTAATTTTTTTTTGTTATTTTTTTTTTAATTTTAAAAAATTAATGTTTTACCTTACTATAAATATTAGACTGGGTCGATTTTTATGGGCCAAAAAAAAGTGATAAATCGTAGGGGGGGAACGTGTTCTATGGACAATTCTAAGCAACATTGCCAAAGAAACTATGCCTTGAAAACCACGTTTGACCCTCCGCATTTGCAAGAGAAAAAACCCCAGTATTTTAATTATTTTAATTATCACAGTAGCCCTAAATTTTATACACTGGAATGGACGTAAAAAAAAGTTATAAATCGTTTGGCCGGAAAACAATCTCTGGGCATTTCTAATCCATATTGTCAAAGAAACTATATGTCTAAAACCACGTTTGACCCTCCGCATTTGCAAGAGAAAAATACTTTTTTTTTGTTTTACTTTTATGAAAAATATCATAGTAGCCGTTAAAGAATTATTAATTTTAGATTCTCCCCTTCGTTAAAAATGTTTTCTTCTCTTTAAAGCATTTTTTCTATACTGTTACTTGAAATATCAGTAAAGGCTACTATGATATTTGTTTCAAAAATAAAACGAAATACCAGTATTTTATTATATTTATTAAATATATATATATTATATATATAAATATATATATAATATATACAATTTCCCCTATCTATTCAACCTCCCTAACGCTAACTAATATACCACTGTGGTAGCTATGTATACGTTGTCTCAAATGTGCGCGCAGTGGCCCTATTATCGAAAATATTTGAAAACGCCCAATCAATATGCGTATTGCAATTGGTTGTCGACGAATCCAAACCTAGCAAAGAACTAAAACCTTTTAAATCTGCTAAAAAATCGAAAATTCTCCTAAAGCAGCCAGAGATGTAGTGAAGGCATAAATTAAAATCTCCTAACCATAAACTATTACTATTTAAAAATGTGTGCCGCTCAAATAATTCCTTAAACTCTGTTTCAAACTTTAACAACGGATAGGTCGGACTTTTATAAATAACTACAATCCCTAAAGACCGGTACCTAAAGATGGCAAAAGAGGCTAAATTTGAGGAATTAGCCAGAAAGCGACCACTTGAACAAAGACTAACATTCTCAAAAAGTTCGTTTCGAACGAATACAAGAATGACTGGCAATCTAGTCGCACTGCTGTGGCGAAGCCAGGAATGTCGTATGCTTCATTTGAGTGTGTGGAAGCCTCAACGAAGCACAGAATAGAAGATTTAAGCATTAGCTGATTGAAACATACATCGCTAATGTGGCAGTGCAAGCTTTCCCTATTATGGAAAAAGACATGAAGGTTCGGACTATTGAGTAAACAATCGAAATGGGTAGTTTGTAACTTAGCGGAACGCAGTTCTCGGAGCTCTTCCTCGGAAACCGATCCCTGGGCGGATCTTGGGGGGACGAAAGGTCCAATAATATAGAGACCAGCTGCACTTGTGGCTCTGCTAGAGGCTACGTACAACGCAGCTCTCTGCATGCTAGGACTAGTGTGAACCACCACTTTGCTGTAAGTAGCGCCTTGACTTTTGTGAATAGTTATTGCATCTGCAGGTACCACTGGAAACTGCTTTCGGTCAATGGTTGTGGCCTGGTTAGAATTAATCTGAATGCTTTTAATGATCTTAACTACTGGGGTCCATGAAGCCTCTTGGCGATGACTGCACTTTGATCGTGCAGCTCTCCTATGATGTCATCTAAAAATTGTATCCAAAGAATGTTCGGAGAGTTGGACGTGTTAAAGCCTATCTCCCTAAGGACACAAGTGTCTCCGTTTACGAGACCATCTGATGTGTCTACATTGACCGTCATCATGTATTTAGCAGTGGTTTTTAAAATGAGCGAGGTACACAAACCTTGTGTCTCAGATGTTTTTAATGCCCTAGCTTGTTCCAGACATCTGTTCCCCTGCTCTACGCTAATATGTGCAGATTTTACAGAGTCTATGGCTTCCGAGATGAACTGATCAGTGGGAATCGAGTTTAGCTTCTCCCTATTGTATCGGTCTGTGTCCTGATTGCTTGAAAAAAGGTGAATGGCGTCATTTGGAATCTGACTTTCTAAGGAAATACGGCTGCTAAGAAGGCTAATATCTTTAGACGACATTTGTCCGGACGCCATGTTGTTGAGTGCTATCGCAAACGGCTGGTCATCTCGCTGTCGCATTATCTCTGTGAGTTCGAAAAACCTAAAAGGACTCCAGAGGTGGGATCCAAATATAGCGCTGTATGGATCATGCGACGGCGGCTGGAAAATCCAACGATCACAAACTGGCCGAAATTGCCTAAGATCGCCGAACACGATGACCGAAATACCTCCGAAGGGAGTATCAACGTTGGAAAAAATTTGCTTAAGGCGAGAGTCCAGATGGGAAAACATGGTTGCGCCGACCATAGAAATTTCGTCTATTATAAGAACTTTAAGATCAATAAATCTTGAACGCAGGGTATTTAACAGATCAGGGCTTAAACTCCTAAATGCAGACCCAGCCTGATTTACAGGGAGAGAAAACATGGAATGGAGAGTAGAGCCTCCGACTCCGAAAGCAGCCCTGCCTGTGGGAGCACACAGCAGTATTTTAACAGAAGTTGGGTCGCATCCTACTCTACCATTGTACTCCTTGGAAAGGGACTGAAATAAGGTGGATATAAGTCTACTCTTGCCGACTCCTGCTCCGCCTCCTACGAACTCATGGAAACTAGCATTTCTTCTTGCATTGTGCAAGACATGCGTAAGGTAAAATTTTCAGGGGAAATAATTGGCGGGAGCTTTATTATACGGATATTGCTATCCGGATCTACTTCCTGAACACAGTTGTCTAAGTTTAAAACATTAATTTGAGAAGATATTTCTGGAAAAGCTAAGGCCCTAAACTCCTCATTAACTGCGGCCTCCTCATCTACATTTTCCTCGCTGCTTTCCTCAGCCTCCATGGCCCTTCTGAGCGCGTCTTCTAAACTATCTATGGCATTATATCTATCAAAATTTGCTTTAATAGCCTCCTCGTGCTCATGATTAAACTCCTCACAATTTCTCTGAAACAATTCTACCTGTTCATCTCTCCATGGAGAATAGCATAACTAATGCTCTAAAATAGTTGGACCTATCTGAATTAATATTAAAGGGGCTATACCTAAATCCGAATAAATCCACTACCATCGCGAAGTGCGAAATAAACTGTTTGTAAGACCTCATTTTCTTCTTCAGCCTCATTGTCACTATTTGCCCCTTGGCGAGCTCTTCCACGGGTTTTAGAATACTCAAAATTTGCAGCAAAATCGGCTAAACACAGGCCTTCATGGGAATCTGGTCTTTGTTCGTATCTGTCCAGCAAACCTTTCTGAAAGATGTCAGTGGAATCCTGAGGCATATTTTGCGGGACGCTTGTTGGTCTAAGCATACGAACTCGTTGTTCTGAAGGGAAGGTGTTTATGAACACGCATTTATTGCTTGTTTCTGACAACGCCAATCCCATACAACAATATACGGCCTCCTGAGCAGAGATCTCAGTGCCCGAAATAAACTTGTGACCGAGATACTGTAGCTTTTGACGAATGCTTGAATTGCCTCTTCGAATGTCATTAGCTGCTTCGCGCATTAGCTTCGAAATACCCCTTTGGGATTTGTTAATGTAATTAATGATGTAGCTACAGCACGCAAAAGGGTCCAAAATTAACTGGATATCCATATTTGCCCTTTGCATAGAAAGAATGTGTTTATTATAAGCGTTGACTTGAATTTCTGCAAATGTCCTCTTCAGAAAAATCTGTGTTTTTTTCAAACTTGACCTAATAGCATATATATAGTCCTCGTAACTGAGGCTCACCTCATTGTGAGAAAGAAAATTTCCGAAAATGCTAAGATGGCTAATCAAATCCTCAGATTGATCGCGAAGCAAAATACTACGAATTTTCTTATAGTTTTCGTGATGAAGAGCCAAATTTGGAGTTCCTTCGGAAAGTGGCTTCAAAATTTCCGTTCGGGGCATTGGGGGGTATGGAATACCGAATCGACAAACGGATTGTCCGCGTACCTTTTTAAGGCACGAATGCCCGTGCTTATGCTTTTGGTATTCAATACCATGTCATGTCCGTACATCATTCTTCGCTTGAGGTGGAGCTGCACAACCTCTGCGTCGTGGAAAGCTCGTGGAAGGGACGTCACGATGTTGCTAACCGGAATGGGGACATTTACAACAGCTCCTTTGATTGCACTCTGACGCTCATGACCTATCGACTTAATTATCATAAATGGAAGGCGAGGTGAAATCAGTCGCTCCTCCAAGGGAGTAAGCCCCCTCAAGGAATGAGGAATTTCTGGGAAGTCTAGGCCGTTGGAAATGGCACCTTTGGGCTTTCTTCCGGCTTTTATATTGCTGTGGCAAGTTCCACAGAAACTGAAAGATTCCCCAGTGAAAGCAAGCTGGCTTGCATTCTGGTAAATCTCTTCCCTAAACTCGCAATGTTCTTCCAAATAGACTCTAGAAAGTTTACGTATTTGCTTGGGGAACCACAATCCCTTGCAGCAAAAGCAAATCTGATCGGGGCCAGGCTTTATTATCTTATTGAACTTGGCTATGTGAGCTTCTATTCCAATAGGTATGCTTCTAGTAGTCCTATTTTCCTGGGATAAACTAAGTCGAATCTCCTGACTTCGGTTTGCATTCCGAAGGTTTTCTGCATCCCTATTGCCACTGAGGCTTCTATACTGACTAACTCTCTGACAAATATTTCTAATGGCATCGATAGTTGCTTGTCGAGCAGCTATACGAGCACTTCGTCGAGCCAGTGTATTTCTCGCCTGCTCAACGGCCCTACGATCCCTAAAACTCCTAGCCGTAGCTCTCCTAACCCTATCCAGCGCTCTTTCCAATAAGCGATCCTGAGTTGATCTTGCCTGCGCTCGTTGCAGGGTATTTGCTTCTTGCTCACCCGCACGATACGTAGCATCCAACCGCCTAAGAGAACGCCGCCGAGTATCGGCTGCTTGTTCATCCGCACGGAAACAGGATTTAAGCGCCTTTCCGAATGGTCAGCAGTATTTTGGACCTGCTCTGTAGTTCGGATTTGCCTATTTAGTCGCCTTATAGAACGACGCCGAGTACCGGCTGCTTGTTCACCCGCACGAAAATCAGGATCCAATCGCCTTTCCGAATGGTCAGCAGTATTTCGGACCTGCTCTGCAGTTCGGACTTGCCTATTTTGTCGCCCAACAGCGCGACGCCGAGTATCGGCTGCTTGCTCGCCCGCACGGCTCACCTCATTGTGAGAAAGAAAATTTCCTAAAATGCTAAGATGGCTAATCAAATCCTCAGATTGATCGCGAAGCAAAATACTACGAATTTTCTTATAGTTTTCGTGATGAAGAGCCAAATTTGGAGTTCCTTCGGAAAGTGGCTTCAAAATTTCCGTTCGGGGCATTGGGGGGTATGGAATACCGAATCGACAAACGGATTGTCCGCGTACCTTTTTAAGGCACGAATGCCCGTGCTTATGCTTTTGGTATTCAATATACGGAGCCAAATCTGTGTTTGTAACATCCACAGTTACAAACTGATCAATGAAGGCTACTACACTAGCAATAGATTCTTCACTGTTGAAGTCCACTTCCGGGGCGTCTTTCAGCCAAAACATGCCGTGAATGTGAGGGGAACCTCTCTGTTGAAACTTAACTTGCCAATAATAGGTAGTAACAAAGTTACTTCCAAAGACCCCCCCGGCTTCTTCATGAGCTTTAGAACTTCCCTATACCTATAATCGAAATACCTAGCACACGTCACTGGGTCAGTTCTGATCAGCCGCGCCTTTTCTCTAAACTCTAAATGTAAAGCTTCCTCCTCACTTATTTCAACCCTATCTACATTGCGCTTGAGCAGTACTAGCAGCTCTGGCCACCTAGTTTCTGCGGCCGACAGAGTTATGAAGAAAGTTGGCAAACCAAATTGGCGAATCATAGCCATGACTTTCGTCTTCTCGTCTTCCCAGTGAACAAGAGACGTGCGAATGTCCTTCAGAATTCGATATCCGTCATCATTTGAGATTAAGTTTCCCATGAAAGCTTCATCGAGTACGTTCGCGGCTGTTATGGCGCTAGAAGCGCTCCGCTTACGTAGACAAGTTGAAATATTGTTTCGAATTTTCAACAATTCCAACTTCTTATAATTAAAGAACAACTTGTCAGTTCTACAACCTCTTCTATCTACGTTCCTAAGATCTGATCTAAGTATGGTTGTATAACTTTCCGAAGATGGTCTCTTGACGCCAGCATAAATGCTTGGGAACGCCAATTCTTCAGAGTCAACATCGAGGATCACATCGAGAGGCTTTTGGCCCTCACCTGGAGCCATTGTGATTCTCGGAATTCCTACATTATGTGCCTGGTTATTCTCAAGCAGAGTTTCTTGTCCTCCAGAATCTAGCTCTTCGGCTTCTGCATTCTCATCGGAATTTCCCGCCTCCAAGTTTACATCCTCCTGCTGGATGGCTAGTTGTTCCTCTACAAAGGCTAAGTCTGCTTGAGAAGCTACGAATGGAACAGTTTCGGATGTGAAATCAGAGATCCACTGCTCGTTCACTGACACATTGTGCTTTTTGTAAAGCTCTGTACTAACTAAGTACCTAATGGCGTCAGCAATTTTGGAAGGCCTAATGGTCTCTGCCATGAAATCATGTCCGTACATCATTCTTCGCTTGAGGTGGAGCTGCACAACCTCTGCGTCGTGGAAAGCTCGTGGAAGGGACGTCACGATGTTGCTAACCGGAATGGGGACATTTACAACAGCTCCTTTGATTTCACTCTGACGCTCATGACCTATCGACTTAATTATCATAAATGGAAGGCGAGGTGAAATCAGTCGCTCCTCCAAGGGAGTAAGCCCCCTCAAGGAATGAGGAATTTCTGGGAAGTCTAGGCCGTTGGAAATGGCACCTTTGGGCTTTCTTCCGGCTTTTATATTGCTGTGGCAAGTTCCACAGAAACTGAAAGATTCCCCAGTGAAAGCAAGCTGGCTTGCATTCTGGTAAATCTCTTCCCTAAACTCGCAATGTTCTTCCAAATAGACTCTAGAAAGTTTACGTATTTGCTTGGGGAACCACAATCCCTTGCAGCAAAAGCAAATCTGATCGGGGCCAGGCTTTATTATCCTATTGAACTTGGCTATGTGAGCTTCTATTCCAATAGGTATGCTTCTAGGAGTCCTATTTTCCTGGGATAAACTAAGTCGAATCTCCTGACTTCGGTTTGCATTCCGAAGGTTTTCTGCATCCCTATTGCCACTGAGGCTTCTATACTGACTAACTCTCTGACAAATATTTCTAATGGCATCGATAGTTGCTTGTCGAGCAGCTATACGAGCACTTCGTCGAGCCAGTGTATTTCTCGCCTGCTCAACGGCCCTACGATCCCTAAAACTCCTAGCCGTAGCTCTCCTAACCCTATCCAGCGCTCTTTCCAATAAGCGATCCTGAGTTGATCTTGCCTGCGCTCGTTGCAGGGTATTTGCTTCTTGCTCACCCGCACGATACGTAGCATCCAACCGCCTAAGAGAACGCCGCCGAGTATCGGCTGCTTGTTCATCCGCACGGAAACAGGATTTAAGCGCCTTTCCGAATGGTCAGCAGTATTTTGGACCTGCTCTGTAGTTCGGATTTGCCTATTTAGTCGCCTTATAGAACGACGCCGAGTACCGGCTGCTTGTTCACCCGCACGAAAATCAGGATCCAATCGCCTTTCCGAATGGTCAGCAGTATTTCGGACCTGCTCTGCAGTTCGGACTTGCCTATTTTGTCGCCCAACAGCGCGACGCCGAGTATCGGCTGCTTGCTCGCCCGCACGGCTCACCTCATTGTGAGAAAGAAAATTTCCTAAAATGCTAAGATGGCTAATCAAATCCTCAGATTGATCGCGAAGCAAAATACTACGAATTTTCTTATAGTTTTCGTGATGAAGAGCCAAATTTGGAGTTCCTTCGGAAAGTGGCTTCAAAATTTCCGTTCGGGGCATTGGGGGGTATGGAATACCGAATCGACAAACGGATTGTCCGCGTACCTTTTTAAGGCACGAATGCCCGTGCTTATGCTTTTGGTATTCAATATACGGAGCCAAATCTGTGTTTGTAACATCCACAGTTACAAACTGATCAATGAAGGCTACTACACTAGCAATAGATTCTTCACTGTTGAAGTCCACTTCCGGGGCGTCTTTCAGCCAAAACATGCCGTGAATGTGAGGGGAACCTCTCTGTTGAAACTTAACTTGCCAATAATAGGTAGTAACAAAGTTACTTCCAAAGACCCCCCCGGCTTCTTCATGAGCTTTAGAACTTCCCTATACCTATAATCGAAATACCTAGCACACGTCACTGGGTCAGTTCTGATCAGCCGCGCCTTTTCTCTAAACTCTAAATGTAAAGCTTCCTCCTCACTTATTTCAACCCTATCTACATTGCGCTTGAGCAGTACTAGCAGCTCTGGCCACCTAGTTTCTGCGGCCGACAGAGTTATGAAGAAAGTTGGCAAACCAAATTGGCGAATCATAGCCATGACTTTCGTCTTCTCGTCTTCCCAGTGAACAAGAGACGTGCGAATGTCCTTCAGAATTCGATATCCGTCATCATTTGAGATTAAGTTTCCCATGAAAGCTTCATCGAGTACGTTCGCGGCTGTTATGGCGCTAGAAGCGCTCCGCTTACGTAGACAAGTTGAAATATTGTTTCGAATTTTCAACAATTCCAACTTCTTATAATTAAAGAACAACTTGTCAGTTCTACAACCTCTTCTATCTACGTTCCTAAGATCTGATCTAAGTATGGTTGTATAACTTTCCGAAGATGGTCTCTTGACGCCAGCATAAATGCTTGGGAACGCCAATTCTTCAGAGTCAACATCGAGGATCACATCGAGAGGCTTTTGGCCCTCACCTGGAGCCATTGTGATTCTCGGAATTCCTACATTATGTGCCTGGTTATTCTCAAGCAGAGTTTCTTGTCCTCCAGAATCTAGCTCTTCGGCTTCTGCATTCTCATCGGAATTTCCCGCCTCCAAGTTTACATCCTCCTGCTGGATGGCTAGTTGTTCCTCTACAAAGGCTAAGTCTGCTTGAGAAGCTACGAATGGAACAGTTTCGGATGTGAAATCAGAGATCCACTGCTCGTTCACTGACACATTGTGCTTTTTGTAAAGCTCTGTACTAACTAAGTACCTAATGGCGTCAGCAATTTTGGAAGGCCTAATGGTCTCTGCCATGAAATCATGTCCGTACATCATTCTTCGCTTGAGGTGGAGCTGCACAACCTCTGCGTCGTGGAAAGCTCGTCGAAGGGACGTCACGATGTTGCTAACCGGAATGGGGACATTTACAACAGCTCCTTTGATTTCACTCTGACGCTCATGACCTATCGACTTAATTATCATAAATGGAAGGCGAGGTGAAATCAGTCGCTCCTCCAAGGGAGTAAGCCCCCTCAAGGAATGAGGAATTTCTGGGAAGTCTAGGCCGTTGGAAATGGCACCTTTGGGCTTTCTTCCGGCTTTTATATTGCTGTGGCAAGTTCCACAGAAACTGAAAGATTCCCCAGTGAAAGCAAGCTGGCTTGCATTCTGGTAAATCTCTTCCCTAAACTCGCAATGTTCTTCCAAATAGACTCTAGAAAGTTTACGTATTTGCTTGGGGAACCACAATCCCTTGCAGCAAAAGCAAATCTGATCGGGGCCAGGCTTTATTATCCTATTGAACTTGGCTATGTGAGCTTCTATTCCAATAGGTATGCTTCTAGGAGTCCTATTTTCCTGGGATAAACTAAGTCGAATCTCCTGACTTCGGTTTGCATTCCGAAGGTTTTCTGCATCCCTATTGCCACTGAGGCTTCTATACTGACTAACTCTCTGACTAATATTTCTAATGGCATCGATAGTTGCTTGTCGAGCAGCTATACGAGCACTTCGTCGAGCCAGTGTATTTCTCGCCTGCTCAACGGCCCTACGATCCCTAAAACTCCTAGCCGTAGCTCTCCTAACCCTATCCAGCGCTCTTTCCAATAAGCGATCCTGAGTTGATCTTGCCTGCGCTCGTTGCAGGGTATTTGCTTCTTGCTCACCCGCACGATACGTAGCATCCAACCGCCTAAGAGAACGCCGCCGAGTATCGGCTGCTTGTTCATCCGCACGGAAACAGGATTTAAGCGCCTTTCCGAATGGTCAGCAGTATTTTGGACCTGCTCTGTAGTTCGGATTTGCCTATTTAGTCGCCTTATAGAACGACGCCGAGTATCGGCTGCTTGTTCACCCGCACGAAAATCAGGATCCAATCGCCTTTCCGAATGGTCAGCAGTATTTCGGACCTGCTCTGCAGTTCGGACTTGCCTATTTTGTCGCCCAACAGCGCGACGCCGAGTATCGGCTGCTTGCTCGCCCGCACGGAAAGCAGGATCCAAGCGCCTTTCCGAATGGTCAGCAGTATTTTGGACCTGATCTGTAGTTCGGATTTGCCTATTTTGTCGCCTAACAGCGCGACGACGAGTATCGGCTGCTTGCTCGCCCGCACGGAAATCAGGATCCAAGCGCCTTTCCGAATGGTCAGCAGTATTTTGGACCTGCTCTGTAGTTCGAATTTGCCTATTTAGTCGCCTTTTAACAAGGCCGAGTATCGGCTGCTTGTTCACCCGCACGAAAAACAGGATCCAAGCGCCTTTCCGAATGGTCGGCAGTATTTTGGACCTGCTCTGCAGTTCGGACTTGCCTATTTTGTCGCCTAACAGCGCGACGCCGAGTATCGGCTGCTTGTTCACCCGCACGAAAATCAGGATCCAAGCGCCTTTCCGAATGGTCAGCAGTGTTTTGGACCTGCTCTGTAGTTCGGATTTGCCTATTTAGTCGCCTTATAGCGCGACGCCGTGTATCGGCTGCCTGCTGACTCGCACGAAAAACGGGATCCAAGCGCCTTAACCGATGGTCTGCCGTATTAACAACTTGCTCGGTATCTCGGACTTGTCTAACTTGTCGCCTTATAGCGCGACGCCGAGTATCAGCAGCTTGTTCACCCGCAAGAGAGTTAGAATCCAAGCGCCTTAACTTATGGTCAGCTGAATTGTGAACCTGCTCTTCCGCACGATTGTGTAGATTCAAGCGTCTTGACCTACGAGACGCTGTATTTACACCCTGCTCTGCATTCCTGTCTACTGAATTTTCCCTTCTCCTACGCTGAGATTCAGAATTTTCTACCCTCTCCATCTCTGCATACTCTAGATCTTCTCTATTGGCCCTATTTCTAATCAATTGGTTTCTAGCCAGCTGAGAGGCAGTGGGTCTTCTCAAACGAGGCATTTTGAAAATCTTAAATTTATTTACGACTATATACGCTGATTACGTATATTGATAAAAATATAAGAATACGGCTTTAAAAAAGCTAAATTCTTATATTTATATAATAGAATTTTATAATATAAAATAATTAATATAAATTAATAGAATTATAAGTGTAAGTCTTTAAAAAGACTTAGACTTATAGCACTATTAGGTACTAAGCTAAATACGTAAATGTATAAAAATATAAGAATAAGCCTTTAAAAAGGCTGAATTCCTATACTTATATACGGGTAAAGGGGCAGAGCGTTAGAAAATTAATTACGTTAAAAATTTGCAAATGTGAAAAATATGAATAATAATAATTTAAGAGTAAGTCTTGAAAAAGACTTAATCTTATATTATTATTAACAAAATCTAAGTTAAAATTGGTACTTAGCAGCGAGCGCAGCAACCAGCCCAGCAGCAAACAACGGCAGCGACGTCGGCAGCAAATCGGCAGAGGCAGCAACAACTCGCGACCGCGTAAGAATTTGTTGACAAAATTTACGTTAATTTTAGGCAAAGAGAAATGAGTTTAATGAGTTTACGTTAATTTGCTTGCAAGTAAAAATGAATTCGGGATAGTTTACGTTAAGGTAAATTCGCTTTAGGATAGGCAAAACTGGCAAAAATCGCAATCGACAGACGGGTAAAAGTTCGCATACGATGGTTAGTCGTAGACTGAAGAGAGAGCAGAATAGTTTGCAGCACTGGAAAGTTCTTAGCCGCCAATTTACTTGCACGTATTCCCTCTCTTTTTACACTCCGTCTATCACATCTTCCGTCTCTCTCTAGCGCAGGTGAATACACTTGTGAGAAACAAATAGGAGAAAAAAGAGACAAAATGCGCGTCCCATTTCAAATGATTTAGATTTTGCATTAACATAATGTGAATTAGAGTAACCACAGGAAAAAAGGACAAAAAGTTAAAATGATCAATTTGAATTCGGCGATCTCTTAGAGCTGGCAGCTTTCCAGCACCAGCACCAGCGCTGTCTTAGCGCAAGCAGCTTTTGTCCAGCACAAACAGCTCTGTTAAGCACTTTTTGTGTTTTTGAGTGCAATAAATGGACTAGAAATATTAAACATACATACTTATATTGGCTAAACACATACATTCTTAAAGAGTATTGTGTATATGAAGGTCTAAATGTTTGCACAACACGAGTTACGGGTATAACGAATAGCCTGGCAATTGCAACTGTGTACATAATCCCATAAATAGGGCAAATTGTTTTTTTTTCCCCTATAATTACCGAAAGTTCTCTCTTAAGAGATTTAACAACAACAGCGCCTACTTATTCTCCCGGTCCTGATGGACTTCCTGCGTGTGTGCTTAAGTTTTGTGCACAAACCATTTGCAAACCTTTTCTTAAACTTTTTCATTTGTCTATTTCATCATCAGTTTTTCCAACTATCTGGAAGGACTCTTTTATTATTCCACTTCACAAAAAGGGTGCGAAGGCGGATGCCCAAAATTATAGAGGTATTTCTAAATTGTCGGCAATTCCAAAAGCCTTTGAACGTATTATCACTTCTCATTTGCAACATTTATGTTCCTCGCTAATATCACCGTGTCAGCATGGTTTCGTTAAGCGAAGATCGACTACCACCAACCTACTTGAATTGTCATCTATTGTAATAAATGGATTTAACAATAAAATGCAGACCGACGATATATATACAGATTTTAGTAAAGCCTTTGACTCTGTTAACCATTCTCTTCTTTTATTCAAACTAGACTTGCTTGGGTTTCCATGTAATCTTTTAGCATGGATTTCAAATTATTTGAATGGGAGGACTCAGAGGGTTATATTTAAGAACGCTGCTTCTAAAATGATCCTCGTGACATCTGGAGTGCCCCAGGGTAGTCATTTGGGCCCTTTGCTGTTTACTTTGTTTATTAACGATCTTCCCTCTATCATAACAAATTCTCGTGTACTAATGTATGCTGATGATGTTAAGCTTTGTTTGACATACAACAATATAGAGTCTGGGTTCCGCTTACAATCAGACATTGATAATTTTCAAGTATGGTGTGAGTATAACCTCTTAGATTTGAACTGCCTCAAATGTAACGTAATGTCCTTCCATAGGGGTACGTTTATTTGCTTCAGAACTTGCCACTTGACCGCATATATTCAGTATATGATATCTGGACCCGAAGCTTAAATTTGACTGCCACATAATGTTGACTGTCAACAAAGCTATGAGTGTTCTTGGGTTTATAAAGCGTTGGTCAAAAGAATTTGACGACCCTTATCTTACCAAATTATTCCAAATCTTCCTTAAACTCGCAATGCTCTTCCAAATAGGCTCTAGAAAGCTTACGTATTTGCTTGGGGAACCACAATCCCTTGCAGCAAAAGCAAATCTGATCGGGGCCAAGCATTACTATCCTATTGAATTTGGCTATGTGAGTTTCTATTCCAATAGGTATGGTTCTAGGAGTCCTATTTTCCTGGGATAAACTAAGTCGAATCTCCTGGCTTCGGTTTGCATTCCAAAGGTTTTCTGCATCCCTATTTCCACTGAGGCTTCTATACTGACTAACTCTCTGACTAATATTTGTAATGGCATCGATAGTTGCTTGTCTAGCAGCTATACGAGCACTTCGTCGAGCCAGGGTATTTCTCGCCTGCTCGACGGCCCTACGATCCCTAAAACTTCTAGCCGTAGCTCTCCTAACCCTATCCAGAGCTCTTTGCAATAAGCGATTCTGAGTTGATCTTGCCTGCGCTCGTTGCAGGGTATATGCTTCTTGCTCACCCGCACGATACGAAGCATCTAACCGCCTAAGAGAACGCCGCCTAGTATCGGCTGCTTGTTCACCCGCACGGAAATCAGGATCCAAGCGCCTTTCCGAATGGTCAGCAGTATTTTGGACCTGCTCTGTAGTTCGGACTCCCCTATTTAGTCGCCTTATAGCGCGGCTCCGAGTATCGGCTGCCTGCTGACTCGAACGGAAAACGGGATCCGAGCGCCTTAGCCGATGGTCAGCGTTATTAACAACTTTCTCTGTAGCTCTGACATCGCTGTTTCTTCGCCTAATAAAGCGACGCCGCGTGTCGGCTGCTTGCTCTCCGGCACGAAGAACGGGATTCGAGCGAATTTGCCTATGCCGTGCAGCATCTAAGACCTGCTCTACCGCACGAGAGTCAGGATCCAAGCGCCTTAACCTATGGTCAGCGGTATTGGGAACCTGCTCTTCCGCACGACTGCGCGGATTCAACCGTCTTGACCTACGAGACGCTGTATTTACATTCTGCTCTGCATTCCTGTCTACTGCATTTTCCCTTCTCCCACGCTGAGATTCAGAATTTTCTACCCTCTCCATCTCTGCATACTCTGGATTTTCCCTATTGGCCCTATTTCATATCAATTGGTTCCTAGCCCGCTGAGATGCAATGGGTCTCGTCAAACGAGGCATTTTTGAAAATCTTAAATTTATATGACTTCTACGATTACGCTGATTACGTATATTGATACAAATATAAGAATACGGCTTTAAAAAAGCTAAATTCTTATATTTATATAATAATAATAGTAATAATAATATAATATAATATAGTTAGTTACAAATTAATAGAATTATAAGTGTAAGAAGTCTTTAAAAAGACTTAGACTTATAGCACTATTAGGTACTAAGCTAAATACGTAAATGTATAAAAATATAAGAATAAACCTTTAAAAAGGCTGAATTCCTATACTTATATACGGGTAAAGGGGCAGAGCGATAGAAAATTAATTACGTTAAAAATTTGCAAATGTGAAAAATATGAAAAATAATAATTTAAGAGTAAGTCTTGAAAAAGACTTAATCTTATATTATTATTAACAAAATCTAAGTTAAAATTGGTACTTAGCAGCGAGCGCAGCAACCAGCCCAGCAGCAAACAACGGCAGCGACGTCGGCAGCAAATCGGCAGAGGCAGCAACAACTCGCGACCGCGTAAGAATTTGTTGACAAAATTTACGTTAATTTTAGGCAAAGAGAAATGAGTTTAATGAGTTTACGTTAATTTGCTTGCAAGTAAAAATGAATTCGGGATAGTTTACGTTAAGGTAAATTCGCTTTAGGATAGGCAAAACTGGCAAAAATCGCAATCGACAGACGGGTAAAACTTCGCATACGATGGTTAGTCGTAGACTGAAGAGAGAGCAGAATAGTTTGCAGCACTGGAAAGTTCTTAGCCGCCAATTTACTTGCACGTATTCCCTCTCTTTTTACACTCCGTCTATCACATCTTCCGTCTCTCTCTAGCGCAGGTGAATACACTTGTGAGAAACAAATAGGAGAAAAAAGAGACAAAATGCGCGTCCCATTTCAAATGATTTAGATTTTGCATTAACATAATGTGAATTAAAGTAACCACATGAAAAAAAGGACAAAAAGTTAAAATGATCAATTTGAATTCGGCGATCTCTTAGAGCTGGCAGCTTTCCAGCACCAGCACCAGCGCTGTCTTAGCGCAAGCAGCTTTTGTCCAGCACAAACAGCTCTGTTAAGCACTTTTTGTGTTTTTGAGTGCAATAAATGGACTAGAAATATTAAACATACATACTTATATTGGCTAAACACATACATTCTTAAAGAGTATTGTGTATATGAAGGTCTAAATGTTTGCACAACACGAGTTACGGGTATAACGAATAGCCTGGCAATTGCAACTGTGTACATAATCCCATAAATAGGGCAAATTGTTTTTTTTCCCCCTATAATTACCGAAAGTTCTCTCTTAAGAGATTTAACAACAACAGCGCCTACTTATTCTCCCGGTCCTGATGGACTTCCTGCGTGTGTGCTTAAGTTTTGTGCACAAACCATTTGCAAACCTTTTCTTAAACTTTTTCATTTGTCTATTTCATCATCAGTTTTTCCAACTATCTGGAAGGACTCTTTTATTATTCCACTTCACAAAAAGGGTGCGAAGGCGGATGCCCAAAATTATAGAGGTATTTCTAAATTGTCGGCAATTCCAAAAGCCTTTGAACGTATTATCACTTCTCATTTGCAACATTTATGTTCCTCGCTAATATCACCGTGTCAGCATGGTTTCGTTAAGCGAAGATCGACTACCACCAACCTACTTGAATTGTCATCTATTGTAATAAATGGATTTAACAATAAAATGCAGACCGACGATATATATACAGATTTTAGTAAAGCCTTTGACTCTGTTAACCATTCTCTTCTTTTATTCAAACTAGACTTGCTTGGGTTTCCATGTAATCTTTTAGCATGGATTTCAAATTATTTGAATGGGAGGACTCAGAGGGTTATATTTAAGAACGCTGCTTCTAAAATGATCCTCGTGACATCTGGAGTGCCCCAGGGTAGTCATTTGGGCCCTTTGCTGTTTACTTTGTTTATTAACGATCTTCCCTCTATCATAACAAATTCTCGTGTACTAATGTATGCTGATGATGTTAAGCTTTGTTTGACATACAACAATATAGAGTCTGGGTTCCGCTTACAATCAGACATTGATAATTTTCAAGTATGGTGTGAGTATAACCTCTTAGATTTGAACTGCCTCAAATGTAACGTAATGTCCTTCCATAGGGGTACGTTTATTTGCTTCAGAACTTGCATATTTCAGTATATGATATCTGGACCCGAAGCTTAAATTTGACTGCCACATAATGTTGACTGTCAACAAAGCTATGAGTGTTCTTGGGTTTATAAAGCGTTGGTCAAAAGAATTTGACGACCCTTATCTTACCAAATTATTCCAAATCTTCCTTAAACTCGCAATGCTCTTCCAAATAGGCTCTAGAAAGCTTACGTATTTGCTTGGGGAACCACAATCCCTTGCAGCAAAAGCAAATCTGATCGGGGCCAAGCATTACTATCCTATTGAATTTGGCTATGTGAGTTTCTATTCCAATAGGTATGGTTCTAGGAGTCCTATTTTCCTGGGATAAACTAAGTCGAATCTCCTGGCTTCGGTTTGCATTCCAAAGGTTTTCTGCATCCCTATTTCCACTGAGGCTTCTATACTGACTAACTCTCTGACTAATATTTGTAATGGCATCGATAGTTGATTGTCTAGCAGCTATACGAGCACTTCGTCGAGCCAGGGTATTTCTCGCCTGCTCGACGGCCCTACGATCCCTAAAACTTCTAGCCGTAGCTCTCCTAACCCTATCCAGAGCTCTTTGCAATAAGCGATTCTGAGTTGATCTTGCCTGCGCTCGTTGCAGGGTATATGCTTCTTGCTCACCCGCACGATACGAAGCATCTAACCGCCTAAGAGAACGCCGCCTAGTATCGGCTGCTTGTTCACCCGCACGGAAATCAGGATCCAAGCGCCTTTCCGAATGGTCAGCAGTATTTTGGACCTGCTCTGTAGTTCGGACTCCCCTATTTAGTCGCCTTATAGCGCGGCTCCGAGTATCGGCTGCCTGCTGACTCGAACGGAAAACGGGATCCGAGCGCCTTAGCCGATGGTCAGCGTTATTAACAACTTTCTCTGTAGCTCTGACATCGCTGTTTCTTCGCCTAATAAAGCGACGCCGCGTGTCGGCTGCTTGCTCTCCGGCACGAAGAACGGGATTCGAGCGAATTTGCCTATGCCGTGCAGCATCTAAGACCTGCTCTACCGCACGAGAGTCAGGATCCAAGCGCCTTAACCTATGGTCAGCGGTATTGGGAACCTGCTCTTCCGCACGACTGCGCGGATTCAACCGTCTTGACCTACGAGACGCTGTATTTACATTCTGCTCTGCATTCCTGTCTACTGCATTTTCCCTTCTCCCACGCTGAGATTCAGAATTTTCTACCCTCTCCATCTCTGCATACTCTGGATTTTCCCTATTGGCCCTATTTCATATCAATTGGTTCCTAGCCCGCTGAGATGCAATGGGTCTCGTCAAACGAGGCATTTTTGAAAATCTTAAATTTATATGACTTCTACGATTACGCTGATTACGTATATTGATACAAATATAAGAATACGGCTTTAAAAAAGCTAAATTCTTATATTTATATAATAATAATAGTAATAATAATATAATATAATATAGTTAGTTACAAATTAATAGAATTATAAGTGTAAGAAGTCTTTAAAAAGACTTAGACTTATAGCACTATTAGGTACTAAGCTAAATACGTAAATGTATAAAAATATAAGAATAAACCTTTAAAAAGGCTGAATTCCTATACTTATATACGGGTAAAGGGGCAGAGCGATAGAAAATTAATTACGTTAAAAATTTGCAAATGTGAAAAATATGAATAATAATAATTTAAGAGTAAGTCTTGAAAAAGACTTAATCTTATATTATTATTAACAAAATCTAAGTTAAAATTGGTACTTAGCAGCGAGCGCAGCAACCAGCCCAGCAGCAAACAACGGCAGCGACGTCGGCAGCAAATCGGCAGAGGCAGCAACAACTCGCGACCGCGTAAGAATTTGTTGACAAAATTTACGTTAATTTTAGGCAAAGAGAAATGAGTTTAATGAGTTTACGTTAATTTGCTTGCAAGTAAAAATGAATTCGGGATAGTTTACGTTAAGGTAGATTCGCTTTAAGATAGGCAAAACTGGCAAAAATCGCAATCGACAGACGGGTAAAAGTTCGCATACGATGGTTAGTCGTAGACTGAAGAGAGAGCAGAATAGTTTGCAGCACTGGAAAGTTCTTAGCCGCCAATTTACTTGCACGTATTCCCTCTCTTTTTACACTCCGTCTATCACATCTTCCGTCTCTCTCTAGCGCAGGTGAATACACTTGTGAGAAACAAATAGGAGAAAAAAGAGACAAAATGCGCGTCCCATTTCAAATGATTTAGATTTTGCATTAACATAATGTGAATTAGAGTAACCACAGGAAAAAAGGACAAAAAGTTAAAATGATCAATTTGAATTCGGCGATCTCTTAGAGCTGGCAGCTTTCCAGCACCAGCACCAGCGCTGTCTTAGCGCAAGCAGCTTTTGTCCAGCACAAACAGCTGTGTTAAGCACTTTTTGTGTTTTTGAGTGCAATAAATGGACTAGAAATATTAGACATACATACTTATATTGGCTAAACACATACATTCTTAAAGAGTATTGTGTATATGAAGGTCTAAATGTTTGCACAACACGAGTTACGGGTATAACGAATAGCCTGGCAATTGCAACTGTGTACATAATCCCTTAAATAGGGCAAATTGTTTTTTTTCCCCTATAATTACCGAAAGTTCTCTCTTAAGAGATTTAACAACAACAGCGCATACTTATTCTCCCGGTCCTGATGGACTTCCTGCTTTTGTGCTTAAGTTTTGTGCACAAACCATTTGCAAACCTGTTCTTAAACTTTTTCATTTGTCTATTTCATCATCAGTTTTGTGAGGACGCTTACGGCGCCCCACATTCTTATATGTATTATCCAGCATCTCAGCCTTTGGAAAGGCATTTTTACGTTCCTGCCATTGAAGGCCTTACTTTACGTCTAAGATCTCGAATATATATATTTAAGTGTTAAACCTAAGTTATTCTAATTTCAAATACGCGCGCGCGGGCTGGCCAGTGTTGATCAGCAGGATCGATCAGCTGGCCATTCGGGGCGAATGCCAATAGTATTGATGAGTTATCGGAATCGCCCGTGAACGAGCCCTTCGGGCTGTTAAGAGCAACCCTTTGGGCTGTTAGGCGCAAGCGGGCTGTTAAGAGCAACCCTTTGGGCTGTTAGGCGCAAGCGGGCTGATAAGAGCAACCCTTCGGGCTGTTAGGGGCAAGCGGGCTGTTAAGAGCAACCCTGCGGGCTGTTAGGCGCAAGCGTGCTGTTAAGCGCAAAAGCACGTCTACGTGGCACAGCGATCGGCTGAGATCGCTCTCTTTCTTTTCCGGCAGCCGAGCCGAACGGACCAGCGGAGACCAGCGGAAGGGACACGCGGACGGCACCATCAGGCGGTAGTAAGTAAGGAAGGAGAAAAGCCCACACTGAGTGCGAAGGTTAGGGAAATATAAAAGTGAATAAAAGGAAGCGAGACTTGTGAAATTTAACCCAAAGCCTTGGTAATAAAATTGGGAGTGAAGTTCGCGAGTAATTTGCGTCGGCCCCGTTTCCGTGTTGCGTTTTCGAGGCTTACTCTGCGCAACGCGGACGACGAGGCTGTACACGCGCTTATTTTCGTCGGCCAAGTTTTGTATTGCGTTTCCGAGGTTTTCTCTACGCAATACGGACGCCTAGCGGACGGGAAAAGCTCTTTGCGATCGCTCACCCGCTTTTCCTGCGGTCACGCACGCCCACGCGTTTCCTTGCCCACCCATACTTCGGCCCAGCCGAAAAATTCCCGCGCGTTAACTTGCGTCGGCCCCGTTTTCTCGTGTTGCGTTTCCGAGGCTTTCTCTTCGCAACGCGGACGACGAGGCTGTACACGCGCTTATTTTCGTCGGCCAAGTTTTGTATTGCGTTTCCGAGGTTTTCTCTACGCAATACGGACGCTTGGCGGACGGGAAAAGCTCTTTGCGATCGCTCACCCGCTTTTCCTGCGGTCACGCACGCCCACGCGTTTCCTTGCCCACCCACACTTCGGCCCAGCCGAAAATTTCCCGCGCGTTAACTTGCGTCGGCCCCGTTTTCTCGTGTTGCGTTTCCGAGGCTTACTCTGCGCAACGCGGACGACGAGACTGTACACGCGCTCATCTTCGTCGGCCAAGTTTTGTATTGCGTTTCCGAGGTTTTCTCTACGCAATACGGACGCTCGTCGGACGGGAAAAGCTATCCCCGGTCGCTCACACACGCCCATGTGCACCCACTCGCCCACGATCAATCCCAGCTAAAAACAACCCCAGTGCTAAGTTGTGTCTGCACGGTCTGGGGTTAAGTGTCCAAGCGATCTACCCTACGTAGATGCAGAGACCCAGGCCGCGTGATCTCAATAGCAAAAGTCCGGGCGGCAACTCCCAGTCCCATTTCGTCTCCTGTGTTTCTACAAATTTAACTGTAGAGGACTCTGGCCGGACTGAAGCCTATCCCAGCCTACGAAAAGTCCTTACAGTTTGGCGCCCGAACAGGGACGATTCAGGACGACATAGGTATCCTGTAGGAGTTGGGTTTTCCGATATCAACCACATGGCCTAAAGACCCATGCCCAGCCGTAGGATTTTTTTTGAGCACCCCTGACTTAAAAGTCCGTACTGCCACTTTCGACGACGCCAATCTTCGCCGCACTCCCGCCGCCCGCCACGCATTCACGCGCACCAAGAGCGAGACAACTGTGCCACTAACAGAGATCCCTCACGCCAAGAGCACCCCGAGGCCAGCATCGACGTCCGCCGAACGCCTCAGCAGCGCCATCCACAGCAGACACCGCGACGGGGGAACAAGCACCACGCTAACCGTGGACCACGGATCACCCACCGCCTGGAGACTCGCCGCTGCGTCACCACCGATTACCGCTGCCAGTCGATAGTCGGGAGACCCAGCCACACCCACCGCATCATCCAGCATTCCCGTGACGCACGTACATTTTGGGGCGTAACTCAGCGCAACTCCCACATCGGCATCCACGTGACGCTCACCCGGAGACCCAACCGCAGCAGGCACCCAACCGCACAGTTCATCGGGTCGACCGATGAAAACGGACCTGGACAAGAAAGCGTCGGAGGACGCAGAGCAGAAACCCGCTACGTCAGCCGCCGGACGGATCGAGGAAGAGAGCTTTCCAGAATCCGACGACGAATCCCCGACCCGAACCATGGGGGTCAGATGGATTTCCTACCGGCGCAAGGACGAGCTACAGGCCCTACTCAAGGAGTTTGGTCTGAACACACACGGCCAAGTGGATCTGCGATCTCGGCTCGCATCGTTCATCGGAGGGTCCAACATCAGCCCGGCGCTCCGGGAACGCTTCGCAGCATTGGAGGCCATATATCCGGAGGCCCCCACCCAAAAGGTAGTGACCAGCCGGTCCACCTCACCGATGCCCGGCACAGGCGACACCCTTCTCTCCGTGCCACCCCCGGATCACCGTCACACGAGTCCAGGACGGGGAATCCAAGGCTCCAAACCCACGGCCCACTCGCCATCACGGCCGATGACAGCGGCCGCGTTCGCCGAGAAGCTTCGGGGATGGGGCGTCCTTTTCGACGGACAGGCCGATCCCCTACACTTCATGGAGCGAGTGGAGGAAGGCGTTACAACCTACAGCGTACAGAACAGTGACATCCCGAGGGCCATCGCTGGATTGCTATCGGGCCGCGCCGAAGGCTGGTACCGAGCCTACCACATGCAAATTATAAAACACGGTAAACGATTTTTATTTTTTTAAAAACTTTTTATTTATTGGTCATTATTAACTTATTGATTTCCCTTATTAATAAGGTTTCACATTTTTATTAATTGACTTCGATTATTGAGTTGCCGATCTGCACTGCTCTGGAGTTCAAGATAAGATTCTTGAAGAAGCCTCCGAGTATGAGCTTTTAGAACTTTTCTTTTGCAGTTTCCTCAAGCTCAACTTTATAAAAGCTTTTTAGTAATTTCAATAATTGTGAAATGGAATTATGCTGCGCTTAGCGGAAAATATTTGGCGACACGATAAGCGTGGGATTGAAGTGGCGTGATCTTGATTCGGATGTTTATGTCTACTTTAACCGTGGGATTGCAATGGGGTGATTTTGATTCGGATGTTAATGTTTACATTATCTTGGGCTCCAGTTGCCTTTCGTCTGCTACGATAGCTTGAGATTTGAAATCGAATATTTGTTTACAAATTCTATTGAATCTTAATGCTAAATAAAGTTCATGTTAATTCTCCCCCTTCTTAAATGGATCGTCCCGATTCATTTGATATTTGAAGTAAGGTTGGAAATTTGATTATTAAGTTCGGCATATGTCATTTCTATTTTTCTTTCCATTTCATTATTTTCCTGTGAAATTTCGGTACTTTTTTCTTTTGGTTTCGGGGTGATTATTTTTGTAAAAGTATTAAGAATATTTGTTCTTGTTTTATACAATAATCCAGTTATCAAAATTAAGATTATTAAGATTAATAAAATTAGTGTTAGAGGTAGTTGTGTGTTTCCGAATTGAATTGATGGGTTTAAAATATTAATATTATCCATACTTAGTTCAGGGTTGTTTGATAGTATATAATTTGAAATTTCGAAGTTGTTGTATTTATATTGGGATATGTAATCTAACATTTTGTTTTTTTCATTTATGTATTTAATATTGTTTATATAAACTGTGTCATTGAATAAGATTAGAAAGGCACCATTTAATACTGTTTCGTTTACAATATTTTTTCCTGTTATTAAAATTGCGCCATCGTTTAAAATTTCGAAATTTCGATTTTTTTCTCTAATTTTGGAGCAGTTTGCTTTTTTTCCGTTAAGTAGGTTAATAAAACATGAATTATCTTTTGAAAGTTTACAATAATTATTAAATACTTCTGTTTTAAAATTTGTTATTTTATAAAATATTCCATTACAATATGCTACCTTATCATCTATTATTAATTTTCCATTAGGTTGTGAAATGGCTTTTGAGGTATAAAGGTTACATATACCATTTATTATAGGATATTTTATATATATTATAAGTAGATCTTGGTTTTTTATTATTTTAAATGTTGAGATGTCTAAAAGATCTGAGAGTACAATTGGTTTTTGTTCATGTTTAAATATTTCTTTTATATCATTTTCGTTTAAAATTTTTGTATTAAAAATGTCTATTTTGGCTAAAGTGATAGTGTCAATTAAATTTTGTAAATCAAACGTTATTAATTGCAAACGGTGCTTTCTCAAAACCGCTTGTTTGTTAAAGATTATGGTGTTAAGGGTTTTTGAAATTAACTCAATTTCTGAAAACATTTTCGAATTTATTACTAGTTGTTTATTATTGTTTATGATTAAGTCGTTAATTTTATTTTCTACTTTCATAAAATCATCATGATCAGGAGTTCCTGATATCCATTTCCAAAGTGTCCCTAATTCATTAATTCCTCTTTTATTTCTTGAGGGCAAAAGTTGAGTTAAAAGAATTTGGATTATATTAAGGTTTTGAGCTATTTCCCATTCGATATCAGAGTTTTTAGATTTATTTGTAAGTCCAATTTCGGTTCTTATTATTTCTTTATAAAGGCTAATATTGGTAATATGAAACAAGTCTTCGTATGTCTCATAAGTCATCACATCCTTCTCGTCTTTGAGTAGTAAGTATTCGTTATTGGTATAGTCAATTATTTCAGTGCTGCATATGGTAGCCAGTAGAAGTTGTAAGATTAAATTTGTCATTTTGGTTTTTGTCTTTATTGAGTGGATTTTCCTTCTTGATTGGTCTTCTTTCTGGGATGTAGTTCTTTTCTTCTTTGGGTTTCCTTGGGTTGGTCTTCCTTTTTTTTTTTATTTGTCTTCTTTCTTGGCTTTAAGTTTTTTTGTGGTTCTTCAGGATTTTTTTTGTTTTAAATTGTTGTTTTCGTTTGTGTTTTATCCTTTTGCTTCACTTAAGCAATTGGAACTTTTTTGTTTGATTTAACTTTTTAATATTTCTTATTGATGATTGATTAAACTTTGTGTTTAATTTTTTGATTTAACTTTTTTAATATATTTGTTTGCTTCACTTAACAGCGTTTTGTTTAATTTCTGGATTTAACTTTTTTAATATTTCTTATTGATGATTAATTAAAACTTTTTACATAGAAACCCTTTTAAATTTTATTTTGTTTTCGGGTCTATGATTTGATTGCTTTTACGCGAGTTCCGTATTTATTCTTTTGGAACTTTTGAGAACGTAACTGCACTATGAGGATGTTTTAATTTTTCCTCTAAAAATTTTGTGAGTAACTACGCGAGTTCCGTAACGATCATTTGGAACTTTTTAACTACGTAGCCCCACGTTGGGCGCCAATTATAAAACACGGTAAACGATTTTTATTTTTTTAAAAACTATTTATTTATTGGTCATTATTAACTTATTGATTTCCCTTATTAATAAGGTTTCACATTTTTATTAATTGACTTCGATTATTGAGTTGCCGATCTGCACTGCTCTGGAGTTCAAGATAAGATTCTTGAAGAAGCCTCCGAGTATGAGCTTTTAGAACTTTTCTTTTGCAGTTTCCTCAAGCTCAACTTTATAAAAGCTTTTTAGTAATTTCAATAATTGTGAAATGGAATTATGCTGCGCTTAGCGGAAAATATTTGGCGACACGATAAGCGTGGGATTGAAGTGGCGTGATCTTGATTCGGATGTTTATGTCTACTTTAACCGTGGGATTGCAATGGGGTGATTTTGATTCGGATGTTAATGTTTACATTATCTTGGGCTCCAGTTGCCTTTCGTCTGCTACGATAGCTTGAGATTTGAAATCGAATATTTGTTTACAAATTCTATTGAATCTTAATGCTAAATAAAGTTCATGTTAATTTGCATGCCGTACCTTGGGAAGCTTTCAAGCGGGACTTCTTGGAGTTTTTCCTCCCTCCACGGTACTACCAGCGCCTGGAGGATGCGATTAGGACCCGCCACCAACAAGGCGACGAGCCCTTCAAGTTCTACGTAGTAGAACTACGCCTGATGATGCAGCGGGCAAACTACTCGTTCGGGCAGGAGCTCAAACGGATCTACGAGAATCTGCTCCGGAATATCAACTCTTCATACGGCGCCATGAATTCTCCTCGCTGGAAGGGTTAACACAGCTAGCCACCGCCTTCGAAATCGCACGGGACCGGGACCCAGTGCGACACGCAGCACTAGTTCCACCCGCCAGTGGAAACTACACAACGAGGAACAGTCCTTCGTCCGGTCCCCGACAACGGGATCCCGTACTTCCAAGGATGACGTCCTTCAGCCCACCGAACCCAGCGATATCAAACCGGATGATCGCTCAGGAAGCTGAGCCACCTGTCGACGTAGCACGAGCCTGCAGCCGCTGCGGTGAAGTCGGACATTTCGTCCGAGAATGCCAGAACCCACCAGTCCTATATTGTTGGGACTGCGGGAAACGTGGTACCCGTACCATCGACTGCTGCCGCTAGTCAGGAAACGCCCGGGGTCCTCGCACACGCAGGGAGCAGGCGGCGACCCACCCTGTGCTCCCCCAACACTAGATCCACCGCTCCGCTTGATGGGAGGCCGGATCGTCGCCACAGTTACCATCGAGGGTCAACTCTTCTCAGCGACAATCGACACGGGGGCCTCCAGAAGCTTCGTCAGCGAAGCTGTCGCTAACCGACTCGATTCGGGGCGAAATATCAAGGAAGTTCGCACCCGAATATCTCTGGCGGACGGATCCCCGAAGGAAGTCACCAAGGCCTTGCACGCACGGGTGCTCTTGGATCAACAACATGTCCGCATGACTCTGCTAGTCCTGCCAACGATATTGGACGAAGTGATCCTCGGGATTGACTTCCTTTGCAGTATCCAAGCCACCCTAATCTGCGGTCGAGTGTGCCTGCAGCTAGCTCCACCCGCCACACGAAGGGCCGATCAAGGCCAAGCTATCCGAGCGATGCCCACGGCGGCGACCGCCCATCTTTCCGACACACCGACTCCTACCCCGCGGACTCGGAGAGGCAACGAGGGAACCACACCGGGTCCCATACCCGCTCCAAGGCATAAAATCGCGTCGACACTGGGACGAAATCCAGTCCCCGTTCCAGCGAGACCAACTGCTTGCCCAACCGGATGCGGAGTACGCCCAGAGGCGGAACCCGTTCCGGAGTCACTGTCCTCATGAACACTTGGCCACAGTCGCGGAACCCCCGCAGGAAACACTAGTGCAGGAAGAACCTCTCGACGCAACAACCCTCCGGTTCCTTCACGAGGAGCTTCGGCATTTCGACCATCTTCAAGGAACAACGGATATCGCCGAGCATACCATCACCCTTCGGGATGACAAACCGCTGAAACAGCGGTATTATCCCAAGAACCCGGCCATGCAGCGTATCATCAACGAGCAGGTGGACGAACTGCTACAGGACGGGCGAATCGAACCCTCTCGAAGCCCGCACAGCGCACCGCTGGTGTTGGTCCGAAAGAAGACCGGGGACATGCGGATGTGCGTTGACTATCGTCAACTCAACGCACACTCCATACCCGACGCGTACCCTCTTCCACGTATTAACCATATCCTGGAACGCCTACGGAACGCTCGGTTCATCTCCACGTTGGACCTCAAAAACGGGTATTGACAGATCCCCATGGCGGAAGGCAGCCGAGAATGCACCGCGTTTACTGTCCCTGGGCGTGGACTCTTCCACTGGAAAGTCATGCCCTTTGGACTCCATTCCGCCCCAGCGACCTTCCAACGGGCTCTGGACAGCGTTATCGGCCCCGATATGGAGCCCCACGCATTCGCTTACTTGGATGACATCATCGTCATCGGGGCAACGTGGGAGGACCATGAATACAACCTGAGGGAAGTCTTCCGGCGCCTTCGAGAAGCAAACCTACGCTTAAATCGGGGTAAGTGCAAGTTCTTCCAAAGAAGATTAGTGTACTTGGGTCACCTGATTAGCGAGGAAGGAATCAGGACAGACCCCGACAAAATCGCGGCGATCCAGGGGCTACATCCCCCGACTAACGTCAAGGAACTCCGCCGCCACCTCGGAATCGCATCTTGGTACAGGCGTTTTGTCCAAGACTTTGCCTCCCTAGTGCAACCCATGTCGCGACTCCTGAGGAAGGGAGTAAAGTGGACCTGGGACGAACCCCAACAACAGGCGTTTGAGTCACTTAAGGCGCGACTGACGGCCGCCCCGGTGTTGACCTGCCCAAACTTCGAGTATAAGTTCCAACTACAGACGGACGCCAGCGACAAATGACTCGGCGCGGTGCTCACACAGAACATCGAGGGCGACGAGCGGGTAATCGCCTACGTAAGCAGACGACTCGAGCGGGCAGAGGAGAACTACTCGGCCACTGAAAAAGAGTGCCTCGCCATTGTGTGGGCCACCCGAAAGTTACGTTGCTACCTGGAGGGCTATAAGTTCGAAGTGATCACGGATCACCTGGCGCTCAAATGGTTAAACTCCATTAACAATCCAACAGGTCGCATAGCCCGGTGGGCACTGGAACTCCAGCAGTACCAGTTCGACGTGCTCTACCGCAAGGGTAAATACAATGTGGTCGCCGACGCCCTCTCCCGGCAACCACTCGGAAGACTCTATCTACTCGCGGAACTTAAGTGCGACTGCAAATGGGTGCAAAAGATGCAGGAACAGGTCCAAAAGCGTCCCGAGAAATTTCCGGACTACTCTCTGGATAATGGACAGCTTTACAGACACATAGGGCATCCCACAGACGTCAGGGTAGGAGACCCTTGGAAACTGTGCGTGCCTCGAGAACAACGTCAACGCGTGCTTGGAGAATGTCACGACCACCCCTCCGCCGGTCACCTGGGCATCCGAAAGACGCTCAGAAGGATCGCCCAACGTTACTTCTGGCCTGGACTTCGTCGGGACGTGGTACGGTATGTCACTAGCTGTCTGACATGTCAACAGTACAAGGTTAGTCAGTGCAAACCAGCCGGCAAGATGCTCACTCGCCAACCTACGGAGCCGTTCTCGCTCGTCGGAGCCGACTTCGTTGGACCCCTTCCCCGGACCCGGCGAGGAAACACTATGCTCCTTGTTTTCATCGATCTGTTCTCCAAGTGGGTAGCACTCATCCCATTAAAGAAAGCCACGGCCGCCCAACTGGAATTCGGATTCCGAGAAAGGATCCTCTCTCGCTTTGGAGCCCCCCGGAGGTTAATTTGCGACAACGTCACGCAATTCACCAGCCGAACCTTCCGGACGTTCTGCCGGAACAACGGTATTCAACTGGAATATACCGCTCCGTACTCCCCCCAGCAAAATCCGACGGAGCGCGCCAATCGCACTATCAAGACAATGATAGCACAATATGTGAACCAGGATCATCGGACGTGGGACCAGCTACTGCCTGAGATCTCCCTCGCCATTAACACCAGCATGTCAGACAGCACGGGGTATAGTCCCGCTTACCTAGTACAAGGTCGGGAGCCTAGGTTGCCAGGCGCCCTCTTCGATGCGGTCGCACCGGATTTGCATGCCTCGCCATTGGACCCCACGGAACAAGCAAAAAGGCTTCAGGAAGCTTTCCGCACCGCCCTGGAAACCAACCAGATAGCTTCCCAAGAACAACGTCGACACTACGACCTGAGGCGACGCGAGTGGCGGCCCCGACTAGGCTCACAGGTGCTAGTTCGCCTTCACCATCTGTCCAGGGCCAGCGAGGGCTTCAACGCAAAACTTGCACCGAAATACGCGGGTCCGTTTAAGGTGGTGAAATTCCTATCGTCAAACGTAGTAAGACTACAGCAAGTAGACGGCCGGAAGAGACGGACAGCTGGCATAGGCGACCTAAAGGAGTACCACCCGCGCGAAGAACAACACGACGACGCTACAGAAGACCCCAGAAGGAGCGACTCTCCACACGCACCTGATGACGTGCCCGATACAACTCTACAAGGGTAGACGTAAGGGGCGTACCAGTCAAAAGCTACCTTTAAGCGGGAAAATTGTATCGAATAGGCTACTTAAAGATAGTTTGATCTTCGCATTCAGGCTAGGCAAGCTAGGTAACGTAGTCCTAGACTAACCATTTAAGCACCTTTCAGAACCACCACATGCAACAATGGACATGGAGCCCGAGGATCCCTATCGTGTGGAGGGGGTGTACCGACCTGTCGAACACCCAGAGGACTACGTCACCAGCAGCAGCAGTGAGTCCCAGGGCCAGGACTCGGTCTTGTCCTCCCACAGCCCGACTCCACCCCCGTTCAGCCCATGGCGAGGCCTAGGAACACCCGAAGGACCCGCTGGCCGCACCCCCCCGGGCAATACCGACTCCGTGTCGACTCGGGCAAGGTCTCCAGCTGCGAGCATTGCCGTCAGCGGCGAAGCCCCGGAAGTGTTCGAACCACTGACGGGAGACGAAGAGGAGGAGAACCCAACCACCCCCACGGTTGCTCGCCTGGCTCGGCTACAAGAAGACCCGGGAGCCCGGGACGTCGACCACCCACACCCTAGTCGGCGCATGGTTGCGAGGTCAGGACCATCACTCTTTCGCCCCCGGCCACCTGCAGCAATGCCTCTGGGAGGCCCAACGAAGCCCCCACGCGAGCCCAACGTCGACGACTCAGACGTCGGAGCCGACGACCGCTTCTGGAGGGACCGACCGCGAGCTCCACTCGAGCGCGCCATAGCCGAGGCGAACCGAGCCTGGGACGGCTACGCTGGTGACATCGCCCCAGCTCCGGAGGAATCCGACGCCGAAAGTGGCCTCAGCTCTCGCCATGGAGACAGCGACGACGAGGGAGACGATGTACTTGACATCCACGCCGAGGAAGACCCCGTCGCCCCCGATTTAGAGATCCCAGAGGAGCATGTTCCCGCTGTGGCCGACCAAACCCCAACCGGGACTCCAGCACGAGCCACACCACAGTCCACACCAAGGCGCGGCCAACCCGAGTCCCCACGGACACCCACCAGTGCTGGGCGCCCGCACCTGGAGCTGTCACCCGGTCTCGGAACCTCAAAGCGGGAAGTCCCACTCACACCCGGCCAGTCAATCCCCTCCGCGGTCTTGAACCAGTTCTTGGGAACCCCAGCACAGGCGGCGTCTCAAAGCGGGGACGAGGAGCCGGACCTCCAACTATTCCTGACCGGCGGGGAACAACATGAGGTACTCCAAGCTCTCCAGGATGACCCAGCGGAAGACCCGGTCCGCAGTAATCCGCACTGGATCGAGGCCCCAGTAGACTGGAGGGTAGACACCCCGAATCGCCGTCTCCCCCCCACCCTCGTCGCGTCCATCCAGACGCAGGATCGCCGGAGCGTGCGTTACCTTCGCCTCATCGACGGCGTCAAGTTCCGAGTCAACGTGACCGCACGGGGAGAAATCAAGGTGACCCTCCGCCCACATCTCTAACCACCCCGAAGTAAAGGGGGGGGTGTGGGGACGCTTACGGCGCCCCACATTCTTATATGTATTATCCAGCATCTCAGCCTTTGGAAAGGCATTTTTACGTTCCTGCCATTGAAGGCCTTACTTTACGTCTAAGATCTCGAATATATATATTTAAGTGTTAAACCTAAGTTATTCTAATTTCAAATACGCGCGCGCGGGCTGGCCAGTGTTGATCAGCAGGATCGATCAGCTGGCCATTCGGGGCGAATGCCAATAGTATTGATAAGTTATCGAAATCGCCCGTGAACGAGCCCTTCGGGCTGTTAGGTGCAAGCTTGCTGTTAAGAGCAACCCTTTGGGCTGTTAGGCGCAAGCGGGCTGTTAAGAGCAACCCTTCGGGCTGTTAGGTGCAAGCTTGCTGTTAAGAGCAACCCTTCGGGCTGTTAGGCGCAAGCGTGCTGTTAAGAGCAACCCTGCGGGCTGTTTGGCGCAAGCGTGCTGTTAAGCGCAAAAGCACGTCTACGTGGCACAGCGATCGGCTGAGATCGCTCTCTTTCTTTTCCGGCAGCCGAGCCGAACGGACCAGCGGAGACCAGCGGAAGGGACACGCGGACGGCACCATCAGGCGGTAGTAAGTAAGGCAGTAGAAAAGCCCACACTGAGTGCGAAGGTTAGGGAGATATAAAAGTGAAAAAAAGGAGGCGAGACTTGTGAAATTTAACCCAAAGCCTTGGTGATAAAATTTGGGAGTGAAGTTCGCGAGTAATTTGCGTCGGCCCCGTTTTCTCGTGTTGCGTTTCCGAGGCTTTCTCTTCGCAACGCGGACGACGAGGCTGTACACGCGCTTATTTTCGTCGGCCAAGTTTTGTATTGCGTTTCCGAGGTTTTCTCTACGCAATACGGACGCTTGGCGGACGGGAAAAGCTCTTTGCGATCGCTCACCCGCTTTTCCTGCGGTCACGCACGCGTTTCCTTGCCCACCCACACTTCGGCCCAGCCGAAAATTTCCCGCGCGTTAACTTGCGTCGGCCCCGTTTTCTCGTGTTGCGTTTCCGATTCTTTCTCTTCGCAACGCAGACGACGAGGCTGTACACGCGCTTATTTTCGTCGGCCAAGTTTTGTATTGCGTTTCCGAGGTTTTCTCTACGCAATACGGACGCTTGGCGGACGGGAAAAGCTCTTTGCGATCGCTCACCCGCTTTTCCTGCGGTCACGCACGCCCACGCGTTTCCTTGCCCACCCACACTTCGGCCCAGCCGAAAATTTCCCGCGCGTTAACTTGCGTCGGCCCCGTTTTCTCGTGTTGCGTTTCCGAGGCTTACTCTGCGCAACGCGGACGACTAGACTGTACACGCGCTCATCTTCGTCGGCCAAGTTTTGTATTGCGTTTCCGAGGTTTTCTCTACGCAATACGGACGCTCGTCGGACGGGAAAAGCTATCCCCGGTCGCTCACACACGCCCATGTGCACCCACTCGCCCACGATCAATCCCAGCTAAAAACAACCCCAGTGCTAAGTTGTGTCTGCACGGTCTGGGGTTAAGTGTCCAAGCGATCTACCCTACGTAGATGCAGAGACCCAGGCCGCGTGATCTCAATAGCAAAAGTCCGGGCGGCAACTCCCAGTCCCATTTCGTCTCCTGTGTTTCTACAAATTTAACTGTAGAGGACTCTGGCCGGACTGAAGCCTATCCCAGCCGACGAAAAGTCCTTACAGTTTTTCCAACTATCTGGAAGGACTCTTTTATTATTCCACTTCACAAAAAGGGTGCGAAGGCGGATGCCCAGAATTATAGAGGTATTTCTAAATTGTCGGCAATTCCAAAAGCCTTTGAACGTATTATCACTTCTCATTTGCAACATTTATGTTCCTCGCTAATATCACCGTGTCAGCATGGTTTCGTTAAGCGAAGATCGACTACCACCAACCTACTTGAATTGTCATCTATTGTAATAAATGGATTTAACAATAAAATGCAGACCGACGATATATATACAGATTTTAGTAAAGCCTTTGACTCTGTTAACCATTCTCTTCTTTTATTCAAACTAGACTTGCTTGGGTTTCCATGTAATCTTTTAGCATGGATTTCAAATTATTTGAATGGGAGGACTCAGAGGGTTATATTTAAGAACGCTGCTTCTAAAATGATCCTCGTGACATCTGGAGTGCCCCAGGGTAGTCATTTGGGCCCTTTGCTGTTTACTTTGTTTATTAACGATCTTCCCTCTATCATAACAAATTCTCGTGTACTAATGTATGCTGATGATGTTAAGCTTTGTTTGACATACAACAATATAGAGTCTGGGTTCCGCTTACAATCAGACATTGATAATTTTCAAGTATGGTGTGAGTATAACCTCTTAGATTTGAACTGCCTCAAATGTAACGTAATGTCCTTCCATAGGGGTACGTTTATAAGTTATTTGCTTCAGAACTTGCCACTTGACCGCATATATTCAGTATATGATTTAGGCGTTCTTCTGGACCCGAAGCTTAAATTTGACTGCCACATAATGTTGACTGTCAACAAAGCTATGAGTGTTTCTGGGTTTATAAAGCGTTGGTCAAAAGAATTTGACGACCCTTATCTAACCAAATTATTATTTACCTCCCTTGTCCGCCCTATATTGGAATATTGTTCCTCGGTTTGGAGCCCACAATACCAAGTGCGCATTGACCGTATAGAGTCGGTACAAAAACAATTTCTTCTTTTTGTAAGGCTACCTTCCTACCAGAGTAGATTATTATTGCTTAATTTACCGACGCTTGCAAATCGTAGAAAAATGCTTGGTACTATTTTTATGCACAATCTTATAAGAGGTGATATTGACTCTGTAGAACTTGTAAGCCGCCTAAATTGTAATATTCCCGTTAGACTAACACGTAATTATTATCCTCTAAATTTGCCTCTATGTACATCAAATTTTAGTCTGCACGAGCCCTTTCGCGCTCTATGTAATAATTATAACAACCTTTATCATTTAATTTGCATTTTAACTTCTATCCCGGTATTAAAAACTAATATTTTAACTCATTTGCTTCACTCCTAATTGCTTTTTTATTTTCATTATGTGTCCCGTTTTTTTTGTTTTGTTTTATGTATTCTTCCTCGCGAACTCGCATTCTTGCCCAAATTGATAAAAGGGCCCCGCGCGTAACAAGCACGTGCTTGGTGTCGTTGGGCCACTTGTTTGTACTGCTCGTAGTGCATCAACGTCCATATATGTATATCATTGTTTGACTCTGACCTCCAATTTGCCTAACTTTTAATATGGTCTGATTTGTATAGATTTTGGCATATAGTTCGGTATTGACATATAAAAACCATAACAATTTGCAAGGCCAGCGATTCCACTGCCATTTCCTAGATGGCGCTATTGTCTATTGTATTGCGCCATCTACCGCCAGATATTGGTATTACTGGCCATGCAAGGCGGAAATGTAGGCGCTAGCCAGGTTTTAGCGTTTAATGGGTTTGTGGGCGTTAGAGTGAGCGTGGCAAACTTTTATTGGGCCAATCGATAGGTATTGACGAAACAAATATATATCAATTACAATTTTCATAATATCATCAAAACAGTGGCCACAGCTTGTAGCCAAAAATGAGGGGGCGGTTAGAGGGAGCGTGGCACCTTTTTGAAACAAACTTGCGCTGCGTAGGAACTCCTAGAATCTGCATGCAAAATGGGTTCCCTTTTACTCTACGAGTAACGGGTATAAGAAGGAAGGAAGCTAGCTTCGGCCAGCCGAAGCTTATATACCCTTGCAGATAATGTAAATACCTGTAGTTCAATGCTCACTCTACGAGTAACGGGTATAAGAAGGAAGGAAGCTAGCTTCGGCCAGCCGAAGCTTATATACCCTTGCAGATAATGTAAATACCTGTAGTTCAATGCTCACTCTATCGGTGCAGTTCCAGGGATTCCAGATTCTGCGAGCCTATTAAAAATTTTGTTTTTAAGATGTCAAAAATCAAAACGCCTACTTACTCTGTAACTCTGTATACAATGAATTTTCTTTATTTGTTTGATTATTCCTATGGGAGCCTTAAGATATAGTGGTCCGATCCGGCTCGCTCCGACATATGTACTACCTGCAATAGAAAGAATACTTTTGGGAAAGTTTCATCGCGATAGCTTTAAAACTGAGAGCCTAGTTCGCATAGAAACGGAAAGACAGACAGACGGACATGGCTAGATGGACTCGGCTATTGGCGCTGATCAAGAATATATATACTTTATGTGGTCGGAAACGCCTCCTTCACTGCGTTACAAACTTCTGTCTGAAATTATAATACCCTCGCAAGGGTATATAAACGATTGAGATAAACATATAAACGAGAGACAATGCTACAGGCGAGTACCTCGACTATCAGATGCCCGTTACTCAGCTAAGGAAAGTGCGAGGAAGATGGATGTATGTATGCAGCAAAGCGACTGTTTTTTAATGAATGCACACTGGTCCCAATGCATAATATTTTTGTAAAAACCCATTTATTTTAAGTTACGATAAAAAAACATTTTATCTCCTTAGAACAATATACGTTGCATTTAAAAATCGCAATTTCGTTACTGAAATTGCAGCCTTGCTAAATTCGGTGGCCATGAAAGTCAGCTGTTCGTTGACCACAAACGTTGGCACGCTAAATAATAGCACATTTTAAAGTAAGATTGCAAAATGGAAAATATTAGTGGAGGTATGTAAAACTTAAGTGTTTAATGCAATATTTGTTTAATGTGATGTGTCTTTGTGTATATGTGCTTATGTAAAGTTGTACATTAAACAATTTTAGCCTGTCATTGTTCGTGTTTCGTAGACTAAAAGTAGGTTGGATTGTGCGCTCGAGAATCCAATAATTAAACCACTAAATACAAACAAATTGTCCGAATTAACAATATAAGTATTTGTTGTTTGTTGGCGAATATACAAGGTTTTTATGAGTTCAATTCAATGATTGCAAAGACAACAGGCAAAATGCTTGCCGTTTGCATGCGAAACGAAATAGCGACTAAAAATTACGATCAGACGCAGCCGATGACTTGCTGCAGCAGCCGAAAACAACAACAAGGATCAGCTGTTATGCGACGCTCCTCCTCTCACTCTTCGGAATCTCAGCTGTGTTGCGCGGTCTAGCTAAGCGCTTAGCTGGACAGTAAGATTACAATACTATCTCCGGTTATGTTAAGATGAGGTACTGTTTGGGTTAATGCGTTGTTAAGTTGAGGTGAGTTTAGTTAGGGGGATATTGGTAATATATTGGTGCGGTCCAGGTGGGTTTACTGAATTCTTACATATGAAAAAATCAGGGGACTATCTATAGCAAGAAATGCTTTGCTAATAATAGCGAAAAACGTGGCGTCGGGTATTGCTAGTATTTTATATATTTCATCAGTCATCGAGCATTTCCGAAGGTCAAAAGTATACTCGCAAATCAAAAGACCATCTAAAACGACTAGAGAGTCCTGTAGCAACTGTTTTTGTTTTGTCAAAGCATACGTTTGTTTTCGCTTGTAAAGCACAAGGTAAAAATTTGATTTGTCACGTTTTGTTTTAGATTAGATTTAGATATTTCAGATTAATCAACATTGGACCATTTTTTGTTTGGTATTCGGGCCTGATAGCTGAAAATATGTGATAAATAAACTAAACTAAGTTTTGTCAAACTTTAATATATTAAAAATTTTTAATTTTGTCGGCCCGCATGAGCGCTTAGGTCTCGGAAACGAAAAAGCTAGTTGGCATGCAGATTGTGGCAGTCCTCACGCGGACCAATTTTTTTGCATTTTGGTATTTGGTTTTGTTTGATAATACTCATTTATATGCCAATTATTGCTTACTCAGTATTAAGTTATGGAAACGGTATTTTATTTATCGAATCTTCTCTCTTAGAGACTAACGACAAGTTATCAAAGTTTATATATTTTAATTAATTACAAATTAATTGTTTAGAATAAGGGCCCTAACTATTTTTGCTGGGTGGGGAAGTCTCTTCGCTGGAGTCTAGTGTTCCAGATTAGAGACCGCGCAAGGTCATAAGGATGGGCCTGGAGCTTGAGATTATACTTTGCTTTTGCTTTGTCAGGTTCGTCTTCCACTAAGACTACGCTTAGTTCTTCGGATTATTTCTAAGTTGCAGGCACATGCCCATAGCTCGGAGCCACATGTCCAAATTGGTTTTAGGACTGCATTATACAAAAGTATCTTGTACTCTAATTTTAGTGGCGAGCGGGCGATAATTAGCCAATGTAGATTGCTGGCTTTAAATTTCAAATGATTTCTCTTAGCTTCGTTATATTAACGCCAAGTGAGTCGTCTATCCAGGTGGACTCCTAGATATGTTACTTCAGTTTTTTGTGGCAGTATTATCAGCAAAGGTTGAGGTTGTTGTACGAGTGGTTGTTGGTAGATCTGCTGTATAAATAATACACAATGTCGGCCCAAGCAAACTTCCTTGGTGTACTCCAGCCTTAATAGGATGATAATCAAAGAGGAAATCTTTGCATCGCACTACGAAGCTTATTTTCTGTAGGTATGACTCCAAAATTGTATGGGTGCTTTGTGGAAGTATTAATTTGATTTTATGAATTAAGCCGTCCAGCCACACGCGGTCGAAAGCCTGTGCGACTTCCAGAAAGAAAGCGGAGCAATATTCTCGTCTTTTAAATGCATTTCGTACCTCGGAGGTTATCCGGTTCACTTGTTCAATAGTTCTGTGTTTTTTGGTGCGTTGGTATTGCATTGTGGTCTTGTAGGTAATGCTCGATGCGATTGAGGAGCAGCTTTTCAAATATCTTTGATAGGCACGGCAGAAGGCTGATTATCCTATATGACGATGGCTGGGACTTGTCCTTTCCGGCTATGTGGATTATTGTGTTAACAGACTTCCTCCATTGTTGAGGATAATATCCCATCATTTTGTTAAATATTATTGTTTTAAGATGTATAGCACAGTTTGGCAGTTCTATAATCATTATTGGGGTGATGAGATCGTGACCCGGCGCTTTCTTGTCTTGGGAGTCCCAAGTTGGGACTTTATGACTCTTGTAACTTATTTTGGATGGAATATAATTTGCGGGCTAGCTTCAGGATTGGTGATTATTGGCAGCACAAAACTATTCGTTGCTGGAAGTGGTTTGAAGACATTTTCTAAATAATGGGCCAATGTATTCGACCTCTCTTCGTTGCTGCGGGCCTAAGTTCCTATTTGCGTGTACGGGGGTGATTTACTTTCTATTGGTGGACATACTCCTGATTTAGCTTTCCACAGTTGTCAAAAATAAGGCAGTTCGGTTGGCAACGTCAAAGGAGAAAGACGTGTGCCACACGCTTGCAAGCCAAGTTCAGTTTATAATTTGTGTTCTTTAAATATATTGATTGAAATCTTTGTTAATAAATACTTCTAACCATCCTGAATAAACGAAGAGGTATTTTTGACAAATCAGAAGTGGGATACGAGCCACATATATCAATAAAATTATTTAAAAAGCTGAATTTTATTCACGAAGATAAGATAATGAAGGATTGCAAAAATTGACAAAACGGCAGCGCCAAAACGGGCTAAGCAAAACGGTCAAAAACAGGTGGCAAAACGGCTATACCGAAAAACGGCAACACTTTTTAAGAAGCGTCGCTACGAAAAGCGAGAAAAAGACACGAAAAAAAAGCTAAAGAAAGGAAAAAGGAAACACCAAGAGTGGGAAAACAGAAAAGACGCCACGGACCACGAAGTTAATTAAAATGTTAGTTAAACTAGGTCAACTTAAGGTTCCCGAACTGGATATTATTCTACGAACGTATAATCTTCCAGTCATCGGAAACAAATCGGCTAAAATCGACGAACTCACACGGATCTTGGGATGCGACGAAATTGAACGAGATGACTACGAATTGGATACAAATTCCGTACAATCGCAAATTGACGAACTGAAGCAGTTGATGATCAGTTTATCGCAAACTGTTCTGGCCTTGAGTGTGCAACAAGGGGCTTCAACTTCGGGCCAAGCTAACGGAAGGAACGCCGAAGCATCAGCGGCTGTTGTGGAGCAGCAGCGCCAGGCGAACACGGTAGGCGCACCACCACCAGGTGAAGAACAACGGCACCAACGGTTCAGAGAGAGCCCCGAACGCACAGTTTACACTAACACCATCATCAAGGATGTGATAGGTGTGTTGCCTGAGTATGATCCAGTTAGGGGCAACATAACGTCACAACAGTTTATAAACAAAACCGAGCAGTTGCAGAGCGTTTACGAATGGAACGATGGGACAGTGTTGTTTGCTGTACAGCACAAAATGAAAGGTGTCGCCAAGGAATGGTTAGATGCACAATCTGTATACCAAACGTGGGGACAGTTTAAGAGTTCCCTGTTACTGGATTTTCCAAGCGTGGTGAACACAGCAGATGTTCGCAGGGAATTGATGCGGCGCAAAAGAAAGCTTAACGAATCATTCAGCGAATATTTCTACATCATGATGGCAATCGGAAGAAGGGCAAATATCGATGAGCCATCCATCAATTCGTACATTATTAACGGACTTAACCAAAATGATTGTACGAAGGCTTTGTTGGCCATGAACCTACAAACCTGCTCAGAACTATTCAGGTCTCTGGAGAATATGAAGACAGTGCAAGCGTTGCATCAACAAAGTACTCCTTCTCAGTCTGTATACATGAAAGGACAAGAGATAGCGGGCGGCGAGGCTAAAGCCAAAGGACCAAAGTGCTTTAACTGTAAACAAATGGGTCACATAGCTGCTAAGTGTCCAGACCCGCAGAAAAAGCCACCCTGTTCAATCTGCTCGAAAATTGGGCATGAAGCAAAAGCAGGGTTAAGGTATCATCGGTCGCTCGAGTAGATGCAGCAAATACTAAAGAGTATCCACCCATAATGAAGACAATTCAGCTCGGAGGAAAACAGTTTTCTGCATTCGTCGATACTGGCAGCGATCATACCCTTATAAGAGAATCGGCGGTTCCAGATGGATCAATTCGACAGTCATCACTTAAACGCTTGCAAGGATTTGGAGGATCAATAGTGGAGACTAAGGAATGTATACTGACTTCGGTAAAGACAGATCGCAGCGAAATGTATGTACGTATTCATATTGTACCCGATGACGTACTTCCGTACAACGTACTGATGGGCAGAGATTTACTGTGTAAAAAGGACTACGATCAAATCGACAATGCAGGATCGATAATGCTAGCTGTGGAGGAAGAAATCAACTACAATATAAGCACCGACATCAATAGTTCCCAGCGCAATGAGGTGACCGATATGTTGAACAGTTACTCAGATTGCTTTGCCGAAGACCTTTCCAATATTGGCAGATGCAATACCACGGTAATGGACATCGAGGTGACATCAACAACTCCGATACTGGGTCGTCGCATTTGCCAAGAGGGAGGCACTCCGATCTCAGTTAGATCTTCTCCTAAAGCACAATATCATTAGTAAGAGCACCTCACATCACGCGTCATCGGCTATATTAGTCCCGAAAGCTAATGGAGAGAGTCGCTTGTGCATCGACTACAGAGCGCTCAACGCCGTCACTGTGAAGAAACGATATCCAATGCCAGTTGTAGAGGAACAATGGTATTTCAGGAGTTCATCATGGATTTGTTACGTCAGCTAGAACACCAACGCAACATAATAAGTTATGTAGATGAAGTCATCATCCCATCAAAAACAGTTGAGGAAGGACTTGTCGTTCTAAACGAGTTTCTGCAAGCAATTCGATCGGTTGGACTAACTTTACGCCCATCCAAATGTTCCTTCCTACAGACGAAGGTGAAGTTTTTGGGTCACTTAATAACTGCAAACGGGATTCAGCCAGGAATCGAGAAAACCATATGCATCAGCGATTATGGAACGCCTCAAAACGATGCTGATGTACGCAGATTCCTTGGAATCACTGGATTCTTTCGCAAGTTCGTCAAGGAATACAGCATGATGGCAGCCCCTTTAAGTAAGCTTCTAAAGAAAAACCAAGATTTCCTGTGGGAAGCTGAACAAGAAAAAGCATTCCGGAACTTGAAGGAAGCTATTGTATCGCAACCTGTATTGACCCTTTACGATCCAGCAAGGCGTCACGAAGTACACACGGACGCAAGCAGCAAAGGAATCGCAGGAGTTCTACTACAAGAAGAAGACGAAGGACTTAGGCCGGTATTCTATTTCAGCAGGCTTTGCACGGAAGCTGAGAGTCGCTACTCAAGTTATGCACTGGAAGTACTAGCTATTACTGAGTCATTGGAAAGATTCCGCCTTTATCTCCTTGGATCCGAGTTCGTAGTGGTGACCGATTGCAATGCTGTGGCAACCCTCAAGGAGTCAACGGCATTACAACCTCCAATCGCACGCTGGTGGCTGAGACTACAAGAATTCGACTTTAAATGCAAACATCGGCCTGGAGAGCAAATGCCTCACGTAGATGGAATGAGTAGGCATCCAGTACTTCCACCAGAGGACAGGTCAATAACCGTGGCAGATAACGTGTTGAAGATAGTTCCCATTGACGAAGATCCTGCAGATTCAGGATCCAAAAATTAAAGACATCTTCGAGGTTTCAAGGACGCCAGTAACCAATGGAGCCAAATAAAAACCGACTATGTCATCAATAAAAGCAGACTTTATCGGAAAACTGATGATGGCAACAAGTTGGTAGTACCCCAAGCAATCAGATGGCGTGTAACCAAGTCCAACCATGATGACGCAGGACATTTTGGAACGGAAAAAACTCTGGAGAGGCTGAGGAAGTATTTCTGGTTCCCAAGGGTGCGCGGATATATCAAGTCCTACATTGCGTCATGCCCAGAATGCTGTGTAAATAAGGTAAAAGGTGGAAAATCTGATGGTGAACTACACTTGCAAGAAGTAGTCCCCATTCCGTTCCGATCAATTAACATTGATCATATTGGGCCATTCATAAAAAGTAAAACCGGAAATTGTCACATACTGGTGGTTGTGTGTGCTTTTACGAAATACACATTTCTAATACCAACACGTAATACAAAAACGACACCTCTAATCAAAGCTTTGAAACAAATTTTTTCCGTTTTTGGGCAGCCGAGTTCGACAATTTTATAAATGAAAATGGAATCCAGCACATCAAATCAGCAGTTCGCACTCCCCGCGCTAATGGCCAGCCTGAAAGAATGAATAAAACTTTACTCAGTGCATTAAAAACGAGCACTGCCATCGATAAGGATTGGGATCAAAACTTAGGACAAATTCAGTGGAGCATGAATACAAACATCAATTCCACTACAAAGTTTACCCCAAATGATCTGGTATTGAACTTCAATCCACGAGATGTTTCCAAAAATCGCCTAATTCAAGCATTAACTCAGGAATACGAACCAGAACTTAATGTTGAATTGAGTCGCCAGCAAGCAGAACAAAATATAAAAACGGAGCAGCAAAAATGGAAGATCCGATACGATGCCAAACATATTTCTCCAAAGAAATTCAGTGTAGACGATCTGGTTATGACTGACTTTGTTCCAGCTGCTACAGGAGAGACACATAAATTGGATCCAGCTTTCAAAGGACCTTATATTGTTACTAAGATTCTTGGTAATGACCGTTACGTAATTGAGGACCTACCAGATCATTGGTGGTTTTCCCTTGGGGTTATTGAGTCGAGAACGCCATATGGTATGCTTTGCACTGTAGTCACCACCTATAAAGCGGTCACCTAATACATCAAAGAAGTTTACGAAATCTGCTTCGGTAATAGATAAGCGCGGTGGGCAGTATATAGAGGCTAGGTTTAGGTAGTCGCTTTGGGTTTCAGGGTGTACTGTTGTTGCTTGGATATAAGTTTAGTTTTTTAGATCATAACCTCAAATTTTGCAAATGCGCCTTTGCTTGCACTGTGGAAAAAAGATATCAATAGACTTTAATTTAAAATCTCTACTAAAGTAAGGCAAAAACACCTATCGCTACTATTGGACAATCAAGACGTTCTGAATACCAAAATTCCTTTAATTTTTCAGATGATTTGGGGGTGATATATCACCCATATCACCCCCCGTGGATCCGCGCATGATTCCACCACTTGTTCGTCCTGTGGCGCTGGATCAGGTGGCGGGCACCCATCTAAGCATCCAATTTGGATTCAATAATTGTTTCAGATAAAATGAAGATTTGAAACGACGCAATTGAAAATTACATTACATGTTAGCTTGTTTTTTATTCCTGGTACGTTATAGGAAAATATTCTGATCTCCAGTCTCTTTATGGTATCGGCCTCTTTAATCGCATTAGCACCTGCAACATTACTACATTCTAACATAGGTCTCCATTTAAGACATTTATTTTTGTGTCTTTTTAGTTTTTTGACTTTGACTTTGCCTTAGGAACGCATACGTGATGTGAGATATTTTCAAACTGTTTCCATATATTTCCTTTACTTTCGAATCAGGTTGTTTTCCTTGCTATACCCAGCCCCTTATTATTATAAAACAGGGACCGTAAATAATCATTATTAATATAAAACAACATCCAATTTCCGTCTACGTTGATACTGTCGTTTTGGACTTTTACTTATGATTCCCTGCTAATGGCCAGAAGAATTTTTTTTAGGTTCTAAAGCCACTTTGTTTGATTGGGTAATACTCTAGTTTACGGTCCTCACCCCCAAAATTCGCGAAAAAATTATACTCGACGGACTGCGAATTTTTAAGAATTTACATGAAGAAATATATGCGCAGACTGCTATGGCTCTCTTGTAATCGAATTTCAAAGTTACGTGTTTTGCTATTAAAATAAAGTAGACTTTTCTACGATTTTGACTGCTATGCTATAAATAACATAAGGGTTTTTCATCCCTTGTCAAAATAATAGGCTTTCAAAAAATATTCGACGAAATTGTGAAATTCCAATTTAATATCCTCGATGGACCGCAATTCCTCCAGAATTTGCGTGACCATCGATGACCAACTTTTAAAAGCGAGTTTAAAGAAATCGTGGTTATTGACTGACAGGAGCCAGCATAGTAGTCCATGCTGTAGTCCATGGCGACCTATAAAAAAGTCGTGATTGCAGACAAATTTGATCTACCTCTGTAAAGCATTAAATCAGCGGTCGGCACACACATACAATGACATTTGTTTTACATTTGTGTGAGTAAATTGCACGGGGCAGCTCGCAGTTTTACAGTTTACGTGAGGGCAGAGGGTGAGCAGAACAATTCCCTGTGCTCCATTAATAGGACGCTGCCGACCGCTGCATTAAATAAATAAATAAATATTTACGAGAATATATTTGATGTAAGTTTAAAAAAAGAAATCTAAAAATTCGTCAACGTAAAAATCAACAAAAATCGTCGTACTTTATTTTTATAGCAAAACACGTAACTTTGAAATTCGATTACAAGAGTACCATGGCAGTCCGCGCATAAATTTCTTCAAGTAAATTCTTAAGAAGTCGCGGTCCGTCGAGGATAATTTTTTCGCGAGTTTTGGGAGTGAGGACCGTTAACTAGAGTATTACCTTTGATTGCTTTTCCGCTGTCAAATCATTGAAAAGGAACACCTGACTTCCAAGCAATTTCTGACCATTCTTCAAAATATTCTCCTTGGGATTCACTTTCCACCCGAACCACAATTTTCCCTTCATTAAGCTATCGCACATCGAAAGACCTTGAGCCCTTTAATTGCAGTTCCTCATCTCTTCTCTTTTAACAGCCAGTTTGCAGTTTTTGTCCATTTTCAGAACTTTTACAACTACCTTCTTTTGTTGTTCTAGCAACATATTTATTGTTCGCTTATCAGCTTCACTATCTGCGCTAAGGCTTATAAACTCTTTTTTGAGTCGCGTGTTCAAAACGTGTGGGAAAATAGTATCCACTTTATGGGCTATTTTCAGAAAACCACAAGTGCTCTCAAAATCACGGCCTGTATTCATCTCTTTCTTTGCTAATGCAAAAACCACCAAATTCGCGAAGCCTGTTTCGGATGTTTCTGTCTCTTCACTTTCGAACACTCACTTCTATAACGCAACAATGCTCGATTTTCTGCTCGATATAAGAGTTTCGGCTACAATTTCATGAAGATGCGGCATTTTGGCAAGGTAATTTTTAGATTTGTTACGTTTCCGACCTTATAAAGTAGATATATTATTGACGAGGATCACTAGATGAGTCGATTTAGCCTTTTCAAATCGGACCATTCATTAAAAACTTACACCTGATTTCAAAAACTTGCACCTGATTTTCCGGTTTTTTTATTTTCTTAGTTGAGTTCCGATAAACCACTTTCGTCCATCAAATACTCATTTTACAGAAGCTTGCGACAACGGTGATTTTAACTGTTTAACAGCTGACACAACCGGGCTCTAACAGGGCTGTAATACCCGTAAAAATCGATATAAAAGTGAACCCTTGGTTAATTTTTGAGTTGATGGTCTTTTTAGTTGGCATAAAGATGTATCTTTAAGTATAAGTTCTAAAACTAATTTCGGTTTTTAGCCGTGTATTTTTAAAGAAGCCATTTATGCCAGCATTTTTTAATTTTTTCTAACTTTTTGAACTTTTACTAAGTGTTGCTTCTAAACTAATGACTGAAACTCAATGACCTGTATAAGAGAGTTAAAGAGCATGTAAAATGATTTGATGGCCGAAATCAGTTTATCAGAACTTAAGTTAGAAAAGAATAAAAGGCAAAACCGTTTTTTACACTTTAAAAAAATTGGTCCTTATTGGTTATGTGAAACTCAATTCACTTTCACCCATGGTAAAAATTAACAAAAAGTGTAGGTTGCTTTGAAGAGCCGGGTTTTCGCCGTGATCGACAGTCCACTGCCCGGACGAGGAAGCCATCGCATTTTCCCCGCTTTTTGCCTTACTGAAGCTAAAGTTGCCAGAATGTGCTGCTTCCAGGTAAGCCGCCTGTCCAGAGTAAGTCCAAGGTACGAAGTGCTTTATTGGAGTCCCGTCTAAGGTTTGTCCATAAGTGTTCAACCTGATCAACGAAAAGGTGGCATGTTGAGATTTGGTAGGATTAACTGCGATATTCCACCTCGACGCCCAGGCCTCAAACTCATTTAGCATGTCCTGCACCATATCTGTCGCCTCTCTTCGCAGAGCACTTGTCGCCAGAAATGCTGTGTCATCTGCATAGGTAGCTGTTAAAACATTCCTGCCTCTGGGCGACGGAAGGTCCGAGGTGAATATTGTATACAAGACAGGACCCAGCACACTTCCTTGAGGGACTCCAGCAAGAATAGGCCTTGAGGCAGACTTTGATCCTCGAACATCCACCTGGAAGGTTCTACCAATTAGAAATGAGCGAAGGAGATCAAAGTATGTCGGGGGAAGAATGGGTTTCAAGCAAGCCACAGTTCCAGACTCGATCAAAGGCTTGCTTGACATCTAGAAATACTGTGCAACAATACTTTTTCGCCTCGTCTAAGGTTTGTCCACAAGTGTTCAACCTGATCAACGAAAAGGTGGCATGCTGAGATTTGGTAGGATTAACTGCGATATTCCACCTCGACGCCCAGGCCTCAAACTCATTTAGCATGTCCTGCACCATATCTGTCGCCTCTCTTCGCAGAGCACTTGTCGCCAGAAATGCTGTGTCATCTGCATAGGTAGCTGTTAAAACATTCTGCCTCTGGACGACGGAAGGTCCGAGGTGAATATTGTATACAAGACAGGACCCAGCACACTTCCTTGAGGGACTCCAGCAAGAATAGGCCTTGAGGCAGACTTTGATCCTCGAACATCCACCTGGAAGGTTCTACCAATTAGAAATGAGCGAAGGAGATCAAAGTATGTCGGGGGAAGAATGGGTTTCAGCTTATAGAGCAAGCCACAGTGCCAGACTCGAACAAAGGCTTGCTTGACATCTAGAAATACTGTGCAACAATACTTTTTCGCCTCGAATGCTTTAAGGATATGGTTGACCACCCGATGCATTTGCTCAGCAGCGCTACGCAGACTCCTGAAACCAAACTGATGATTTGGAATTGCATCCTGGAACATATGAACACTAAAAAGCCTTTTTAGTAAGATTCGCTCAAAAATTTTAGAGAAAGTTGGCAATAGGCTTATAGGCCGAAAAGAATCTGCACAGCGGGGAGAGACGCCTTTCTTGGGGATCATAACAACATTCGCATGCTTCCACTGCTCCGGATAATATGAAAGAACAATCATAGCATTAAAGATACGCGTAAGCAACGAAATAGCTGCTACTGGCAACTGGATTCTTCCAAAGAATAAGCGAATTCCTTAGCTATTTCATCATCTTTATTTGCCCAGGTACCGTCCGATCGAAGCAAGGGAAACTTCTGGAGAGGCTGCCGTTTAAGCCCGCGAGTGCATTTCCACAGTTCGAAGCCTCGATCAGCATCCGGATCGATAGCACTAAGCTTCCGGTCGAAAAATTCGGACTTAGCATCATAAAGTACTTTTCTTAATAAAGTATCAGCTCTTTTAAATATTGCTAAGTCTTGTGGATGACGCGTTTACATCCAGCGTCGCCGGAGTGATCTCTTCTGCCTAACCAGCGTCGTTACTCTGGTGTTTAAAAGGGTATTATTTGGCTGTGGAACAGCATAGCGATTACCGATAGCAGTGGATGCGGCAGAGGCAGATTGAATCTTTAGAGTCAGGTCACTAACAGCTGTATCAATATCCAGAGGACAGTTCAGATCAGCAGATTCATCATTCTCAATAAGGATTGTAAGGCAATCCTTAAAACGTCCAATGTTAGCCCGACGAGACAGCAGCCTTGGTGTTGTAAGTCTGGGCGAAGTAGAAGCGCATAAAAGTATTTCAAGCGGAATGTGATCAGAACTAAGTTCATGAGATTCATGTACAGTCAGGAAGTTGGACGAGATACCCTTATAAATAGCAAAATCGATTGCCGTTGGATTTCGCCTTGCATCAGAAGGAAAGTGAGTTGGTCCTCCTGTAGCTAAGACTTGCAGACTTGAAGACGTTATAAGAACTAAAAGCTGAACACCTCTTGGTGAAGAGCGGATATAACCCCAAAATTGATTGTGAGCATTCCAGTCGCCAGCTATGATAAAACGGTTTGAAAATGCATTAAAAAGTTGTCTAAAATCTTGAGCAATCCATAAAAAGGAGGGGGGCAGTAAATAGAAGCAATCACGATGTCTCCCAAATCCGTGCTTAAGGTAATTGCAGCAGTTTGACATTTTACAGTAGAGTTTGTACTGTAAGGGGAGCCTAAACTAGACATGTCTCCTGATCTTAGACGCATCAGAAGGCGAATTGCCGGTGAACTGGTTCATAAGAAGCTACATCATTTTCATCATCATTGACATCATCTGGTCAATACGGGAGATAAGTATTTCAAAGCCAGGAACGCGTTGCATGGGCTTGGAAGTGCTAGATTGACTAATAAGCCAATGTTTTAATGTCATAGACTTTGACATTATTTGTCGATGACTCTAGCTCAACGAAGAATAGTATGTTTTTGTGTGTCCAAAATCCTGGCAGTTATAACACCTAACAACTTCATCTCGGCGTTCAGGAGGGACGATAGTAATTGACTGATTAGCCAATGACTTAATGTTGTAGACTTTAACATTATTTGGCGACGACTCTAGCTCAACAAAGAAAATATTGGGTCTGTGACCATCGTTCTTATCCGGAGGGTTATAAACATTGCTGACAACGCACAGTGGCCGATTTGGCTGTTTTAGCTTAAGATTAAGCAAATTTTGAGCTGTTAAAAATAATAAAAGTTTCGCTTTCTACCGATAACAAAATATTCATTTATCAAAAGAAAAAAAATACATACACTGAAAAATTCGATAAACTAGATCAGCTGTTATAGTAGCACTAAACTTCTCAAAGCGTATGCCTTAAATGATGCACTTTTTTTAAATTTGCGACATTTTGTTGTATTTCACCTGTTTTGAAACAAGTTCCCAATTTTCCTAAAGTTCAGGGTATGTTGTAAAATAAAATGAATGTTTTGTGCCCTGTGAGTAGATGTTGTACTCGTAGTTTTAGTTAAAATCGATCAATGTTTGTAGCCCGCTTTTTGAAAGAAAACTTCAGCTTCTGTAGACTAAAACTTAGTGAAGCCCGTCCCGGCCCGCAAAAAGTGAATATCTGTGGTAACCTATGGTTCGTCTAGTGTGTAAATTATTCAAGATCAGCTGCCCTTACGTGCCCCTGCTAAAGTTTGGGATATTTTCAGCAATCATGTCGGCCTGCAAACAAGCGCTTTTTGCAGTATGGCATGGGGAAGCAGACGCCACGAAGAAGAATACTGCACTAGTTGAGCATGTTTTTGAGAATTTTCTAGACAAATCTAAATGTTGTGAAACGGATTCGTTAACAATTTTTGTAAAATTCTATATAAAAGGTGGAGAAAATGTAAAAGGGATATAAAGCGTTTCGATAACAAGAACGCGGGTTGGTTATCCGAACATTTGGCTCTTCTGAGTGAAGACAGTAGATTGGATTCCACCCGAAAGAATAAGGATTTTACTGACTGCCACCCAAATTACCAATGGTCAAAAGTTTCGCATCTAGTAGAAGCCAACACTTCTGCCGAGCTTATGAAAGCAGCTAGTGTAAGCCTTTGCAAATCTGGAAAGCGCAGTGCATGAATTAAAATACACTCAGAAAATTATTTTTCTTAAATATAGAAAAACCAAATTTTTCTGTGCTTTAGAAAAAAGTTTCTATAAAGAGAAAATAATTTCTAAACTTTAAAAAAATTCTCTATTAAACGATTTTTGTATAATTTTTTTTCTAAAATGTAGAAAAATAATTTTTTTTCTAAAATATAAGGTTTTTTTTTTCTAATCTTCCTTTCTATATTTGAGGGTTAAAATCGCCATTGATTTTAGAAAAAAAAGACTACATTTTTCTAAAAATAAAAAAAATCGCCATTAACATTAGAAAAAGTATAACTATTTTTTTCTAAAAAACAGAAAAAAATGTTTGAAAATGATTCTAACGCTTAGAAATTTTTTTTCTAAAAATAATAAAATGCACCTCATTCGTTCCGTGTCCCTTCTTATTCACTTTTTAGAAATTTTTTTTAAAAATAAGAACTAAATTAAAGGATTGCCTTTAATCGAAGAAAATTTCCTTTAGTGGTAGCCTAGGGGTCTAACGCGTGCGTGCATGAATATGTTATACAAGCTTAGAACCGCAAGTGTGAGTTCAATCCCACATCGAGGCGAAAATGTATTGGTGTCTTTTTTTTTTTTAATGCGTAATATTTACATATTAATAAAAAAATGCAATTTTTTTTTTTACTTTTGTGTAATTATATTTTGATAAAAATGATGTTTAAGTTATTCAAATTTGAAACAATCATTTACGGCTACTATCATGCGCGGATCCATGGGTGGTGATACGGGTGATATATCACCCCCCACTCGGGTGAAAATTGAAAGGAAATTGGTATTCAAAAAGTATGCAACAAAAAATTTCTTCTAATATCACCCCCCACAACAAAATCCTGGATCCGCCACTGGCTACTATTGTACCATAATAATATATATATTTAATTTATATATTAAATATTAGTGTTAATCAATAATTATTAACAAACACAATAAAATGAACAACTAGTGGGGAATAACTAGAAGAGAGCCAGATCAATTTGACTAAAAGTAAGAGAACAAAATGTAAATAGACTTCGTACAGCGCCTCACGTGATGCTTCCGTGGCGCAGCTGGTAGAGTGCTTGACTGCAAACTGTGAGGCAAGCGGTTCGATTACCGCGTGAGGCGACCAAGATGATTTTCTCAAAATGGTAAGTTATTGGGTTTTTATATGTATAATTTGTTATTTGTATACTCATTTCAGTTATAATTACAGGTCCAATTTGAAACTTAAAGAGCATGTAACATAATAAACATATACGTGATGTACACACATGTGCTCACTTAAAGAAAATTAAAATAAGATGACAAACAAGAACGAAAAACAACAACAACACAAGGCGGACGTGAAGTCACAGAAACAACCGGCATAGTTCGTTCCGATTGCCAAAGCAAGATTTTTGTATTTTCTAGAAAAATATTAGAAAATATTATTTATATATTATTATTATTTTATTATTAATATATTACTATAATAATATTATTTCTTAGAAAACCTTTATATCTAAATTGAAAGACATAATTTTTTTACTGTCTAGTAAATAATTTCTAAATTGCTGATTTTTTTTCGTTTTTTTTTTTTTTAGAAAAAAACGCCATTGTTATTAAGAACCTATTTTCTTTAATATAGACAAAATCGCCAGTAAAGCAAATTCATAGGCGATTTTCTAAAACCAAGGGTAAAATCGTCGTTTTTTTTTTGAGTGTAGGTTTATTTTTGTAAATAACATATTTAAAAACAAAATAAATATCCAACTAGTTTAAAAATAAAAAATTTAATTAAATTAAAAGTGCAAAATTTTATTCCTTTTTGGGTTGACATTCCATAAAAATTTCAAACTTTGTAAAATTATCGTTATTTTTCCAAATCGGCCACTGTGCAACGTGCCCAGCGGCACAGAAATCAGCCTTAATATCTTCAATATCTGTAGACGAATGTAGGCTTTTGACGATAATCCTGAAAGATAGATCAGTTTTTGATTGCCAAGAATTAAACGGAATATTATTCTCCACAAGAGATGTTGGACTATCTTGTATGTATCACCATCGAAAGGAGATGCCATCACTGTAGCAGGTGCAGTAATCTTAAATCTTACATTGGTTGTGGCAGCCTAGATTCATCAGTTGCTTAACACTAGTAACACCCTTTATCACAAAGGTGGGCGGACGTGGTTCAGATTTAGGTTCTTTAGTCGAAGAAATAGGAGTACAGAAATACCCTTTAAATTTGGGAAATTCCACCACTATTGCTAGAAGTTATTGTACTCTTACTAGTCACAGGGGGCTGGCGGGAGTCAAGGGGCTCCGAAGTTTGAGTTTTTGTTAATGTTTAATATATTATTTAATAAATGTTTGTAAAATTGATTTGTAAAATTGATTGATCTTATTTAGGCATTCCCTATCCTGCTAAACTTCTTGTTAACTTGCCGTTACTTTTTAAAGTAAACTGTTCGTTACTATTCAAATTAAACTGTTCTATTCTTTTCAAATGAAAAGTGTACAGAAGGCATTCCCAGATATATTGTCTTATTGTCTTTCAGTTTTATATATTAGTTTAGTCAAAATTCTAGAAAGTGTATTTATTAGGTAAAATTTATAAAACAAAAACAAATCCCAAACATACAAAAGTTTTGGTATCAACTTTTGTGACTAAAAATGATTTTACACTCGGCTAAACAGTATTTAGTAAAAACACTTTATATTATGTTCTCGGCCCGTTTCACCAAAATATTCTAGCAAGGAAATGCTTCTAAAAACACATTTTCTATTTCAGCTTTAGAAATAGCGATTACTTACGTTTTTAATACAATGTAAAAAGATTCGTACAAATTTGAAGTCCTAAATTCTTTTAATCTGCACTTTCTAGGTCAGATTTTCCTACAAACTTTAACATTTTAACATTTTGTTAAGCTTGTAAGGAAACTTCCATTATAAAGCTGATAAAGTTCACCTAAATTACTTTATGAGAATTTCTGCTTTATTTTAAAATCAGAAAAGTCCTTACTTCTTTAGCCAGCAGTGCAAAAAATCGGGTTTTTCAAAATTTGAGGCTATTGTCTTCAAAATTAATTTATAGAAAAAGTGGCATTATTCATTTTATACAACAATTAAATGATCTGCAAATCCCCAAAGGTTTCTCAGCTGGACTCATTTTATTGCCCAATTTGAAATTTAGTTTCTTTAATAAATTTACGTGTGAGATATAGGCAAAGTCCTCTTTCTTCAGACTTCCAACTCTTTCCTATTCCACGTTATGTTGCTTTAACTGCTGGGAGAATCACGTTTTGGGCGCCAGATGAACGAACTCGCTCGCTACGAGATTCGTGCGGCTAGCTCAGAGAAGTTGTGTGTTCGTCCCACAACATTTATATAAACTTGACCGCCCAGTTGATTAGTGAGAAATCACAGAATTCACGGGTTCGAAGTGGGTTTATTGCGGGTGTATTTTACAGCGGGCTTGATGGCTCGGTGATCGCCTGCCTTGTTGATTCCGTTCTCCAGTCCTGTTTGGCAATGCTGGCTCGTAACACTCGGGGTTTTGGACACACGACGAACCGTTGAGTCTCTACTGGACAGCGCCCCTCAACACAACAACTCACCTACTGCTCGGCCTTTCTGGCTGGTCGAGCCAGGACCTGTTCAATTTCCACTTGACGGACTTTGAGTTTGTAGTCTTCGGAAGGAGCAGTTTCGAGGAGCCTAACGATCGCTTGAATATGATCGTCGGTCATCTGTGTCTTCTTTAATCTGGCTGACAGCTCCGTAGTTATCATGTAAACATCCATCGGGAATCTGCTAAAATGGTCGACGTGTTTAATCCTTTCGGCAAGTCGGTGCTCCATTCGAAATCGAAGTCTTGCAGGTGGAGTATCCATTGTCGTTGTCTGTTTAAAGGCAATGCAATGCGGGCTCACTTGTCAGCAAGCTTTTTAAGTGCTTTATTGACTGCAGTTCTTCTGAACCAATCTTAAATTCAACGTCTTTCTTTAAGAGAGTGGTGAGGGGACGAGCTATTTGCGCATAGTCAGGAATAAACTTTCTGAAGAACCTGGTAAGTCCTAAAAATCATTGAACGGCTTTAATGTTTTTGGGTAGTCGAAATCGACTGACTGCATTTGTTTTCTCTGTTCCCGGCCATACTTTTCCATTTTCGACGAAATGTCCTAATAATGAAATTCGTTGCTAAAGAGAGCAAAATTTTTTCCATTTTAATTTCAGGTTGTAGTTGTCTGCCGATTCCAAAACTCTCTTAGTCTTCTTCATACACTCTTCCTGAGGCCAGGGTGGAACGTTCATTTACACTACGCGTAAAAATAAGATGGAGCACTAGGCAGCCTCCAGGTGTCACCTGGACTGTCAGCGGGATCCGAGCATGACCATCCGGGACAGAGCAAGGGACAGGTGGTTGTGTGTCGAAAGGCGTTGCCCTGTAGAACGCAGCACCTGTTCACCCTAGTCTGAGAACGGTGACGCTTCTCAGGCCATCAGTCCGGGCGCAGCGGTGCAGTCTCAGCCTTGTATGCTTCAGCATCTCGACGACCTCGTCTAACCCTTTTTGATGCCGTTCGCAGCGATGCCAGTCTCAGCCTTGTAAGCATCAGCATCTCAACCCTCGCGTATAAAACCTCCCGCCGTCGTCCTTGTTCCTCCTCGATTACCCTCGACTATTCCTTCTCTTCGGCTGCTCATCCTCGCCTCCGCACGGAATTTGAATATCCGCGCCAACTCCCACGTCGCTATCGCAGCGCTCCATCCCGATTTTTATATTACCGAGTGGATGCTTGAAAATGATAAGTGTTTTTGTGTTTACGCAGATTTTCGGTCGGTTTCTGACGATTCTTTTTCTTCTCAGCTCCATGCCGATGTATGCATGTAGGCCCCTAAATGCGCGCCTCGGAAGACAACTTGCGGCTGCAAGTGCCATCGCGTCCCGCGACTGCGCCAGCACCGCGACGTATTTGCCGTCCCGCGCGCCTTCCTTCCGCGGCCATTGATCCGCTTCTGCCATGGCTGCCGTAGAGGTCGTTGACCCCCTCTTTTTACCCGTTACTCGTAGAGTAAAAGGGTATATTGTATTCGTGCAAAAGTATGTAACAGGGAGAAGGAATCTTTTCCGACCCTATAAAGTATATATATTCTTAATCAGGATCACTAGCCGAGTCGAACTAGCCATGTCCGTCTGTCTGTCCGTCCGTATGAACGCTGAGATCTCGGAAACTATAAAAGCTAGAGGATTGGCATTTGGCATGCATATTCTTGGAGTACCTACGCAGCGCAAGTTTATTTCAAAATGGTGCCACGCCCCCTCTAACGCCCTCAATCGCCCTAAACCATTTTTTGAAAGTTGTCTGGCGCCCACACCATTAAAGATTTTGGAAAAGTAAAAATGCAATTTTATTGTGATTATCAATACGTATCGAAATGTAGAAGAAATTTTTCAAATCGGCCCATTCGTTAAAAAGTTATGCCCGATCAAAGATTTTATATATCTATCTCCCTCGCACTCCCTTAGCTGAGTAACGGGTATCTGATAGTCGGGGCACCCGACTATAGCGTTCTCTCTTGTTTTTTTTGTTTTGCTGCAGTTGGTGTTAGTGGTGGTTTTTGCTGCGCATTTTGCCGTATTTGTTGTTGTTGTTGCCCGCTCTTGTTGGCGCCTGCAGCGCTCGTTGTTGTTGGCGCATGTTGCGCCAACGCCCATCTCGCCGCGCTTCTGTCGTTGGCGCCTGCAACGCCTGCGCGTATATCGTATAACCCCAATCTTGGGCACCTTTAACGCGGTAGACGTTCATTTCACCGGCCGCGGACACCTTAATTCGGTACCGCCTACCTTCCGCGACGACCAACTTGGCCCATCGCTTCTGCCGGGCTCACCCTCGCTGCCGTCTCGCGTTCGTTGCCACTCCTCCTCCGCGATCGGCGTCCACGACTCGCCTCTTGCGGAGTGTCGTCGCTGCAGCTCCGGCTTCTCCTTCGGGGCACGAGCATCGGGGTACGAGCATTGCCGCTCAAGTTTCGGTACCGACACCGGTGGAGTGAGCCACTCCCACGCCGCCTTCTCCAGGACCTCGTCCTACTCCTCCGCGGTCCTCTTCCTGCGCTCTCTGGGCTCTTGCGCCGGCCATCTCCACGTCAAAATCGCCTCATGCCACGTTTTCCATCCGCCTCAATCACCCGCCGCTCTTCCGCGACCATCTGCCGTGCCGGCTGTCGCTCCTGCTGCTCCTTCAGCGGTGGTGAGGGCGATGGCGGTGGTGGTGACGGAGTTAGCGGCGTCGGTGGTGCTGGCAGCCGTGGTGGCTTCGACTCGGGCTTCTCCGGCGCCTGCGGCGGTGGCGGCTGAGGTTCCCACAGGCGGGCCTACTCGTCCTCGTCTTTAGCAGCCTCTGGCCTCGGAGGCCGCCTGACGCCTCATCTGCCCCATCATCCGGGCGTGGGTCATCCGGCGCTCCAAAAACAGTCGCCTCCAGTCCCTCGGCGGTGCCATTTCGGGAATCTCGACGCGGATCTCGCTTTCCGACGGCGACGGAGAGCGCGGTGCCAGGGGTAACGCGTACAGCTGGAGGTAGGACTCGGAATCCTTCCTCCACGTCGCTGCGGGCTGTTCCCCGACGCCGGCTCCACGTGCCTCGGATTCGGTGCGGTTCTCGGCTGCTGCCTCCATGATGTGGCCTCTGCTCGTAAAATTTTCGAATAGGCAGATCCGCTCTGCTCTACTCTCCGCTTGTACCGGTAACGGGACTTGGCCTCTGTGGGCGCCTCCTACGGAATTTGCACCGGTGTGCGTCAGCTGCTAACGGTAGTCGCGGGTCCTACAGATCTCACCGTGGCAGTCTCAGCCTTGTCCTCGCGTCTTGACTCTGGTATCTTGATCTGGGTGTAGAGCACTCGGTCGTAACGGTACTCTTACGGCCACGCACTCGATTAGTTCCTCGCACTTGTATTCTTCATCTCTTGGTAACTTGTCGCACGTATACTTCCGCTCACGTATCTTGGTTGACTGTCCTGAGCTGCGCCTGCGCCGTCCCTTTTATAGGCTGCGGCGGTCCCGTTATTTACCTTTTTGCACACGGCTCGCATAGGGTCCAATGTCCACGTGTGTCCTGTAAGTTCCCTTTGCACACGGCACGCATCGGGTCCAAGGTCCACAGGTCTCCCGTTAGTTCACGGAGCATCCTCTTTGTGCTGGTCCAAAGTCCATGGATTTACCGTTCGACCTCTTTGCCCTTTGGCTGCGTGGGTCCAAGGTCCAGCGCGGCACCGTTATTTCACGGTCTCTCCGCTTTGGCTGGGTCCAAGGTCCAGTACTTACCGGTGGACCTGGATGCCCTCGGACTCTGAAGCATTCTCGCTGCCTTCGCTGTTATTAGGGGCTCTCCTGCCTCGAGATTTAAGGGAGTTTTAAGACTCCTCACAGGCTGATCTCAGTGCGAGTCCGAGGTCTGGAGTGGTAATACTAAGGCCAACCGACGTGACGACCAATTTGATTGAACACGTATAGGTTACGAAAGGAGTGCTTAGAAGCAATGGTCAAGTGGAGAGGGTTAATCGCTCGATAATGTCCATATTGTCGACCCTAGCAAATGGTAAAAATTTGTCCCACAAGTGCAAAAGGCACTTTGAGTTGATGTTCGGAACGAAAATGTTCAATAAAGCAGAGGATCGATTGCTGAAGATCCTGAACGAAGACCTTATCCTGAGCGCAGCCAGATCCGCGATTAAACAAAAACCAACATCAAGAAACTCAAGCTGTCTACAAGAGACTACAAGTTCTGACAATATGAAGCTGTGGAGATACGCCAGACCTTATTGTAGGCGCAGCAATTACTGACTATAGCATCATACTGTAAGGATGCTCTCTGGCCGGGATACGATCCTCAGTCGGACCCAGAGGTCCTTTTACAAGAAATTTGTAAAATCACTGAGACACTGGGCTAGAGAGTAACGTCCGCGGGGCGGACGAGGATTTTTAATGAATTGTCCTAGGAGATTCGCACTTACCCGCTCGAGGGGGTTATTCCAGGTGGGCGTTGGACTTGCAATCCTCGAATAACCTTCGAGGCTATGACGACTTCGAAGATACTAAGTCCTTAATAATGGAAAATTCCACGGGCTGGACCTTCGGGCGAGGCCGCAGCCGGGTTTTTCCGTGAAGGATCAAAGTATGGGGTGCAGGGATCGAGAATCCTACGGGCTGGACCTTCGGGCGAGGCCGCAGCCGGGCTTTCGTCGTGAAGGGCCGAAATACGAAGTGCAGGGATCGAGAATCCTACGGGCTGGACCTTCGGGCGAGGCCGCAGCCGGATTTTTATCGTGAAGGGTCGAAGTGCGAGCTCTGGTTACTTACGTCGGAAGGATCTTCCATTCCGCGCTCGTGAGGATTAGTGGGGCATGTGAGAGGATCTTCCGTCTCACCGTGAGAGTAGGTGGGGCGCGAAAGATCGGAAAGATCTACCGTTCTACTACGTTAGTGGGATGCGAGGGGTTCTTATGTTTCGTTGTAAAATACTGGTGGAGACAAACGAGAGGGTCTTCCGTCCCATTGTTGATGTTAGTGAGGCGCGAAGGGTTCTACCGCTTCATATGAGGGAGGGGGGAACTAGTAGGAGAATGAGGGGATCTTCCGCCTCACTACGTAGGTGGGTTAACGGATAAAGGCCAGAAAGAATATATACATATTTACCGTATCAATAACTTACCACTCCAAGTCGGATCGCCGGTTGTCAATAACCTAGACCACTTGGGGAGGGGAAAGGAGTATGGGGCAAAAAAAATAAGCACTTAAACCGTCTTTTTTTTTGGTTTTGCATGTATGTGTATTTCACTCGTTTTATTCACTGTCGTATCCCTATTCTACTGCCACATTTCTTTGCTGTTTCACTGCACTGGGTTTACTTCTCACTCACTAACCTTACTCTCGAACTGACCGCGTTTTTACTCCTCCACGTGCTTTTCTTCCGACTCGTGTACGTGTTCCGCGTGCGCGACCGTCTCCTTCGAGATACCGGAGCCAAGAGAGCCCTGGAAGCCGCAAAGTGACCCTCTCCTCCTCTACAACTAAAACTTTATATATGTTGTGCGGTCCAACCGTCAGGCAGGATCGTGACACCCACCCCCCCCCCCCCCCTTTCCTACCGGGGGCTGATGATGAGACGTCCACCACTCTTCATAGTGATGATGTAGTGCCAATCTCCTCCTTTGACGGCGAAACGAATGCGGTGTCCTCCACCGGTCTGTTCGGCCGCCTTCTCGGCGATCAGACGAATTGCCGATGCTGACAGTTGTCGCAGCCCGCCCATCCCGGTCCAACCTTCCGGTAACGGGCGTAGCTCGTCCGGGGATACCACAGGGGTAACGTTCTCCCCTACCAAAGTAGACGAGGCCAATCCCTCCACGAAAGACCTGTCCCAACCGGTACTTTGGATCTCGGCCAAGACCTGATTGAGGACCTCATCCTCCCATTCGGTCAACGGCGCATCTGGCGGGGCGCAGGTCGGGGATTGACGCCGTTGTGACGTCGATTGAGCGGCCACGTCATCCTCCTGGGTCGCACTGACTGGGTCCCAAACCGACGGACTGGCCTTGGGTATCGCCGAGCTCAGGAACACGCGACGAAACAGGGGGCGGTCTTCTACCCCGTCCTCGCTATCGGTTGCCAGCTCGCGTTCCATGAAGCACTTGAAACGGTGCGCTTCAGGGTGTGAATCCGCGCGGTACCGTTTTGCGTCTGGCCGAGTGACCTCGTCACAGAGCGAAGTCGGAAAGGCCTGGGTTGCGCGCGTGATGGGGATGTCTGAGTCGCCTGGACATGAGTCTCCCTTGACGAGCGGTGTGGGGACGTCTGAGCGGCCTGGACACGAGTCTTCCTCGGCGAGTGTTATGAGCGCATCGGGGACGTCTGGACCGACTGCGCAAGGAACTCCTTCGGCGAGCGTTGTGGGCGCATCGGGGACGTCTGGACCGACTGCGCAAGGAACTCCTTCGGCGAGCGTTGTGGGCGCATCGGGGACGTCTGAGCCGCCTGCGTCTGGAAATCGGCCTCCGGAATGTCGGAACGTCGAAACGTAGCCTCCCATTCCAACGCGGGGGGAGGTGGTGGTGACTGGGGTTCGTCCACGTAAGGGCCCTTGGCGCGTACCCAGGGTGCCTTGAACAGCACCGACTTGACCTCGATACGCATCATCGAGACGTGCCCTTCCCAACGGCTGGTCTGATCTTCGACGGTACGGTGGTAAAAGTGTTCGATGGAAGGGCGTTGGTGAGATTCGGCATATCTCGGGTGACCGGCTCGAGGATCTCGTCGGGTCCAGGGCTGTTTGTCGTCTTCTTGGTAGGTGTAAAGCGGCGAGCCGCCGTCTGTCTCTCCTTCATTTTGGCCGCCACCGTCAGTGACCTGGTCCTCCTCGACTTCTTCACCTTCGTCTACCGATGGCTCCGAATCTTCGCCGTCGTAACCGTCCGCGATTCACGCGTCGCGATCCGAAAGGTCGTGGTGGAAGCTCTCGGTATCGTCGGAACTATCCGACAACTCGATGACGTCGTCCATCTAAAAGCGAAGACTTAACTTATTGATGCGAGACTCTTGTTGTTAAAGGTCCCTACCTATCAGTGCAGTGAAACCTCGACTTAGAATACTTAGATGATAACATAGTGGATGTTAATACAACTTAACTTAGAAATTACCGTGTTACTTTCTAATCTACTTATTCCCGCGTGTCGTCTTCCAAGGTAGCCTCGTCACCTTCTTCGGCGGCTGCATTCTCGACTTCAGAATAGTAGGGTTTCAGCTGACTGATGTTGGCGGAGCGTGAGCGCCTTTCTCCAGGGCGTCGCAAAAGAACAAGGTTGGGGGATGTGAACCTCGTTACAGTGTAGGGACCGTCATATTTGGGGGCCAATTTAGCGGCGAAACCTTCGGCCGCCTTCGAGAGAGGATGTTGGCGTACCCACACTTTATCCCCGAGCTTTGGCCTGCACTCACGGCGTCGAACGTTGTAATGCCGCGCTTGTTCTTGGGAAGCGCGTTGGAGATTGGATCTGACAATCTCGAAGATTCCCCTAAGCTGGAGCGCTTTACCTTCGGGGCCCTTAGGTATTACTGCCGATCCGGGGGTGACTTCGTCATACAGCGTTGTCGGGAGTCGGGGTTCGCGTCCTTGCGTCAGGAAGGCGGGGCTATACCCAGTAGAATCTGACACACTTGCGTTGATGGCGAGCGCTATCTCCGGCAATAGCTCATCCCAGGAACTTTGGTCCCCCTCGGTGAGTTGGGCTATCATCGTCTTGACAGTCCGATTCGTCCTCTCGGTGGGGTTCTCCTGAGGAAGTACTCCCCCAATGTGCGGAAGTACTCTCTCACCACGCGGCTAGTAAATTGAGTACCATTATCGCAGACGAATTTCCGAGGTATGCCGATTCGACTTAGTATACGTTCCCGGAAAGCCTTCTGGACTTGGGCGGCAGTAGCTTTACGTAACGGGATTAGCTCCACCCATTTGGAAAATATGTCGTGAAACACGAGGAGCATGGTGTTTACGTGTTTCGATCGAGGTAGGGGGCCGACAAAGACCGCGCATAATATGTCGAACGGTTCGTTTGTTACGCGGGTCAACATTTTGCCCGCTGCTTTCGTCTGGGCGGTTTAATACTTCTGACACGACTCGCAGCGCTGAATGTAACGTTTCGCGTCTCTAAACATGCCGGGCCAGAAATACCTCTGGGACAGTCGAGAAACGGTCTTTCGGACCCCCAGATGTCCAGCCGTAGGTGCGTCGTGGCATTCTTGGAGGACTCGAACTCGACTTGGACTAGGGACGCATAGTTTCCACGGGAAGTAGTCCTCGTCATCCGCTCTGTGTCCTAGATTCCGGTAGAGCTGTCCGTTTTCCAAGGTGTAATCTGAGAACTTCTCGGGATATTCTTTTATCTTAACTTTCATACCTTGGATCCATTTGCAAGGCGTCTCTACTTCGGCCATCTGTTGCAGAACTTCGCAGGGTTGGCGGGATAATGCGTCCGCCACCACGTTCAATTTGCCTCGTCGGTTACGCACGTCGAACTGAAACTGTTGTAACTCCAGCGCCCATCTTGCTATCCGACCCGAGGGGCTTTCGATGGAGTTCAACCACTTGAGGGCTAGGTGATCGGTAACCACTTCAAACCGATAACCTTCCAGGTAGCACCTCATTTTCCTGATGGCCCATATGATGGCCAGACACTCCTTCTCTGTTGTCGTATAATTGCTTTCCGTGGCCGTGAGTCGACGGCTAGCGTAAGCGATGACCTTCTCCTGGCCTTCGATGTCTTGTGACAGGACTGCTCCTAGTCCCACGTCACTAGCGTCAGTTTGCAGCACAAATGTCTTCTTGAAGTCGGGACACCCTAACACGGGGGCGGTAGTTAAACTCTTTTTCACCTCTTCTAGCGCGTTCTGCTGTTCGTGACTCCAGGCCCACTTCCGACCCTTCTTTAACAGTGTCGTCATCGGTTGCACCACAGTCGCGAAGTTGGGGACGAACCGGCGGTACCAAGACGCAATGCCTAACCACTGCCGGAGCTCCTTGAGACAGGTAGGAGACTTCCGCAGCCTACGGAAGACTTCCGCCAGATTTGCCAAATGTTGTTCCTCCGTGGCACCTATAACGATGATATCGTCTAAATAGGCGAAGGCGAACGGCTCCATGTCCGCACCAATCACGCTATCCAAGGCGTGTTGGAAGGTTGCGCTGGCCGAGTGGAGCCCAAAAGGAATGACCTTCCATTGGTATAGGCCTCTGCCGGGGACGGTGAAGGCCGTGAACTGGCGGCTATCCTTGGCCATGGGTATCTGCCAATAACCGTGCTTTAAATCCAGCGTCGAAATGTATCGGGCTTGGCGCAGTCTTTCCAGGATATGGTTGATCCTGGGGACGGGGTATGCATCGGGCACTGAGTGGGCGTTCAATTGTCTATAATCAACACACATGCGCCATTCGCCCGTCTTCTTCTTGACTAACACTATCGGTGCGCTGTGGGGGCTCCGTGAAGGTTCGATAGCGTCTTCGCGAAGCAGTTCGTCCACTTGAGCGTCGATCACACTTCGCATTGCCGGGTTTTTTTGGGTAGTACCTCTGTTTCAAGGGTTTATCGTCTCGCATTACAATCCGATGCTCCGCCACGTGTGATACCCCTCGAAGCTCCTCGAAAAGCGCTAACTCGTGGGCGATAAATTCCCGCTGGTCGGGCCTTAGGTCATCCTCTTCTGTCCTTGGTTTTTCCCCTTCTATATAGTCGATCCCGTCGGCCTGGGAATCCTCCAAGGTACTTCGCGGTTCGTCGTGCTCTCTGATATCGTTTCCTCCGTTGTCGATTTTCCGCTCTTCGGATGCGGTCATCTGACGCATGATCCGGTTGCGCGCGGGGACCTTACTCTGCTCCGTATGCGCAGTGTCCTTGTCGTTGGATTCCTGACTCCCGGGGGCCATCGCGTTCCGTCCTCCGAATGTTTCCGGACTTGTATTCTCTGACGACCTTAGGTCGATTTTATTCGGTCGCAATCGGGGGTCTTCCACCGACGGGCTCAACGACGTACAAATCTTGCAAATCGTGCCGAGGATTATCGGAGTCACCCCTATTAGTATTTAGTTTTGTAAGTAGCTATAAGTTTGGACACGAAGTCCCCATGTCATGAATTGAAATAATAGTAATTAAGGAAACTAAGTCAGCTGGTGTTTAAATTTGAAGCCAAGACACACACCCTGGACAGAACCCCCTTAACCCGTTATCGCACTCGTGGGGTCGGCGATCGATAACACCATCGATAACAGGGAACTAGTTCAGGGAACACGACGCCAGCTGTAGTGCGATCGCTAGGAATCTGACTCGGTCTCTTTCGTTTCGACCTTTCGCCGCGAGTGGACGTGTGCTCGAGAACCCTTCCGACACACGAGTACCGAGACATAGAGATAGCCTTGCAAGCCGAGAACCTACGCCAGACGCCGTACCCCCTCATTCGCAGTGCCCCGCATCTCCACTACACCGCCACTAGAGTTACACGTAAGCACGTAAGGAAACAGTGATTGTGAGGGCTGCAGCCATAATAACTATCAAATATAGCACTGAAAACGAATAACTAAAAACTCCGCGTGTTATTTCTTTACTGGTACACCCTTCCTCTTCTAACCCCACCCGTTCTCGACCCTGATCTACGGCGCGTGTTTGGTTTTCACATCCTCACGACGTATTTCGGCCGAGAATTCCCTCCTTAGAATCCTCGTAGACTCTGAGCCTAGCCGGAGTGTAGAACCCCTCCACCCCTTAGGTCTCCGAGAATATCCGGAGCGTAGAACCGTAGTAATCTCCGAGAATATCCGGAGCGTAGAACCATAGTAATCTCCGAGAATATCCGGAGCGTAGAACCATAGTAATCTCCGAAAATATCCGGAGCGTAGAACCGTAGTAATCTCCGAGAATATCCGGAGCGTAGAACCCTAGTAGACTCCGAGTATATCCGGAGTGGACGACCCCCCGGCCCTATTCCCCCACAGGTTGCTAGGTGGCGCTCTAATAGATGCCCTGTCGTCCCCCTCGTGTCCAGATCGGTTTACCTAACGGCTCTCGCGCGTAGGGGTATACTCGGCGGTTAGAATCCGTGCGGAAACACCCCTTTACGACCGACTACCCCGTCGAAGAGCACTCGTATCCGGGCGCCTTACAGCCTATCCATATAAATTCCTACTACAGGTCCCACCCTTCTATATAAATTTCTTGTATAGGTTCCTTGGCCCCGACTGAGATTCTACCCCGGCCAGAGAACTGCGTTACAAGTGGCGCCCGAGCAGGGACCTGATAGGGAGAAAGACCAGGAAAATTAACACCTGTATGGGGAGTGCGTAGGCCCCGAGTGAGTGACGGTTTCCGCGAAAGTGCCCCGACCGAGGAGAACAACCATCGAACTAGTGAACGCGCCCGGTGTTAAGCCCACGAGCTTACTCGCGATCCCGTACAATCCACGCGATCGAGTGTCGGGGAAAATACAAACGTATGGTCCCAGGAGCCCCATAAAGACTCCAACAAGCGAAGACATCATTCCGAGACAACGCATTAAAGACTCGCTGCAAACATGGGCCCTGACTAGAAGATTGCCGGTGAGTCCGTTCCACACTTATTTCACAATCCCGGGGTCCCCTCGCGGTGGATTTACTCCCGCGTGAAGGCCGAATTACTAGCCTTTGCTGCCGAGTTCGGGTTCTCCGCCTAGGGAGTCGTCGACGACTTGCGGCGAAACTTTGTCACCCTAGTCAGAGACTCGGAACAAACCCAAGAGGTGTGGGCTCGACTAGCCGACCTAGGAAGACGATATTCTTCACGTGCCCCGAGCCCCGCCCCTTTGGGGGAAGACAAAACCGGCCTCAGCGGCCCCGCCCGGAACCTAAACGCCGGAGCAACTCCCGGTGTCTCCCCCGTAGACCAAGCGCGAATTACCCGTGGCCTCACGATTACTGTCCCCTCTCCGGTCGGCAGTAACCAAGAAACTTTCATGGAGCCGAGCCATGACCGGAATCGCCGCGAGATTGTTTGCGTCCCCGAACGAATTCGTAAATGGGGCCTCCAATTTGACGGGTATTCAGACCCCTTAGCCTTCATCGAGCAGGTCGAAAGTCGGGCCTTATCCTACGGTATAGAGCTAGGGCTCCTCCCTCGAGCCATGGCAGAGCTGCTGACGAGCAGAGCAGACAAATGGTTCCAAACAAGCCGCCTCCAAGGGGCTGATTGGATCACATTTCGGCGTGAATTCCTCGAGTTTTTCCTCCCACCCCGATACCTCCAGCGCTTGGACGACCAGATTCGGAGTCGTGAGCAGTTGGAAGGGGAATCATTTAAAGACTTTATGCTAGATCTTCGAGTCCTCATGCGCCATGCGGGCTACAACGAAGCCCAAGAGCTGGATAGGCTATACGAAAATGTCGCGCCGGAATACCAGATGTATATCCGACGCAGTGAGGTCCGGACCATTGGGGAATTAGCTCAATTGGCCACCGAGTTCGAGGCCGTTCAGAAGCGGAGCCTCGGGAGGAACAACTATAGTCCCGCCATCAAAAATCCGACATCGTGCCGCTCCCCTTCACAAGGTCAGATCCAACCTACGTTCGCTGAGAGAGCCCCCTGCGGAGCCCCCCTCGAACATCTCCAGAGCCCAGAACTGCCCCGCCAGCTAGGGTTAACCGGGTGACCGCACCCGAACGACGAATCGATGTGCGGGATGCTTGCCGAAATTGCGGAGCACCGGGACACTTCAGCCGTGACTGCCAGAATCCTCGACAGTATTTCTGTTGGGACTGCGGACGACGGGACGTCCGCACAGTCGAATGCTGTCGAAGCCAACAACCGGGAAACGGGATGGGTCCCCTCGACCGGCGGAATTCGTCGGGACCCAATCCACCGGGGAACCGACAGTAACCGTACCGCTTAGGGTAGAGAGAGGAAGGATCGCCGCGGAAGTCGGACTTGGCGGACGCGTACGGGTAGCCACCATCGACACCGGGGCATCGAGGAGTTTCATTAGTCAGGACATCGCCGACGTAGTCGGTCAGCCACACCAGTTTAGGGAAATTCGCACCCAGATTAATCTCGCTGACACGTCTCGAGTCGAAGTAACGAGGTTACTCCTTGCGGACGTGACGCTCGCCCGGAAGACAATTCAGGTTCCCCTTCTAGTAATGCCCGCCATGCTGGAACCTTTAATCCTAGGGATGGATTTCCTCGCTTCTATCGGCACTACCCTCCGATGCGGTACGGCAAGCCTCACGCTGTCCCGCCAAAGACCCAGAGAAGGTCAGACGATTAGGTACCATGAACCACGGCCTGACGATCAAGGCAATCCACCAGAAGCACCACCTCGACTCCGATCGCGAGGACCACCCAGCCCCGAAGCTACGCCCAGCACAGCCAACGTACATCCATCAACGGCCACCCAGGAAAACCCCGTAGCGAGAAGCGGTGCACCGAACGCGGTGTGCGCGGCAGCTTCTCCTGATACAACGCAACTCCAGGAGCCTCTCGAGAGAAGCGGCGCACCGAACGCGGTGTGCGCGTCAGCTTCTTCTGCTACAACGCAGCTCCAGGAAAACCCCGTGGCAGCCCCACGACGGTTGGTGGGAAAACCCCATAGGGGTACAGCCACTACACCTCCCAAGCAACAGGAACGTGTACAGCCGGCGCCTGCCGTGAATAACCCCTTTCACCTGGAGCCCTTGGCCGACTCCGCCATAGCCCAGAAAAGGAACCCTTTTCGAACGGGACCTCGGCTAGGTATAGCCAACTCCGAGACAGGGCCACAGCATGACAGGGATGCGCCCGAAGGGCAGCATAGCGTACGGGAAACGCATGACGCCACAACCTGCAAGGAAAAAGACGCGAACAGCACCACAGGAGGAAACACCAGCATGGCAACCGAGGACCACGACAGGAAACACCGGGAGGAACCCGCCGAGAATCCTCAAGGGACATCAGATACGGGCACTGTGTCCCAGGGGAATCAAACACTCAATCATGAGGGCAAGGAACGCGGCTGCGAGACTAATCCGCAGGTTCAAGCGTTCCTTAGTGAACAGCTAGCGCGATTTGAAGGAATGACGGGGGTAGCAAACATAGCGGAACACCGGATCACCATGAGGGACGACCGGCCGATCAAACAACGTTATTTCCCAAAGAACCCTGCCATGCAACGGATCATAGACGAGCAAGTAGACGCGTTGCTGGAGCAGGGATGTATCGAACCGTCGCGTAGTCCGCACAGTGCTCCGTTGGTCTTGGTCCGGAAGAAAACCGGCCAGTGGCGCGTGTGCGTGGACTACCGGCAACTAAACGCGAAATCAATTCCGGACGGGTACCCGTTGCCACGCATTAACCACATCTTAGAACGACTGAGAAACGCGAGATACATTTCGACCCTGGATCTGCGCAACGGATACTGGCAGATACCAGTGGCCAGAGATAGCCGACCATGTACCGCTTTTACGGTACCCGGACGCGGCCTATTTCAATGGCGCGTCATGCCTTTCGGGCTGCATTTGGCCCCGGCAACTTTTCAGCGAGCTCTAGATAGCGTGATCGGACCAGACCTCGACCTATACGTGTTCGCCTACCTCGATGACATTATTGTCATTGGGGCCAGTCTAGGGGAACACATGGACAACTTACGCAAAGTATTCGACCGATTGAGGAGAGCTAAACTGCGCATCAACCAGAAAAAGTGCTCCTTCTTCAAGAGAAAACTGGCCTACCTTGGACATGTGATCAGTGACCAGGGTATCCACACCGACCCGGACAAGGTAGCTGCCGTGCGAAACCTGAGCCCTCCCACTAGCTTACGGGAGCTAAGGAGATGCCTCGGGATGGCCTCATGGTACCGGCGATTCGTGCCTCTGTGGTCCAACCCATGACGCACCTGCTAAGGAAAAACCAACGGTGGAAGTGGGAATCGGAGCAGCAGAATGCATTCGACCTCCTGAAAGGTTTGCTGACAGACGCACCAGTGCTGGCGTGCCCAGATTTCTCCGTCAAGATGACGCTCCAAACTGACGCCAGTAACTACGGCCTCGGGGGAGTGCTAACCCATGAAATCGACGGCCAGGAGCGAGTCATTGCCTACGTCAGCCGCAAGCTCGATGCCGCGGAGCTGAATTATTCACCCACGGAAAAGGAATGTTTGGCCATCGTCTGGGGAATACGGAAACTGCGATGTTACCTCGAAGGCTACAGGTTCGATGTAATCACCGACCACCTGGCCCTGAAATGGCTGGACCAGATTGAAAACCCCACCGGAAGGATAGCCAGATGGGCCTTAGAGCCCATTACCGGCGCGGGAAGTATAACGTGGTAGCCGATGCTCTCTCCCGGCAACCACTAGAACACTTACAGAGACTCACGGACGGCGAGCACCAGTGCAAGTGGCTGCAAAGAAAGATAAAGGACGTTCGGGACGACCCTCAGAAGTTCCCCGATTTCATCATTGAAAACGGAGAACTATATCGCCATCTCGGCCACCGTCCAGACGACCAGGACTATGTGCCCTGGAAGCTGTGTTGTTTAGGTTTCTTTTATAGACTTGTATTTTTGGTTGAATTTGGGAGCGACTCAGTGGTACGCTCCCAAGCTTATTTATTTTCAATCTGAATTCTTAATTCTATTACATGTTTGCATAAAGCTAAGATCGGCCGGCTATGTCGGCAGAGACGCCGGCAGAGCTGCGGTCGACGCTTATGTATAATTGTGCTTATATATGAGAGAGAGAGATACTATGCTCACTTGGCCGTCGGAGCGGTCGCACATATCAAATATGCTGACACTGCAGTTCCCACGCATTCGAGGGCCGTCATATAACCGGGCACTCGGGAACTGTTAGGTTTATAAATGTATTTGTGTTTTGTTATTGTGGCCAAATGCAAAATGCCAAATAAGGTGTCTGTACTTAAATCGATGCGTAACACTGAGTACAGTGTGTAGCAGCCGAACATCGGGATCGAATCCTACATGAATGCCATGATGCCCCCACCGCCGGACATCTTGGCATTAGGAAAACCATCATCAGGATCTCGCAGAGGTACTACTGGCCGGGGATGTTCCGCGACGTGCGACGACATGTGCGACGATGTATCCCGTGCCAGAAATACAAGTCAGAACAGCGACAACAGGCCGGAAAGATGCTAACGAGACAGGTTAGCGAACCCTTTGGCATTCTGTGTGCGGATTTCGTCGGACCTTTGCTCCGCTCCAAAGAGGGGAATACCATGCTCCTCGTCTTCTTCGACATATTCACCAAATGGGTCGAGTTAATACCCCTACGCAGAGCAAGTACGGCGACTCTGATACGAGCTTTCCGCGAACGGATCATCGGCCATTTCGGAGCCCCGAGGAAACTGGTGTGCGATAATGGGTCACAGTTCACCAGCAAGGCGTTCAGAGACTTCCTCAAGGAAACGGGAGTGGAACCTCAATTCACTGTCCCATACTGCCCGCGAGAGAATCCGACCGAGCGCGCAAACCGCACGGTGAAGACTATGATCGCCCAGTACGTGGAAAATGGACAGAAAACCTGGGATATGTTGCTACCAGAACTCTCGCTCGCGATTAACACAAGTGTCTCGGAATCGACCGGGTATGGCCCAGCCTTCCTTCTACAAGCTAGAGAGCCACGGCTACCCGGATCCTGGTATGACAGCGTAACTCCCGGAACAGCAACGACGCCCGCGAGCCCATAGGAGAGAGAGGAACGCCTGAAGGAGATCTTCCAGATCGTGCGGAACAATCTTCAAAAGGCCAGCCGGGAGCAGGGGAGACATTATAACCTGCGTCGGCGAACCTGGAAGCCCGAAATGGGATCACTGGTCCTCGTGCGACAACATCATCTGTCTAAAGCAGCAGAAGGGTTCGCAGCAAAGCTCGCCCCAAAGTTTGACGGACCATATAAAGTGGTCGCTTTCCCGTCACCCAACGTCGTCCGAATCCGCCTACCTGGCCAGCGGAAGGGACGACTTGCTAATATTGGAGACTTAAAAGCGTTCTTTTCTTCTTCCACAGGTAACCCCGAGGATGAAGACAGCGAAACTCCCGGATAGGACACCGGCGACCAACCCGGACAGTCCCAGATTCCGAACCAACCGACCGCCATTAGCAACGAGGGGTGATCATAAGTACCCTAACCCCCTTTTGTGTCCCCGCTAAGCTTAAATTTGTCATAAGCCAGTAAGACCTTAAGAGTAAAGTTAGGAGATTCTTTTGCTGCAGCCCTGTTATCCCTATTGCTAAGTATCAATAGCACTAAGCTAGTTTAGTTGTTTCTTTCACAGAACTGACGGGCAGAGATGGAGACCATCGTACTGTCGTCCGGCGACAGCGACGAGGAGTTTGAACCCTGCGTTCAAGGTAACCGCCAGTCGACGGCTACACGGGATCCTCGGCTACGCCCAGGAACGGCGTACGCCGAGAGATCCACCCGGTCATGCCCGACGGGTGAGCGCCAGCCAGGCGTCTCGGGAAGAGCGACCCCATCCTCTCCCGGATCCTGTGCTCGGACATCATCCCGCCGGGCAGCGTCGAACTGCGCCCCGGAATCCAGCGACTCCGAGAACGAGGCGATGCCGACGCCACCTCGAGCCGGGGGAGCCTCGCCGTACTACACGGACGCGGCCGGACATCGGATCTACCCGGCTTCTTACGAATGCTACCCGAGTCCAGCCGGGTCAGCGGAAAGCGGCAGGGATTATAACCCTTGCGGTCGCAGCGCAAGCTACCGGGATCACCCGAACCCCTACCCCAGTGACGATGAGGAAGAACGGGACGAACAAGAACCCTACGTCGAAGATGCCATCGACTCTGATGCCACGAACGCGTACTCGGTAAGCAGCCGGGAGGACGAAGACGACCACGGGGAAGGCGCGGCCCACTATGTCTACACGGGCGAGGACCGCTACGGGTACCACCGGGGGTCCTGGATCTACCTGATGAAGACCAGCTGGGAAACGGTCCAAGTAGAGGCACCATATCGGCCACCCGATGACCCCATCATGACCTTCCCGCCGTCCCCCGTACACCTGTGCATTATGGGGCTTGATGAGAACAACAGAGCCGAAGACTTCGGATTCCCGACGGAAACCCCGGTGGATCTGACCTGCTCGCAGGACGAAGGGATGAGACCAGCGCAGCCCACCTCGCTCCCTCGTGGACCGATCGCGACGCTTTCTCGCGGCCCGACTACGACCGTCTCTATCGGACCATCCACCACGCTATCTCGCGGGCCGTCGGCGTCCTTTTTCATCGGGACATCCACCACACAGGAGGAGTCCGGTCCACGACACTACCCTACGGGCAAGGCCATGGAGTGGGAGTCAGCATCCAGCGACGACGACGAGAGCACCGGGCAACGGTTTCGTCGGAAGGGGCCCACGCTCGCCCTAGTACCGGATCCGCCACCACCAACCGATACACCCTCCGACACGGCGGCCCAGCCCACACTCGACCTTGGCGGACAAGAATCGGACACCGTGTTGGGAATGTCGCCCACGACCCTTGACCTCTTGCTGGGGCAAATCTCGCCCGAAATGGAGAGGCTATGCTGGGAGCCGCCACATGAATGGCTCTCGAACCAGGTCGACACCCCGCCGACCACAACGACAGCCACAACTATGGATCACTTGGCCACCGAACGCTGTCCATCCCCCGGGGACGAGCGCCACCCGCTTCCGGCGGGGTGGACATTTAACACCACCGACGGACAAGTCCCGACCACCGTCTGGCAGGCCATCTGCGTCCGACGTCCTGCAGCCCGCATCGCACGACAACGCTTCCGGGTCCCGACCGAGGAGGGCTCCTATCAGGTCACCCTGAAACCGAACGGCGCGGGAAACATTTCGTTTCTTCCCCCGAAGTAGGGAGGGGATGTAACGCCCTAAACCAAGGGCGTACAAATCTTGCAAATCGTGCCGAGGATTATCGGAGTCACCCTATTAGTATTTAGTTTTGTAAGTAGCTATAAGTTTGGACACGAAGTCCCCATGTCATGAATTGAAATAATAGTAATTAAGGAAACTAAGTCAGCTGGTGTTTAAATTTGAAGCCAAGACACACACCCTGGTCAGAACCCCCTTAACCCGTTATCGCACTCGTGGGGTCGGCGATCGATAACACCATCGATAACAGGGAACTAGTTCAGGGAACACGACGCCAGCTGTAGTGCGATCGCTAGGAATCTGACTCGGTCTCTTTCGTTTCGACCTTTCGCCGCGAGTGGACGTGTGCTCGAGAACCCTTCCGACACACGAGTACTGAGACATAGAGATAGCCTTGCAAGCCGAGAACCTACGCCAGACGCCGTACCCCCTCATTCGCAGTGCCCCGCATCTCCACTACACCGCCACTAGAGTTACACGTAAGCACGTAAGGAAACAGTGATTGTGAGGGCTGCAGCCATAATAACTATCAAATATAGCACTGAAAACGAATAACTAAAAACTCCGCGTGTTATTTCTTTACTGGTACACCCTTCCTCTTCTAACCCCATCCGTTCTCGACCCTGATCTACGGCGCGTGTTTGGTTTTCACATCCTCACGACGTATTTCGGCCGAGAATTCCCTCCTTAGAATCCTCGTAGACTCTGAGCCTAGCCGGAGTGTAGAACCCCCCCACCCCTTAGGTCTCCGAGAATATCCGGAGCGTAGAACCGTAGTAATCTCCGAGAATATCCGGAGCGTAGAACCATAGTAATCTCCGAGAATATCCGGAGCGTAGAACCATAGTAATCTCCGAGAATATCCGGAGCGTAGAACCGTAGTAATCTCCGAGAATATCCGGAGCGTAGAACCCTAGTAGACTCCGAGTATATCCGGAGTGGACGACCCCCGTAGACCACAAGCTCACCAGGAGTAGATCCACACCGCCGTTCACGCCCGGCGGAGTACCCCTCCCGTAGCCCCGCAGCCAACTCCAATCGGAATCATCCGAGTCCACTGCCAAGCAGCGCGATCGTCCTTTCAGTGTCGCGCTCTGTCACCAGGGGGCGTTATTGACCGGACCCACCCGAGTTCACAACCAAGCAGTGTGATCACCCTCTGTATCTCGCTCCGCCTCCAGAGGGCGTTACTGACGGGTCTCATCCAAGTTCCCCACCAAGCAGTGCGGTCACCCCCCTGAGTACCTCATTCCATCACCAGGGGCGCCACAAACGGGATCCTCTGGGTTTCACACCAAGCAGTGTGGTCGGCCCTATTCCCCCACAGGTTGCTAGGTGGCGCTCTAATAGATGCCCTGTCGTCCCCCTCGTGTCCAGATCGGTTTAACTAACGGCTCTCGCGCGTAAGGGTATACTCGGCGGTTAGAATCCGTGCGGAAACACCCCTTTACGACCGACTACCCCGTCGAAGAGCACTCGTATCCGGGCGCCTTACAGCCTATCGATATAAATTCCTACTACAGGTCCCACCCTTCTATATAAATTTCTTGTATAGGTTCCTTGGCCCCGACTGAGATTCTACCCCGGCCAGAGAACTGCGTTACAACTCTAAGGGTGGCTTCTTCACACTGTATCCGCGTCCCCATCGCCGCCAAGAAATCCATCCCTAATATCAGGCGATCCAACATGGTTGGCATCACTAAGAAAGGCATCCACACTTGCGCGCCAGCTAGTCCCACTCGAGTACGCCACAACATGTTCACGGCCAGACTCGACCGATCAGCTAACGCTATTGTGGTCATGACCTCTTGCATCTTCTCCGGTCGCGCTGCCATACGAGCGAATCCTTCACTCGCAAAACTCCTCGACGCCCCCGTATCCACCGTGGCGTCCACCCACCGGCCTCCGATCTGCACGGTAGCGGTGATCAGACCGTTATATATCCTTAACGGTGGGTTTCTTGGTGTCGGGCTGTTCCTTCGCTCGTCTCCACTGCGCCCGCATCTCGGCGAAGACGTCGTTCGTTTCCCGGGGCGTCACGGCGACAACAATTGACGGTCAATACGTTCCTGCGACCACAATCCCAACAAAAATTCAGGCGTGCATTAGTACAACCCCGCATGAAGTTACCGACTTCTCCGCATCTACCACAAACTGCCTGATCATTTGATGAGTTACATCTCCTCTTGGACTGTATACCCCGGGACTTCGAAAGGGGTTCGGCGTCGGACGAGGGTTAGATCTATCCCGGTCTGTAATCCCTATCCGGGGAATGCCTGCACGACTCGACGTCAATTGTCTTACACTTTCGAATTCCGTCGCCATGCGGGTTAATTGCTCCAGCGTCTCGAACTCGTGTCGTCTTATATACAGCCGATATTCCGGTGCCATATTTTCGTAAGTCCGATAGAGTTCTTCCTCTTTTTTGTAACCGGCTTGCTGCATCTTAGTCCGCAACTCGACCAAGTATTCCTTGAATGTCTCGTCCACTCCCTGGACGTATCGTATCTCGTCCTCTAGTCGCCTCTGGAAACGATCCTGAGCTCACAAGTGTAGCGAACGCCTTCTGCGTTTCTGCTACGGTGCCGTCGGCGCTGAATCCGAACTCGAGTGCCAGAGCGGCCAGCTCGTCTTTATGACGGGCGTAAATCCACCGTTCTCCCACGCCTGGGTTTTCGATCAAATCGGCTTCTTCATATTCGCCGTCGGACTCCTTCGTATCAGCCATGGTTTACTGTAGTGCGCGAAACTCCTTCCTTCTCCTTAGCGAGTATGATGCTCTACTTTTCCTCCTTGTGCTCGACGCGGTCCTCCGCTTAGACAGTTCGCAGGGCTCGGCAGGTGTGCGATTCTTTAGGATCAAGATTTGTATTTAGTGGGTCTTTAGGCCACTTTGCTCTAGTTGGCCTCAATGTCCCTGTTTGGGCGCCACTTGTAAGGATGCTCTCTGGCCGGGATACGATCCTCAGTCGGACCCAGAGGTCCTTTTACAAGATATTTGTAAAATCACTGAGACACTGGGCTAGAGTAACGTCCGCGGGGCGGACGAGGATTTTTAATGAATTGTCCGAGGAGATTCGCACTTACCCGCTCGAGGGGGTTATTCCAGGTGGGCGTTGGACTTGCAATCCTTAAATAACCTTCGAGGCTATGACGACTTCGAAGATACTAAGTCCTTAATAATGGAAAATTCCACGGGCTGGACCTTCGGGCGAGGCCGCAGCCTGGTTTTTCCGTGAAGGATCAAAGTATGGGGTGCAGGGATCGAGAATCCTACGGACTGGACCTTCGGGCGAGGCCGCAGCCGGATTTTTATCGTGAAGGGTCGAAGTGCGAGCTCTGGTTACTTACGTCGGAAGGATCTTCCATTCCGCGCTCGTGAGGATTAGTGGGGCATGTGAGAGGATCTTCCGTCTCACCGTGAGAGTAGGTGGGGCGCGAAAGATCGAAAAGATATACCATTCTACTACGTTATAGGATCGAGGGCGGGTGGATGAGAGGGTCTTCCGTCTCACCGTAGGGGTTAATGGGATACGAAGGGTTCTTCCACTACGCTGCAAAATATTAGTGGGATGCGAGAGGGTCTTCCGTCTCGTTATGGGAGTTAGTGGGATGCGAGGGGTTCTAATGTTTCGTTGTAAAATACTGGTGGAGACAAACGAGAGGGTCTTCCGTCCCGTTGTTGATGTTAGTGAGGCGCGAAGGGTTCTACCGCTTCATATGAGGGAGGGGGGAACTAGTAGGAGAATGAGGGGATCTTCCGCCTCACTACGTAGGTGGGTTAACGGGTAAAGGCCAGAAAGAATATATACATATTTACCGTATCAATAACTTTACCACTCCAAGTCGGATCGCCGGTCGTCAATAACCTAGACCACTTGGGGAGGGGAAAGGAGTATGGGGCAAAAAAAATAAGCACTTAAACCGTCTTTTTTTTGGTTTTCCATGTATGTGTATTTCACTCGTTTTATTCACTGTCGTATCCCTATTCTACTGCCACATTTCTTTGCTGTTTCACTGCACTGGGTTTACTTCTCACTCACTAACCTTACTCTCGAACTGACCGCGTTTTTACTCCTCCACGTGCTTTTCTTCCGACTCGTGTACGTGTTCCGCGTGCGCGACCGTCTCCTTCGAGATACCGGAGCCAAGAGAGCCCTGGAAGCCGCAAAGTGACCCTCTCCTCCTCTACGATCTTTCCCTTGCTGGATCGGTTTAGTATTTTATTCCTAGATTTCTGGTATTTTTCTCTATGGTTGCCACCTCGGGCGAATGGTGCGGAACTAAACTGAACTATTTTGGTTCTATACCCAAAAATCCCCCAGGTTCGGTTTCCGACCATGAAATAATAATTCTCCATTTAATCTCTCTTACAAACTAATAATGATAATAACAAAAGCCTTAAACAACTAAAACTTTATATATGTTGTGCGGTCCAACCGTCAGGCAGGAGCGTCACAATACTAGCTACAGCCAAATTGGCAGTAGAGACCAAATTCGGAAGAGGATTAACTTCAGAGCACTACTCGATTCAGGATCTCAGATAAATTTGATTTCTGAACAAATGGCATCAAGGCTTTCGTTAAAAGGACATAAGACTTCAGTACGTTTTGGGAGTGTTGGGGGCGGTACAAAAATGTGCCGTCCCGTAGTCAAAATACGAGTTAAGTCCCTGCACAATGCACATTGGGATGAAAAGCCTTTTTTTTGGCATAAACTCTAATTTTAAAGATACGGATTTCCCGTAGTCAAAATACGAGTTAAGTCCCTGCACAATGCACATTGGGATAAAAAGCCTTTTTTTTGGCATAAACTCTAATTTTAAAGATACGGATTTCAATTTTTTTTTACATAATATTAAGACCATTGTAAAATTTCGGTTTTCATTAGTTTTTGATTTTGACCACCCCCAGTCAGCCGCCCAAATTCCATATATAAATAAAATGTACGTGCTAAATTTTTTATTTTACTCATCATCTGTGTTTAACTCGAAGTCCAAATTTTCTTCAAAATCGAAATGCGAGTTATCCATTACTGCTTCAACAGGGGGTTCCTCCAAAAGCGCAATTGCTTCTTTTGGTAGAGGAACTGACTTGCTTTTTTTTTTGTGATGAGATGCTTGATAAAAAGGGATCCCAAGAATCTAAATATTACGAAATGGCGCAAGTATGCGCAAAAGTTATTAACTCCATTTAATCATATACACAATTACACGTATTACAACATTTTTACTTTTTGCAATCCTGCGTACACTTGCTAGTTCTACTCCACGAAACACAAATATTTATAGGTTAACTTCTACACAAAACATGGTTCAATAAAACAATTAAAAACAGCACAAAACAAAAGCATTTCTAGTGAAAGCCCTTTAAGCAATATTAGACATAATTTAGCCGAAAAGAATGCGCGATATTTGGAAAAGAATAAATAATTAAACTTTTGGGACACTTCGTAGAAAAATTTAGGCGCAACCAACTTAACTCGAACAGCTGACTTTAGAGACCTGGCAAAAAGCCAGGGATGGTCAAAAAAATATTTCAAAAATAGTTTTATGATAGTTGAACATTTCTTTAACGGATAAAAAAAAAAACCAAAAATTTGACAAAATAATTTTGGACTTTATGCCAAAAAAAAGGCTTTTCATCCCAATGTGCAATGACTTCAAGGAAGAGATATAAGCATTTGTGCTTCCCCAGATTATGGCTAATCAACCAGTCCGGGAATTAAGTTCTCCAGCTATGCAATTCCAAACGACATGTCTCTAGCAGATATTAATACGCCAGGAAAAATGTATATGCTTATCGGCGAGCGAGAGCACTATTATTCATTGTTACTGCCAGATCAGCAGCAAACAAAGGCGGTAGGACCCATCCTTCAAAATACCATGATGGATTGTAGCAGGAACAATTCCAATTCCAGAAGACAAGTCATTCAAGATGTGTGTAGCCGAATCAACCGAAGAAAGATGTCACCTACAAATGAAGCCGGCTAAAAAACACTTCTCGGAAAATCTCTCACTAGTGCAAGGCGTCAGAAAACTGCTACCTTCTAAACATTCTTCAGACCTGGAGGCAACACTGGAAGTCGAAAATAGAAATGGTTTGATGTTTGGCCAAGGGACTACGCCTAATACATTAAAAGCCGACACGCATACCAAAAATATACTGGATACCGATAACAAAATGCATGGCCTGGTAAAGTCTACACAGTTAAGCGCTAGAACTCGTACGGACGATTTCACAATAGACTAAGCCAAATTGTTTACCAGTCAAGACAGCAACGTACGTCTTGTAAACGCAGAACTCCCAGTGGGAGCATTTAATAACCCTGCCATTCAAAGGAAAGAGAACATAGACGCTCTTTTATCCATATAAGATGCGGGCTTCCAGATCAAACATTTAGAAAATGAACAAGTTATCGACGTTCCCGATAAAGTATATATATTCTTGATCAGGGTCACTAGGCGAGTCGATCTAGCCATGTCCGTCTCTACGTCTGTCCATCTATCATTCTGTCCGTCTGTCAGTCTGTCCGTCAATATGAACGCTGAGATCTCGGAAAACAAAAGCTAGAAAGTTGGGTTTCCTACGCAGCGCAAGTTTGTTTCAGCCGAGGGTCACGCCCCCTCTAACGCCCACAATCGCCTCAAACAATTTTAAAAAGCGTCTGGCGCCCACATAAAGATTTCGGGGAAGTATAAATGCAATTTTGTTTCGTTTATTTATACCTATCGAAATGTAGTAGAAATTTTTAAAATCGGACCATTCGTTTAAAAGTTATGCGCGATCAAAGTTTTATATCTCCGTCTCCCTCGCACTTCCTTTAGCTGAGTAACGGGTATCTGATAGTCGGGACACCCGACTATAGCGTTCTCTCTTGTTTTTTAATAAAGCCTAGTACTCAGTTCGGCTAAGAGTTTCACTAGTCGAAAAATATTATTCTTTTGTAAAATGGCCAAGGTTTTTAGAGTTCAGCTGGGTTCACAAACATCAAACAAATTAACTGACGCCAATTTTAAAATATTACAAAATGTTGTTCGCAAGCTTTAAATTTGCTGTTGGCATGGCGATATGTATTGCGACAACTCCTACAATTAGTTTTCCATTGATTTTTGGCGTTTTCCATCCATTTATAATTTGTTATTGGCACACAGCTTCTGCACAAACACAGCCAAAGATCAAATTTTCTATTCTTAGATTAGGTTTCCCATTTCAGACCACCAAATCGATCCACCCTAGTTCACATGTTTGTTTTCATATGTTTTTCTTTGTTTCGCTCTTCTTTATATTATGTGTAAGCGGATTTGTAACTTCTTGAGATCGACGTTGCCACCTTTGTAATTTGTGTGTATATTAATTTGTGTATCTATTTCAATTTATTTATGTATGGGGCATGCTTTGGAAAACCGGTAACCCAAAAATGAATTTTGATGCCATAGTTATCGTAATTATACCCGTTACTCGTAGGGTAAAGTATATTGTATTCGTAAAAAGTTTGTAACATGTAGAAGGAAGCATTTTCAAGTTGGATGTTTGAAAAATATCAAGAATATCGATAATATCGATACTGACATCGATAATTTTCAAGCTCTGGTTAATACTGCTGAAAACTACAAAACTTTTGACTTCGACATGCCCTTTGACGCAGAAATTTTTCTCCTTCCCCTTCCCTTTCGTCACCAACAAGTTTGTCTGGGATTTAAGGTGCGTAAAACGGTAAATGGATGCAAACGCACTCGTCCATAATGAAGGAAGGGCCTAATAACAGTATTTTGGGATGTTGCTAAGGTATTTACTATTGGTTTCTTGGTTTGGAATCAATACACTTTCTTTCACTAAGGCTAATTCAATTTTTTTGACATTTTGTGATGTTGCCTGCAGAATTATGGAGTTGTTGCCAGAATTGGTGTTGTTACTGGAACCTAAATGTAATAAAATTGATTTCTATTAATCGATTTTTTAAGAGGAATTGCGAATTTTATATTTACAATATATATAATCATATATTTAGCGGTAGAAGTAATTATTCCTTTTATTCCTTGTATATTTTTATATGATGAGTTGAAATGTATTGAAAATTTCCCGAAGCGTTTTGGGCTACCCTAACACTATAATTAACAATTATTATTATTAGTGTGTTGGCTATGGCTGCGTAACGACGGAGCCCCAATCTTCAGCATAATGTGATGCTGCGCACAGAGTGATTGTCAAGTTGTGGCGGCGTTGGAAGTTCATCAGAGTGGCGATCTATCTCACAAATGACAAGTCGAAAGGCTCCAAAAATGTGCTCTCTATTCTATTATAAGGTTATGCTTCTAATATGCTTCATATTGTGCCTTACATTTCATTTTTATCGAAGCTGCAGCTCACGAAATTATGTTTGTATAAACGAATTAACTGTGATCAGGTTTGAACTTTCGAACAAAACTAAGAATAAAGGGCAAAGAAGATTATCTGTAACTAGAGTGCTTCCAGTGTCAGTTCCACTGCAAGTTCTCGTGTTGGCAATATACAGTTCAAACAATTAAAGTTTTAACCTCCATTTGGGTGTTTATTTTTTCTATTGCTTCCATTGTTTTTCCCTCTATTATTTCCTCTGTTATTGTTATAATTATGGTAAGTATCATTATTCTGGACGTTATTACGATCATAATTGTTCAAAGAAATGCAAGTCGTTGGTTTTGGCTGGACAACAGAGCATTCCGAGCCATTCGTGCGAGTATTTTTCATGCTAAATGCCTATTCGGGCCTGGTTCGCGATGCAATCGACATGAGAAGTGGCTTGCGATACTATTGTGAAGAATGTATTGCTTATGCGGGTATTCCACTACATTGTTCGGCTCATTCATTAGAAATACACTTAGAAATACGGATCAGTTTGTGGCGCTTGAGTCGCAGCTCACTAGCCGTATGCTATCTGAGCCCTATTCTCCTAAGCGTAAAAAGATCGCGGTCGATAGACAACCCACGGTAGTCGCTAGTGAAACTCTCTCTGGCGATCCGGGGTCTGCAGCAGTCGATCTCAGCTGCCGCACAAATGGTACTGAGGTCGAAAGCTAAAAAATATTCGGTTTCCGAATGTAAAGGACGTGAGACTTTGCCGCATGAGACACCCGAAAAATCTGTTTAAAAAAATACAGAAATGATTCCAACGCCGCATGTTGACGTAACGTCTGGAGTACCGACTTCAACTGCAGGCATAAATGCTGCACTACCAAAAACTGTCACATGCGTGGTACCTAAAACAGTCACATGTGTACCGCAGAGGAAACAAATTTTTGTTTCTCGGCTGAATCCTGACCTTTCATCCCTGGACATTACGGCCTATATCCGTAAAAAAGTTCAGATTGATGATTTAAAGGTTGAACAATTTAATTTTCCATATGCTAGGGAAGTATCATCATTTAAGATCGGTGTTCCCTGTGCACATTTTGCAACTATGTGCTCAGCCAATTTTTGGCCTGGAGGAATTTTTGTTAAAGAGTACGAAGCTAGAAAAAAGAAAATTCGTTCAAAGGAAGTTGGAAATCCCTTTAAAGAGCCATCCACATCTTCATCTTTACCTATCTCAAAAAACTAGATTCCTTCCTTCTGCTTTCCTATCAGAATACAAGAGGTTTACAAAGTAAGCTGACCAAATTCCTTGTCCTCCCATGTTATTGTGTTCACGGAAACATGGTTAAAACCGGAAATTCTTAGTTCCGAAGTCTTTCCAAGTAAGTACACAACTTACAGGCTTGATCGTCCCTCCCGACGTGGAGGTGGAGTTTTAATTGCAGTTGACTCAAAATTAACGTCTGAAGAAATAACGTCCGACGGAATAATTGACGTTAATTTTCTGTGTATAAAACTATCCCTTCCGGGTATTTCTATATACATAACATGTTCTTATATTCCGCCGTCATCCGAATTCCCAATATATGCTAATCATCTGTCCGCTATCCAGTTTATTTCAAGTAAACTATCAGATAGGGATCAGTTAATATACCTAGGGCGACATGGTCCACCGTTGAAACATCGAATATATTGTTACCTTCAACGCAGCATGATTTTCTTGATGGTTTGCTTGATATTTCATTGTCTCAAGTAAACCACGTTCAAAATTTATTAGGACGATTACTGGATCTATGCTTTGTTTCAAGTCCAGAAGGTGTTTGCATAGCTAGAACCTCTCCAATAACTTCACCAGAAGACCCATATCACCCAACGCTGGAGCTGACTATCGAAACGGGTACAAAATCAAATGAAATATCTGAAAAGTCAGCTAAACGCATCCCCTGCTTTCGTAGAGCAAACTTTGCACACATTAATAGCTTAATAGCTTGCTCAGATTGGTCTAATCTGTACTTATGTACTAATATGACTGAAGCTGTTAATATATTTTATAATTTATTAAACGCAATTTTTGACACATGCGTTCCTACGTATTATCCTAAAATTTCAACCCAACCTCCGTGGTTTAGTAAAGAGTTATCAGTTTTTCCAAACCACCTATTCAACATCAAGTCCGGCAGACTTTATATTTATTTGTCCGGTTTTAAGTAAAAGCTCACTTCTTTTAGATTTGCATAGGGTCAAACCAGTCTACTCTCCGGGTCCTGATGGAGTCCCTGGATGTGTGCTTAGGTATTGCGCTGAGACTTTGTGTAGACCATTGCACAAACGTTTTACTTTGTCCTTAGAAACGTCAGATTTCCCGCATATATGGTGTAAAGTGCGGCGCTGTACCGTTAATTCCTTGTTCACGGCACGCCTGCGCTCTCTCGTCTCTCCCTCAGGCTAGTGCCGTCTCGGCCAACTCTCTCTCCAACTCTCCACTTCAGGGTCCAGAGTCCCGTTCGACCTTGCGCCCCTGCACACGGCCCTACACTAAAGTCCAAAGTGCGGGCGGTCTCCATGTAGTTCTCCATGTATTTCTTGTGTTTATTTGTGCGGAGTTATTTAACTCCTCACAATACCTCTAGATATTAAAAACTTTGAAAGCGTTGGCCAGGAAGGGAGTTCAGTACAATCCCATCCGCTTTCCCACTTCTCTGCAGTCTCCTCGTCTAGCTTGCTGCGAACCAAATGAAATATAACCGCGTCTAAAATCTCTTGGTCTTTAGCTAGCGATCGTAAGGAAACTAGTTGCGCATTTACACTGTCTACTAAAATTCTTAAAGCATCTGAGTGGGATGCTTGACACGCTTTAAATTAAAAAGCTCTAGAACGTGGGACTGAACAATGATTGCTTTATTATCATAGCGATCTTGTAGCAGGCGATGAGCACGAATATAATTAGCTCCTGATATTTCCAAGCAATCAATTGTACTTAACGGCACGGGACCTAGAGCAGATCTCAAATGAATCATTTTTGATAGCTCATCCAGCTCACTGTCAGAGGCTATCAGCGTTCTAAACGTATTGAACCAACTTGTCCACTCGGTGAATTTTCCGGAAAATTCAGGTACCTTTAAAGACGGAAGCGGAACCGATCGCTGCGGACGAGCTACCTGTGTTCTATTCAACAACATATAACCCATCGCTCTTTCAGTGAACGGTCGTGTTTTTGTCTTCCGCTCCGCATTTTTGTTCTTTTTGTCCATAAACCATCGGGGCTTAATTTAAATTTTCTTTTATTTATATTGCTTTTTATGTCCCTAACAACATCCGTTCGCTTCGCGAAAGCATAGTGATTGTTTTGTGTTTAAATTAACAAAATTAGTTTGCACGCCCAGTCTCTGTGCAGTGATTGTTGTTATTGTTTTTATCCAATTGCTTCTCCTTTTCTACCAAACGCTGTTTGGAACGGTAAGAATCTATACGGTAGTTACCCGCTCTCCCTCTTAAAACGTTGTTGTTGGAACAGCTGAAACTAAAGCTCCCCCGCTTACTCACTCCCGCTCACTCTCTCCCGCTCTTTTACTCTCGTAGCTTGATTCTCTTTGCACTGTGGTTCGGAATATCGCTATAATGGCTGTCTGTTGCTCGAAGAAATGCAAGACGTTGATTTTGGCTGGACAACAGAGCATTCCGTGCCATTCGTGCGACAGTATTTTTCATGCTAAATGCCATGGCTATTCGGGCCTAGTTCGCGATGCAATCGACATGAGAAGTGGCAACTATTGTGAAGAATGTATTGCTTATGAAACCCAGGCAATCTCTATAAGGCGGCTCACAAAAAGCACTGTTACGGAATTAATTCGAAACAGCCGTAGAAATACGGATCTGCTTGTGGCGCTTGAGACGCAGCTCACTAGCCGTATGCTATCTGAGCCCGATTCTCCTAAGCGTAAAAAGATCGCGGTCGATAGACAACCCACGGTAGTCGCTGGTGAAACTCTCTCTGGCTATCCGGAGAGCACAGCAGTCGATCTCAGCTGCCGCACAAATGGTACTGAGGTTGAAAGCTAAAAAAGATTCGGTTTCCGAATGTAAAGGACGTGAGACTTTGCCGCATGAGATACCCGAAAAATCTGTTGAACGAAATACAGAAAGGATTGCAACGCCGCATGTTGACTTAACGTCTGGAGTACCGACTGAAACTGTTAGTGCAGCCATAAATGCTGCACTACCAAAAACTGTCACATGCGTGGTACCTAAAACAGTCACATGTGTACCGCAAAGGAAACAAATTTTTGTTTCTCGGCTGAATCCTGACCTATCATCCCTGGACATTACGGCCTATATCCGTAACAAAGTTCAGATTGATGATTTAAAGGTTGAACAACTTAATTTTCCATATGCTAGGGAAGTATCATCATTTACGATCGGTGTTCCCTGTGCTCATTTTGAAACTATGTGCTCATCCAATTTTTTGCCTGCAGGCAAGAGTATGAAGCTAGAAAAAAGAAAATTCGTTCAAAGGAAGTTGGAAATCCCTTTAAAGAGCCATCCACATATACATTTTTACCTATCTCAAAAAACTAGATTCTTTCCTTCTGCTTTCCTATTTCTATTTCCTATACTGATAGTTTTTCCTTGTCTTCCCATGTTTTTGTGTTCACAGAAACTTGGTTAAAACCGGAAATACTTAGTTCCGAAGTCTTTCCAAGTAAGTACACAACTTACAAGCTTGATCGTCCCTCCCGACATGGAGGTGGAGTTTTAATTGCAGTTGACTCAGAATTAACGTCTGAAGAAATAACGTCCGACGGAATAATTGACATTGAATTTCTGTGTATAAAACTATCTATCATCTGAATTTCCAATATATGCGAATCATCGGTCCGCTATCCAGTTTATATCAAGTAAACTAGGTTAACGACAACCAACTTTTTGGAGTTTACTTCATTTGTGATTATAAATGGTTTTAGAAAAAATCGTCAGACGGATGTGGTTTACACTGATTTCAGTAAGGCGTTTGATTCTGTAAACCACCCGATTCTAGTTCGGAAATTGGACCTTTTGGGGTTTCCAGATGATCTTCTTAGGTGGATCTTAAGTTATTTAAATGGCAGGACCCAAAGGGTCATTTTTAAAAATTTTTTTTCATTTCTAATCCGAGTCACGTCCGGTGTACCACAAGGAAGTCATCTTGGTCCGCTCCTGTTTACATTATTCATAAATGACCTTCCTTTAGTCCAAACGAAGTCACGGGTACTTATGTACGCAGATGACGTTAAGTTGTGCCTGCAATTTAATGATCCTGCGCAAAGTTTAGCTTTGCAACCTGATCTCAATGCATTTCAAACTTGGTGCATGAATAATAAATTAAATTTAAATGGTTCTAAGTGTAAACTAATGACTTTTTTTCGTGTCAGCCCTCACTATTCAACTTATACTTTAAGCGGTTGTGTGTTATATAGAATAACGCATGCTGACGACCTTGGAGTCTAAATGGATCCTAAACTTTAATTTACTGATCAAATTTCTACCATGGTAAATAAAGCCAGAGGCGTGCTTGCATTTATCAAAAGGTGGTCGAAGGAATTCGATGACCGATTCGATGACCAAGACCTTGTTTATTTTATTAGTCGGACCAATTCTGGAGTACTGCGCTCCTTCTTGGAGTCGCCAATATGGGGTGCATATACACCGGATTGAGTCTGTGCAAAAAACTTTTTAATATTTGTCCTACGGGAACTTAACTGGGATACAAGCCTCACACTGTCATTATACTCATTATACTAGATTAACTAGATACTATATTCCTTTAGTTTTATCTCTAATTATGCAATGCATGAACATTTTAGAGTACTCTGCAATGAATTTAATAGACTATATCACCTAATATCTACTACCGACTTACTGCCTATCTTTAAATCAATAATACTATCCTACTTAGCAACTAATTAGTTTTATGTATCTGACTATTCGTATTTTGACCTGCATGTATTTTTAATTGTCTATTGCGAAATTGTCCTTTTCTTTGTATGCGATTACGTTTACTCGCCCAAAACGGGGTAGGGCTCCGCGCATTATCAAGCATAGCTTGGTGTTGTAAGGGCCACTTGTTTGCACTGACCATAGTGCATTAACGTCCAAGAAAAAAAAAAAAAAAAGAAGACATCGGAAGGTTTAACTGGACAGCGAAGTGTATTTTCTTCTAATTGATCTATGGCAGAAGAACATTGTGGACTTGCGCGGCGTTAGGAAGAATTCCCTATGAAGATGTCCCCGCCCATAAGGTTTTTTATGTCCCGATAATATGTGAAGACCAAGCTGAAAACCTTATCAACAGCGATATACTTCGAAAAATATCCCAAAGCATTAGCAATGGCAATAGCAATGCTAAAATAATAGAAATTTCGGTAACCGATTTTCTTCTGTTTAGCCCTTAGGCGATCCAACAATGGAAAGTTTGACTTCATTCTCCTTGAACATTCTTCCCCTAAAAATGTATTGTACCGCTTATATTAAACATACATTTACAACCAGAATTTTTAAATTTTTCTAGTTTGTTTTAATGATCTATTGGATGGTGGATGGTAGATTTACAAATGTGTTGTATGGGACCAGTTGTTTCACATCTGTCAAAAATGCCAACCGTTCTTCCGATACGTGCTCATTGGGACTGGGCTATAACGCTTCGCTTAATAAATGATTAAACTTTTCAACGTTGCATAGGGATGGGTCACTATCGGAAAGGTCTACTTTTGGACTGACTCCAAGATAGTCCTACAATGGCTACAAATGCATTCTTCTCAGCTGAACTGCTTCGTAGGCAAACGCATCTCAGAGCTCCTGCAGCTACCGACGAGGTTGAGTGGCAACACGTGCCCTCAGCACAGAACCCAGCTGATATGGTGTCGAGAGGTTGTTGCGCTACAGAGTTACAGAAAACTATCAGGTTTCAAGGGCCTCAATTTTTAAAGAAGGATTGTACTCTTTGGCCACGCCATGTCGAGCCAACTCAATCGGTTCCGGAAGTGCGGGCAAAGGCGATCAGCTACTCGAAAATAATGCAATAAAGTTTTTGAAATCAGAACAATTACCACCAAACTTGGGAAACTGCATTCGAGGAAGGTATTAACGATAGAGTCGTATTAACACAGATTCGTTAAGATTGTTTGCGAGGCTGGAGTTTTTACTGACAATAACAATGCCCTGGTTAGCACGCATAAATCTTCAAGTCTCGATCGCGATGACAAGTCCGGATCGACATCCTCATTTTGCAGTTGTACCGAAAACGCACGATCGATTTATGTATATATATATATGTATGTTTTTAACTAAATCCAATTTTTCTCATAATATTTTCACAATCAACTTCTTCTACAAAACGTTTAGGCATTTTTAAGAAAATTACAAACAAATTTTTTTTAAATATTTTACAAGGTTATAATTGTGGAAAATGTTCCACTGTCACTCCAATCCAAATCACTAAAAAAGGGCTCAATGTGGTTCGAACATAAGAGTGGCTTCCAATTAGACGAGCGCAGTGCAAACAATGAGTGAAAAACTACCATGCTAATCAGCTTTTTTGATGTATATAAGCTGGGCTTAGCTGCGGTTAAGGGGCTTAAGTAACTGTATGCCACAGCAAATCGAAACTGGCACAAATAGAAGACTATTACCATAGATACGGTAATTCCTTTCCTGTGACACTTTTTACTGGTACTTGCGAGTTAGCGGTAATATATATGTGGCCTTATGCAATCTGCATATGCCTTTATATGAAATATATTTTATTAGCTTTATACCTTATTTTCACATCTAGGAATAATAATAATAATAATAATAATAATTGAGAATTTTTAGGATGGTGACATATTTCAAAGCTTTGTCGCTTAAACTTCTAACGTGTGTGAAAGCTAGAATGGCTGTCTGTTAGAAGCGAATTGCCTCTCGATTTTACAGACGTGAATAACAACAACTAATTAATTAATTGTTGATTTCGAAAGCGTACGCATTTTTTGGCTGCATCGAAAAATTCCTCACGTTTTTACCTTATTTGTTTAATGCCAACTATTTTTGTAATAGGCCATTCTCACTGTCAAACCAATTTTGGCGATGAGGGCTTTTAATCCAAATTTAATTGCCCTGCGTCCAGAAATCGGTTTCAAACCGACGAAAATTTCCAAACATATAAACTCCTCGAAGCGTCCAATTTTATGGCACAAAATGTTTGTGCAAATCACGAAGGCAGTTTATTTCCAAATAATAATTCGGACCAGAACTTGTGGGGACACCTTCGTTTCCGAATTGAGAGTGATCCACTCAAATTTATTCAAGCTCTTCTAGAGCCATTAAATGAGTTTTGAAGTTATAATAGTGGTTCGAGAGAGCGAAAGCTCTTTTTAATACAAGAGCGCAAGTTCGACTTCATGAGATCTTAGGTACTAATTATTCCATTGTTTTACAAAAGTAAATCGCAACCGAATTGACTGAACAGCTGGGAAAGACCTCACAATTCCCTCATCGTACAACGCAATAAGCTTACTACTAGAAAAATGTTGCTCGAGTCTTCCAGGTGAGATGCAATACAACGACATCCAACGAGATTAACATTAAAGACGGAGTCCCACAAGGTAGCGCAATGGGCCCTACTCTGTTTCTCCTATACACAGCAGACATCCCTACGAACGAGAGACAAAAAGAACAAAAATACGGATCGCAAGACAAAAGCACGACCGCCACTTTAAATCAATAATACTATCCTACTTAGCAACTAATTAGTTTTATTAGTATTTTGACCTGCATGTATTTTTAATTGTCTATTGTGAAATTGTCTTTTTCTTTGACCGCGACTACGTTTACTCGCCCAAAACGGTGTAAGGCTCCGCGCGTTAACAAACATTGCTTGGTTGTTTGTACTGACCATAGTGCATCAACGTCCAAGAATTACAAAAAACGCGTACAATATTGAATTAGCATTCCCCGTTATTTCAGTACTATATTGTATGTACTTTGTGATAGATTCTGGCTCTTTTTTTCGAGTTGAAAAACCATTTGTTTATTTCAATTTACTTTTACCTATAGTAAAAATTAAAAAAAAAATTAGGGGGATAATTACAGATTATAAAAATTGATCAGTGTGGCAGTCTATGCGTCTAAGTCTGGAATGAGGTTCCTACTAGAGTGCCATCCAAGTATCTGATTGTCTGATAGGTGCAATTTTTTTTGTCTTGTTCTGTTCATAGGTCCGAACAAAAAGTGTAAGAGCAAGTCTGTTTGTGTTGTATACGAGGGTTGCTCTGTAGCGAGTGGCAGTGTTAGTTATGTACACACCGAATTTATTTTGAGATCCCGAAAAATTCAATTTTTTTTATAGTATGTGGCGTTTGGCATATGGCATATGCCATTTGCATTTCGCAGCTGGTTTACGACGAGAACATTTTTTGTTTGTTGTAACAAATAAAATCATCTTACGCTCTCTCTTGACAAGCCTTATAATCAAACTCAGACATTTCAAAGAATTCATCTCGATGACTGTTGATTGCAATGTATGGGGTTTTAAACGTCAAAAATAACGTTCTTTTTATTCTTGTCCACAAAGTATATGCACGTCAAAAAATCTGAAAAGCAAATTAATTTTTATTTGTTCTCGTTTTTTTATGCACTTTGCATAAAAACCAGTTAAATTGTTGATTAAAATTTGTACAAATCGCAATAGGCTATTTAAAAAAAAATCTCAAATAACGATTTTTCCGGTCCCTGGTTTTAATTGCAAACTTACTGATTCCATCTTCAGCCAGATATGGAATTGGTGTCAATCTGCAGATATCCAAAATCTGAGTAGACACCAAAGGCAAGTTTACCTTGATGATTACATGCTCCTTTATGATGGTTCATTCAGCCCTCATCATCTGATATGCCATTAATATATTATCAAATGGTTTCGTACTTGATCTAACTCATCCATTAACTGCCTTGGTGACAACAACATCGAACTTATTGTGTTATGCCGATTTGCATTCGTTGCAAACTGGAAGCTAATGATGAAAGTTGAGTTGCAAGTGTTATGTACCATGAAAATTTATTGAATCTATTTTCAGTACCAGTTGTTTCTGCAGTATAATTCTCTATCGATTTTAACCGCTTGAATTCGAGATCCCATCCCTTTTGATGGTATTAATTGTAGAGTCAATCAAAGATGTTTGATTTCTAAGCTAAGTTAGCAAATGTTTATTATTCGCTTTTACCTTTGTTATCGTTTGCACCATTTTATCAGCGTAAGTGGAGTCTAAAATGGCCAAAGAGATTACTGAAAATAGATCCAACGATGTCCAACGGCGTTCTATGCTGAAGTGATTTTGCTATAAGCATGTCCTCAGCAGGAAGATCGTCCTCGATGTGTTTAAAATGTTGATACATGCCTCTGTTTCTGGAAACTGCTTGCACAAAAGTCCAATTTTTGTTGTGCCCACTGAAAAAGTACTCATATCCTTCCAGTAAGGTCGCAAATTGTAATATACAATTAAAGTCCCATCCGTTTTCGCAAGTTGAACCTTTCCAATCCTTTCAAGGAATATTCCTGGTTTCGGTGTAAATTGAGTAACGTAATGATTGTGCTGGTACTAAAGGCAGTAGAAGAAGCATAACAACTAACGCCATTGTCAGCGAAGGCATTGTTTATTTCTTCGACCTTTTCGCCTGCATCTCATCAGGTAGATTCTCATTTTCCTCTTCGGCAGCTGGATGCTTATAAACAGGATCATATTCTGAGAAAAGTGGGGCAACATGTTGAATATCTCGTTTAAATACTCGTTTTGATTTTTACAACTCTGACAGATAATTTTGCCTGCAATGAATTGTCTTAATTACTCGTCCCATTGGCCATTGCAGAACTGGCGTATTATCTTCCTTTATCAGCACTAATGCTCCTTCTTTTACGTTCGCCGAGGATCTTCTCCATTTTTGACGATGCTGAAGTTGTTGCAGATAATCAGTTGACCATTGAGTCCAAAATGCATGCTTTAACTTGAAGAGGGCTTGCCATATCTGTCCCAACGGTCGTGGTTGCTGAGTTGGCTCACTATCTGCTTGTGCGGTTAATGGTTCTCCCGGGGTAAGTGCCGTCACATCATTTGGATCGCTCGACATCGGAACTATGGGTCTTGAATTCATGATAGCTTATATTTTCACTATTACAGTTTCTAATTCCTCATTGGTCAGATCCGCTGTAGAAACATTCTTTAGCAATAAATGTTTTGCCGATTTTACCGCCACTTTCCAAAGTTAACGCCTTTATTATTGCAGGTTTCCACTATCGACCTCTTGGCCTTTTCTGAGAAGATAGCTTCTTCCAATTCCTGAAGCTTATTCCTTGCTTCAACAAAATTCGTAGCGTTGCCGCAGTGTAGAGTCTGACATTTTCCTCTACGACTTATCGATCGACCAAGTGCTGCCAAGAATGCTTCTGTGGTTAAATCGCTGACTTATTCAAAATGCACTGCAAAGCAACAAAAGATTGCTATGTAGGTAGTGCGTCGTTTCTTTCCACAGATCTTGTAGTGAGTCTTAAAAGGTCTACAATAGTCAACTCCAGAATTAAGGAACGGTGAAGCTTGTGTGACTCTTACGGGTGGTAACTGTCCCATTATTTGCTCCATTAATTTTGGTTTAGCTCTAGTGCATTTGACACATTTTAAATTTCGAGCTATTGTTTTTGCTTTTATTGCCCAACATCTTTGCCTTGATGTGGCTATTACAGTTTGGGCAGCACAATGCATATTTTCCTTGACTATATTTTCAAATATTAATATGACTACTAGATCATTATATGGCAACAGAACAGGATGTTTTGCATCAAATGAAAGTTCAGATGCTTCCAACCTGCCTCCAACTCGAATGAGATTATCCTGATCCAAGAAAGGTAAAAGATGAAATTGGTGAACTTAGAACCGCTTATTCCCCTTGACGCTATTTCTGCAGCTTTCTTTTTCGATCGAACATGGAGCTATTCCCTTTGCAACGATGGTTCTTGAATGGTGGTAATTCTAGTAGACACAAATTTCTCCTTTATTGTTTTTTGACTATTTAACAGAATTTAAAGAGCCCCTGGAATTGAATCAGCTCTGGTGATACAGTCGTCGACATAAAAATCATTTTTGAGAGCAGACGATCCTATAGGATATTTCTCCATTTCCATGCTTTCTAAATATTCCATTTTGTTGCCAGTTATGGTGCAACCTTTGTGCCATACGTTACGGTTTTCAACCGATACAACTTAAGCCTTTCTGACCGAACTTTTCTCCAGACGATCATTTGATATTGTTGATCATTTGGATTTATCCAAATCTGCCTGTACATTTTTTCAATGTCAGCAGTGAATACATATTTATGCATTATAAATCTAAGCAATATTGACATTAGACTGTTTTGCACTGTAGGACATTTGTGCATTAAATCGTTCAATGATTTCCCGGAAGATGTCACTGCAGATGCGTCAAATACAACTCTTAATTTGGTTGTCTGACTGTCGGGTTTGAGAACACAATGCAGGAATGGGACTTCGGAAGATGTATATGAGGTACTTCCTTAATGTGCCCAAGATCATCATTCTCATGAACTCTATGTATCCCTTTCTGTTTGCCTGATCTTTTTGCAATCGTTTCTCCAACGATAAAAACCGTCTCGTGGCAATGTCAGGACTCTCCCCCAGCGCTGAAGAATGCTCCAAAAAGGGTTACATAACAATAAGTCTAGAGTCCTGAGCCTTCTGAACGTTCTCAAGGAAGTGATCTTCACACTGCTTCTCCATTAGTGAATAGCATTTTGACTCTGGTTGAAAATTACCCAACTCCCAGATTTTAGCGAGTTGCTCATCAACCTTTCTCCTCCCTTAAGTACAGCACATACTGATGATGTAGGTGCTCTCTTCGAAATTTTCCCGGCTACAATCCATCCAAGTTTTGTATTCTGTATTGGGGAGTCCATTCTTTAAGCTCATGCACTCGGCTTGGATTATATTGAAGTAATGCTCGGCTCCAAGAAGAATATCAATTTTTCCTGGTTTTTCAAATTGAGGGTCAGCCAACACTATATTTTTTGGTATCTTCCAAATATCAGACAATATTGTAAGCGACTATGTAAAGCAAAACCATTGCTTCAAGCCGTGAACTAAAATCGCCTTGTTTAGATTTTAGCTTAACATTGATCCTTGCATTGGAAGTCTGAGATTATCCACCAATGCCATTTAGTTTTTGCATCGAATTTGTGGTTTTTAGTGAAAGCATTTTAATTGATTTCCGGAAATGGTATTAATTTGGGATCCAGAGTCAAGTAGGGGTTTGAATAATGCCTTTTGTCCATTCACTCCTTGAATAATTACACGGGCAATCGCCAGGAGATTGCTTTCCACTCGCAGATGCGCCCATGATACTATACGAAAGGTCCGGTTTTGTTTCCAAATGCAACAAAGTATTCTGTTTTTTGTTGCACTTAAAGCAATCTCTCTTTGTGCATGTCTTTGACGGGTAATTTTGGCTTAGACAGAACCCAGTTAAGACGTTCTGCTGGAGTTTTTTTTTTTAAACTCATTGCATTTATATATGCTGTGACTTCGATTCTTACAAAAGAAACAGTTATATTGTGTTTCAGCTGCAACTGATGCACATGTATTTTGTTTTTTTCCCTTTTCTGATTCAATGGCTTCAAGAGTGAGAAACCTTTGTTCAAGAATGTTTAAAAATTCGTTCAAAGGCTGAATTTGCCTTGTATTTTGAACAGATTTCTCATACAACAAGTGGTTTTGTCGATCAAGCTTTTTCGTTAGAAGACAGAGTAGAAGTGGATCCCATTTGTCTGTCTCTATGCCGATGTTATTGAGAGCAGATAATGTTTCCTTCACATTATTGTGCAACGATTTAATTGTTTTGGAATCATTTGTTATTATTAAATGATCCAATTTTTGAATAAAAGTATGACTTAATACTCTTTCATTGTTGAAGCGTTTTGCAAGTGTTTTCCACGCAGTTGAATAATTTGCCTCAGTTAGCGATAAATGGCGAATTAGATGCTCTGCCTTTCTATTAACGATGGTCTTTAAGTACCACATTTTTTGTATAGTGGGTAACGTTAATTCATGAATCAGTTTTTTGAATATATCATAAAACTGATGCCATTTGAAATAATCCCCATAAAATTTGAGTATGGCTACCTTTAAAAAATGTAATGCATTTTGAACAGCATTTGTTGGAAACCTTTTTGTTGTCTCCTTTTTACATACATTTCTGTTTGTACATTTATGACTGCATCTTCTCCTGCCATGTATCTGCTGTCTTCATATCCAAGTTCCTTCGGGTCCTTTATTTGTTATACATTTGGATATGAATGTCTTTTATTTCATTCCAGTATTGTGTAATATCGGGTGCGAAATTTCGTTTTGTTTTTATTTTATTCATGATGCGCTCTTAACTATCCAGCAACACCCTTTGTTTTCTGAACATTGATTATATTTCAATGTCCTCTGCTGTGGATCCGCTTCCAAGAGAGACAACTGATTATTGAATTCTGTCTTATAATCAGTGGCGGATCTAGGCTTTCGTTGTGGGGGGTAATATCAGAACCATTTTTTTGTTACATACTTTTTGAATACCAACATTCCATTAATTTTTCGCCCGAGTAAAGGGTGATATATCACCCATATCACCCCCGTGGATCCGCGCATGCTTATAATAACCAGTTGCTTAATTTTATTAAAAAATTCATAGTTAAAATAGTCATGTTCTAACGTGACTCCATTAAGGAAATTATTTATTTCAATATCTCCGGAGTTAAATTTATCCCACAGGGATTCTAACGTTAATAAACGTTCTTTGTAGTAGGCTGGCTTAGTCTTCCTGTCGACGGAGTCCTTTTTGTAATTCGGAATGACATTCTAAATTTGCTCTCCTATAGCTAACTTTCCTGCCAAAAACTGATGAATGCTGTTTGGAGCCATTTTTGCCTTTTTTATATAATCCGTTAAAGAGAACCGTACAGAACCAGTGGCAAAGGTCGCCGCAATAAGTACAAAACAAATCTAATGTGTATGAAAGCTAGAATGGCTGTCTGTTAGAAGCGAATTGCCTCTCGATTTTACAGACGTGAATAACAACAACTAATTAATTAATTGTTGATTTCGAAAGCGTACGCATTTTTTGGCTGCATCGAAAAATTCCTCACGTTTTTACCTTATTTGTTTAATGCCAACTATTTTTGTAATAGGCCATTCTCACTGTCAAACCAATTTTGGCGATGAGGGCTTTTAATCCAAATTTAATTGCCCTGCGTCCAGAAATCGGTTTCAAACCGACGAAAATTTCCAAACATATAAACTCCTCGAAGCGTCCAATTTTATGGCACAAAATGTTTGTGCAAATCACGAAGGCAGTTTATTTCCAAATAATAATTCGGACCAGAACTTGTGGGGACACCTTCGTTTCCGAATTGAGAGTGATCCACTCAAATTTATTCAAGCTCTTCTAGAGCCATTAAATGAGTTTTGAAGTTATAATAGTGGTTCGAGAGAGCGAAAGCTCTTTTTAATACAAGAGCGCAAGTTCGACTTCATGAGATCTTAGGTACTAATTATTCCATTGTTTTACAAAAGTAAATCGCAACCGAATTGACTGAACAGCTGGGAAAGACCTTACAATTCCCTCATCGTACAACGCAATAAGCTTACTACTAGAAAAATGTTGCTCGAGTCTTCCAGGTGAGATGCAATACAACGACATCCAACGAGATTAACATTAAAGACGGAGTCCCACAAGGTAGCGCAATGGGCCCTACTCTGTTTCTCCTATACACAGCAGACATCCCTACGAACGAGAGACAAAAAGAACAAAAATACGGATCGCAAGACAAAAGCACGACCGCCACTTTAAATCAATAATACTATCCTACTTAGCAACTAATTAGTTTTATTAGTATTTTGACCTGCATGTATTTTTAATTGTCTATTGTGAAATTGTCTTTTTCTTTGACCGCGACTACGTTTACTCGCCCAAAACGGTGTAAGGCTCCGCGCGTTAACAAACATTGCTTGGTTGTTTGTACTGACCATAGTGCATCAACGTCCAAGAATTACAAAAAACGCGTACAATATTGAATTAGCATTCCCCGTTATTTCAGTACTATATTGTATGTACTTTGTGATAGATTCTGGCTCTTTTTTTCGAGTTGAAAAACCATTTGTTTATTTCAATTTACTTTTACCTATAGTAAAAATTTAAAAAAAAATTAGGGGGATAATTACAGATTATAAAAATTGATCAGTGTGGCAGTCTATGCGTCTAAGTCTGGAATGAGGTTCCTACTAGAGTGCCATCCAAGTATCTGATTGTCTGATAGGTGCAATTTTTTTTGTCTTGTTCTGTTCATAGGTCCGAACAAAAAGTGTAAGAGCAAGTCTGTTTGTGTTGTATACGAGGGTTGCTCTGTAGCGAGTGGCAGTGTTAGTTATGTACACACCGAATTTATTTTGAGATCCCGAAAAATTCAATTTTTTTTATAGTATGTGGCGTTTGGCATATGGCATATGCCATTTGCATTTCGCAGCTGGTTTACGACGAGAACATTTTTTGTTTGTTGTAACAAATAAAATCATCTTACGCTCTCTCTTGACAAGCCTTATAATCAAACTCAGACATTTCAAAGAATTCATCTCGATGACTGTTGATTGCAATGTATGGGGTTTTAAACGTCAAAAATAACGTTCTTTTTATTCTTGTCCACAAAGTATATGCACGTCAACAAATCTGAAAAGCAAATTAATTTTTATTTGTTCTCGTTTTTTTATGCACTTTGCATAAAAACCAGTTAAATTGTTGATTAAAATTTGTACAAATCGCAATAGGCTATTTAAAAAAAAATCTCAAATAACGATTTTTCCGGTCCCTGGTTTTAATTGCAAACTTACTGATTCCATCTTCAGCCAGATATGGAATTGGTGTCAATCTGCAGATATCCAAAATCTGAGTAGACACCAAAGGCAAGTTTACCTTGATGATTACATGCTCCTTTATGATGGTTCATTCAGCCCTCATCATCTGATATGCCATTAATATATTATCAAATGGTTTCGTACTTGATCTAACTCATCCATTAACTGCCTTGGTGACAACAACATCGAACTTATTGTGTTATGCCGATTTGCATTCGTTGCAAACTGGAAGCTAATGATGAAAGTTGAGTTGCAAGTGTTATGTACCATGAAAATTTATTGAATCTATTTTCAGTACCAGTTGTTTCTGCAGTATAATTCTCTATCGATTTTAACCGCTTGAATTCGAGATCCCATCCCTTTTGATGGTATTAATTGTAGAGTCAATCAAAGATGTTTGATTTCTAAGCTAAGTTAGCAAATGTTTATTATTCGCTTTTACCTTTGTTATCGTTTGCACCATTTTATCAGCGTAAGTGGAGTCTAAAATGGCCAAAGAGATTACTGAAAATAGATCCAACGATGTCCAACGGCGTTCTATGCTGAAGTGATTTTGCTATAAGCATGTTCTCAGCAGGAAGATCGTCCTCGATGTGTTTAAAATGTTGATACATGCCTCTGTTTCTGGAAACTGCTTGCACAAAAGTCCAATTTTTGTTGTGCCCACTGAAAAAGTACTCATATCCTTCCAGTAAGGTCGCAAAATGTAATATACAATTAAAGTCCAATCCGTTTTCGCAAGTTGAACCTTTCCAATCCTTTCAAGGAATATTCCTGGTTTCGGTGTAAATTGAGTAACGTAATGATTGTGCTGGTACTAAAGGCAGTAGAAGAAGCATAACAACTAACGCCATTGTCAGCGAAGGCATTGCTTATTTCTTCGACCTTTTCGCCTGCATCTCATCAGGTAGATTCTCATTTTCCTCTTCGGCAGCTGGATGCTTATAAACAGGATCATATTCTGAGAAAAGTGGGGCAACATGTTGAATATCTCGTTTAAATACTCGTTTTGATTTTTACAACTCTGACAGATAATTTTGCCTGCAATGAATTGTCTTAATTATTCGTCCCATTGGCCATTGCAGAACTGGCGTATTATCTTCCTTTATCAGCACTAATGCTCCTTCTTTTACGTTCGCTGAGGATCTTCTCCATTTTTGACGATGCTGAAGTTGTTGCAGATAATCAGTTGACCATTGAGTCCAAAATGCATGCTTTAACTTGAAGAGGGCTTGCCATATCTGTCCCAACGGTCGTGGTTGCTGAGTTGGCTCACTATCTGCTTGTGCGGTTAATGGTTCTCCCGGGGTAAGTGCCGTCACATCATTTGGATCGCTCGACATCGGAACTATGGGTCTTGAATTCATGATAGCTTATATTTTCACTATTACAGTTTCTAATTCCTCATTGGTCAGATCCGCTGTAGAAACATTCTTTAGCAATAAATGTTTTGCCGATTTTACCGCCACTTTCCAAAGTTAACGCCTTTATTATTGCAGGTTTCCACTATCGACCTCTTGGCCTTTTCTGAGAAGATAGCTTCTTCCAATTCCTGAAGCTTATTCCTTGCTTCAACAAAATTCGTAGCGTTGCCGCAGTGTAGAGTCTGACATTTTCCTCTACGACTTATCGATCGACCAAGTGCTGCCAAGAATGCTTCTGTGGTTAAATCGCTGACTTATTCAAAATGCACTGAAAAGCAACAAAAGATTGCTATGTAGGTAGTGCGTCGTTTCTTTCCACAGATCTTGTAGTGAATCTTAAAAGGTCTACAATAGTCAACTCCAGAATTAAGGAACGGTGAAGCTTGTGTGACTCTTACGGGTGGTAACTGTCCCATTATTTGCTCCATTAATTTTGGTTTAGCTCTAGTGCATTTGACACATTTTAAAATAACATTTCGAGCTATTGTTTTTGCTTTTATTGCCCAACATCTTTGCCTTGATGTGGCTATTACAGTTTGGGCAGCACAATGCATATTTTCCTTGACTATATTTTCAAATATTAATATGACTACTAGATCATTATATGGCAACAGAACAGGATGTTTTGCATCAAATGAAAGTTCAGATGCTTCCAACCTGCCTCCAACTCGAATGAGATTATCCTGATCCAAGAAAGGTAAAAGATGAAATTGGTGAACTTAGAACCGCTTATTCCCCTTGACGCTATTTCTGCAGCTTTCTTTTTCGATCGAACATGGAGCTATTCCCTTTGCAACGATGGTTCTTGAATGGTGGTAATTCTAGTAGACACAAATTTCTCCTTTATTGTTTTTTGACTATTTAACAGAATTTAAAGAGCCCCTGGAATTGAATCAGCTCTGGTGATACAGTCGTCGACATAAAAATCATTTTTGAGAGCAGACGATCCTATAGGATATTTCTCCATTTCCATGCTTTCTAAATATTCCATTTTGTTGCCAGTTATGGTGCAACCTTTGTGCCATACGTTACGGTTTTCAACCGATACAACTTAAGCCTTTCTGACCGATCTTTTCTCCAGACGATCATTTGATATTGTTGATCATTTGGATTTATCCAAATCTGCCTGTACATTTTTTCAATGTCAGCAGTGAATACATATTTATGCATTATAAATCTAAGCAATATTGACATTAGACTGTTTTGCACTGTAGGACATTTGTGCATTAAATCGTTCAATGATTTCCCGGAAGATGTCACTGCAGATGCGTCAAATACAACTCTTAATTTGGTTGTCTGACTGTCGGGTTTGAGAACACAATGCAGGAATGGGACTTCGGAAGATGTATATGAGGTACTTCCTTAATGTGCCCAAGATCATCATTCTCATGAACTCTATGTATCCCTTTCTGTTTGCCTGATCTTTTTGCAATCGTTTCTCCAACGATAAAAACCGTCTCGTGGCAATGTCAGGACTCTCCCCCAGCGCTGAAGAATGCTCCAAAAAGGGTTACATAACAATAAGTCTAGAGTCCTGAGCCTTCTGAACGTTCTCAAGGAAGTGATCTTCACACTGCTTCTCCATTAGTGAATAGCATTTTGACTCTGGTTGAAAATTACCCAACTCCCAGATTTTAGCGAGTTGCTCATCAACCTTTCTCCTCCCTTAAGTACAGCACATACTGATGATGTAGGTGCTCTCTTCGAAATTTTCCCGGCTACAATCCATCCAAGTTTTGTATTCTGTATTGGGGAGTCCATTCTTTAAGCTCATGCACTCGGCTTGGATTATATTGAAGTAATGCTCGGCTCCAAGAAGAATATCAATTTTTCCTGGTTTTTCAAATTGAGGGTCAGCCAACACTATATTTTTTGGTATCTTCCAAATATCAGACAATATTGTAAGCGACTATGTAAAGCAAAACCATTGCTTCAAGCCGTGAACTAAAATCGCCTTGTTTAGATTTTAGCTTAACATTGATCCTTGCATTGGAAGTCTGAGATTATCCACCAATGCCATTTAGTTTTTGCATCGAATTTGTGGTTTTTAGTGAAAGCATTTTAATTGATTTCCGGAAATGGTATTAATTTGGGATCCAGAGTCAAGTAGGGGTTTGAATAATGCCTTTTGTCCATTCACTCCTTGAATAATTACACGGGCAATCGCCAGGAGATTGCTTTCCACTCGCAGATGCGCCCATGATACTATACGAAAGGTCCGGTTTTGTTTCCAAATGCAACAAAGTATTCTGTTTTTTGTTGCACTTAAAGCAATCTCTCTTTGTGCATGTCTTTGATTAAATGATCCAATTTTTGAATAAAAGTATGACTTAATACTCTTTTATTGTTGAAGCGTTTTGCAAGTGTTTTCCACGCAGTTGAATAATTTGCCTCAGTTAGCGATAAATGGCGAATTAGATGCTCTGCCTTTCTATTAACGATGGTCTTTAAGTACCACATTTTTTGTATAGTGGGTAACGTTAATTCATGAATCAGTTTTTTGAATATATCATAAAACTGATGCCATTTGAAATAATCCCCATAAAATTTGAGTATGGCTACCTTTAAAAAATGTAATGCATTTTGAACAGCATTTGTTGGAAACCTTTTTGTTGTCTCCTTTTTACATACATTTCTGTTTGTACATTTATGACTGCATCTTCTCCTGCCATGTATCTGCTGTCTTCATATCCAAGTTCCTTCGGGTCCTTTATTTGTTATACATTTGGATATGAATGTCTTTTATTTCATTCCAGTATTGTGTAATATCGGGTGCGAAATTTCGTTTTGTTTTTATTTTATTCATGATGCGCTCTTAACTATCCAGCAACACCCTTTGTTTTCTGAACATTGATTATATTTCAATGTCCTCTGCTGTGGATCCGCTTCCAAGAGAGACAACTGATTATTGAATTCTGTCTTATAATCAGTGGCGGATCTAGGCTTTCGTTGTGGGGGGTAATATCAGAACCATTTTTTTGTTACATACTTTTTGAATACCAACATTCCATTAATTTTTCGCCCGAGTAAAGGGTGATATATCACCCATATCACCCCCGTGGATCCGCGCATGCTTATAATAACCAGTTGCTTAATTTTATTAAAAAATTCATAGTTAAAATAGTCATGTTCTAACGTGACTCCATTAAGGAAATTATTTATTTCAATATCTCCGGAGTTAAATTTATCCCACAGGGATTCTAACGTTAATAAACGTTCTTTGTAGTAGGCTGGCTTAGTCTTCCTGTCGACGGAGTCCTTTTTGTAATTCGGAATGACATTCTAAATTTGCTGTTTGGAGCCATTTTTGCCTTTTTTATATAATCCGTTAAAGAGGTATTTGTAGAGGTATATATGCCTTTATGTGCCTCGACTCACACCGTTGGATATATATAAGTAAATTGGCTTTGAACAGATCGAACAGTGGAACAACACTTTATCTCGTTCAAATCGTCTGGTTGATAAGAACCTGTCCTTTTCCAACGTTTTTTTTTTAAGTGTTTGATCGCCAAGTTGATCGCAGACCTGAAGTAGTTGACCAAAAGACGGTAACTTTCGGTCGCCTTGTTGACCGTTGAAGACTGTAATTGAAGTTTTAAATTGGATTCCCAGTTTGAACAATTGTTGCGGTTCAAAGTCGGAGGTCACCGATTGTAGGATTTCTACCAAAATCTGTTTTGCTGAAAAGGTTTTTTGCGTGCCTCATGTACAGAACCAGTGGCAAAGGTCGCCGCAATAAGTACAAAACAAATTGACTTGCGGAGAAGTGAATACGTCAAGATTTCTTTTCGTACTGATTTTATTGAGCACGGATCTGGGTTTATAAAAATAATATACCAATTTCTGCTAAGTCGAAATCGTACAAAGCCTTTTTAGTAATATTTGGTTAAAAATCTTAGACAAGGTTGGCAATAGACTTATTGGCCGAAAAGAAGCGGGGAGAGACGCTTATCTTGGGGATCATAACAACATTCGAATGCTTCCACTGCTCCGGATAAAATGAAAGAACAAAGCTTAAGAACAAAGCCAAAAACCCCATTTTGTATACCCATGCAGCGCTCTAGTATTTAAGATTGACATAGATATATCTAAATTAGACCTCTCTTTGTGTGTTAGTAATTTGAACGTATCTTGATCAATAATTATTAATTGAAATTGTAATATTTTTGACAAGTTTGTTTTATTTATTGTTTTCCTGTTTTCATGCACAATATTCTTGCCTCGTTAAAAAATTCGACAAGTATTTTTGCATGTTTATTTATTGACTCAATTTTAATTACCCTATTCTGGCTTACACATTTTTGAGATTTGTCAAATGTTTCTTTGCTTAGCTAATTGTTCCCATTCCAGGTTCTATTTGTAGAATTTTTGTTTTATTTTATTTGTGCAAAGTTTTTAGCACAATAATATTTCCTATCAATGGGTGCTTGTCTATTTCTGAAAATACTTTACAATTTTTTATAGTAGACAGTACTATTCCTTTTTTGGGTATTGCTACAGTAAAGAAGAAGGAACATTTAAACCGCTCCTCTCAATATACCTATTTTGAAAATCATAAACTATACAGGTACACAGCTAAAAAATTCCACGAACCATTTCTAGTTTTCTGTGATATTTTGGTGCTCCTATATAAAATTCCTATGCGAAATAATGTTTCATTACCCACAGGTTATTAACTATATGTTAAGAAAACAAAATATTATGATGTTATAGTTGTAAATTATAACACATGTATGTGATACGAGGTGTTTTCCTCGACTCGGTTTTATTAATATATAAGATTAAACTTAAATCAAAACACGTCATTCAACTCTGCTACTGTTTTTTCTTCCCGTTTGTTTTCTTCTCCCGCTTCTCACTAACGCACCTTTCCTGCTTTTCTCGCCACTGCTTCACATAGCTTTTCTTGTTGGTATTTTATCTGTTTCAGCTGGTATTTTCTGCTGTTAGGTATAATGCAGTCTTCTGTTGTGGTCCCCTGAAACTATTTACCAATCTTACATTCGGCCATTCCTGACTACTCATCTGTCCCAGATTGTTTTCCAGATTGATTATTGTCCTCGACATAACGCCAAAATAGTCTGTTCTGGTCAAAATGTTTCTTGTACGAGTCCTGTGCTTTTTGTATTTCTACCCTAGCATCGTGCCTCATCTTCTGTCGTTCCTCATCAAAGTTTGAATACATCTCCTCCTCCAAGAGTTGTATAATACGCTCGGTTGTTTTATTGTTCATTTTCACACCGAACATGAGCTCAAATGGTGTTCTCTTGGTCGAAGCGTGTGAATGTGAATTCACAGCTCTCTGCACTTCTGGCACTACCTTAAACCAGTTGGGTGGATCCTCCGCCGAAATTTTTGATATTAGAGATAAAATCGTCCAATTTACCCTCTCAATTGGCCCATTCCCTCGAGGTACTCCAGTTGTGCTCCACACGTGTTCTATGCCGTTTTTTTCATGTACTCTGCAAAAAAGTTAGCGGTAAATGCGGAGCCTCTGTCAGATACCAATCGCAATCGCCATAACAATATGGTGAACTTTTTGCTCGAGATGAGGAATCCAATAAGATTGTTGTACAGCGTGCACAGTTTTTTGGAAAGCGAAATGACCAGTATTGTGGGCGTCGACAATAACTTCCTTCTCCATAGCTTTCGGTACTACCAAAAGATCATTTCCATTAACTTCCTTAAAAAGTAAGCCTCCTTTAATCTTGTACCCTTCATATGGTCAAACAGCTAGAAGCTCCACAATCGCCCTTTTCCTTATGCAATTTTGATGCGCGCTGTAATCTCAAAAGATACAAGCAACACATATATGATGGACGTTGATGCACTACGAGCAGTACAAACAAGTGGCCCAACGATACCAAGCACGTGCTTGTTACGCGCGGGACCCTTTATCAATTAGGGCAAAAATGCGAGTTCGCGAGGAAAATATATGAAACAAATACTACAAATACTACAACTAAGATTGAAGCAAATGAGATAAAATTTTAGTTTTTAATACGGGGATAGATGTTGAAGTCCAAATTAAATGATATAGATTGTTATAATTTTTACATAGAACACGAAAGGGCTCATGCAGAGTAAAATTTGATGTACATCGAGGCAAATTAAGAGGGTAATAATTTCATGTCAGTCTAACGGGAACATTAAAAGTTAAACGGTTTACCAGTTCTACGGAGTCAATATCACCTTTTATAAGATTTTGCATAAAAATAGTACCAAGCATTATTCTACGGTTTTCAAGTGTAGGTAAATTAAGCAATAGTAATCTACTCTGGTAGGAAGGTAGCCTTACGTTTTGATCCCAGTTCAAACTACGAAGGGCAAAAAGAAAACATTTTTTTTGCACCGACTCAATACGGTCGATGTGCACTTGATATTGTGGACTCCAAACTGAAGAACAATATTCCAAAATAGGACGGACAAGGGAGGTATATAATAATCTGGTTGTATAAGGGTCATTAAATTCCTTTGACCAACGCTTTATAAACCCAAAAACACTCATAGCTTTATTGACAGTGGCCATTATGTGGCAATCAAATTTAAGTTTTGGGTCGAGAAGAACACCTAAATCATTAATTGAATATATACGGTCGAGTGGTGTATTTTGAAGAGAATAACTAATAAACGTAGGAGTACCCCTATAAAAAGTCATAACGTTGCATTTAAGGCAGTTCAGATTTAAAAGATTGTACTCACACCATCCCTGAAAACAATCAATATCTGACTGTAAGTTGAAACCGGACCCTACATCTTTATATGATAAACAAAGCTTAACATCGTCAGCCTACATTAGTACACGAAAATGAGCTACGATAGAGGGAAGATCGTTAATAAACAAAGTAAACAGCAAAGGGCCTAAATGACTACCTTGAGGAACTCCAGATGTCACGTTGAACATTTTAGAAACAGCGCTCTTAAATATGACCCTCTGAGTCCTACCATTCAAGTAACTTGAAATCCAAGTTAATAGATTACATGGAAACCCAAGCTGATCTAATTTGAATAAAAGAAGAGAGTGGTTAACGAAGTCAAAGGCTTTACTGAAATCTGTATATATAACGTCGGTCTGCATTTTATTGTTAAATCCATTTATTACAATAGATGACAATTCAAGAAGGTTGGTGGTGGTCGATCTTCGCTTAACAAAACCATGCTGACACGGTGATATTAGCGAGGAACATAAATGCTGCAAATGAGAAGTAATAATACATTCAAATGCTTTAGGAATTGCCGACAATTTAGAAATGCCTCTATAATTCTGGGCCTTCGCACCCTTTTTGTGGAGTGGAATAATGAAAGAGTCCTTCCAGATAGTTGGAAAAACTGATGATGAAATAGCCAACAGATAACAAAAGAATCTTTGGTTGACGTCGGAAGAGAACAACTTTTCTTTGTACAGATAAGGGCCACTTTATAGGAAAAAAAGGTTATTTAAAGAAATAGAAAATAAAATTTGGAAAATATACCTCGAGTAAATTTGGCACTGGGATCAAATTCCAAACCGCAAAAAAAACACAAAACACGAAAGTATAAGTAACGGTCGGAGTAACGACTAAGCCAGTCAACGTGTTTCAATCGCTCTCCAGGTCGATGCTCTACTTCAAATTCAAAATTGGCGAGTCTGTGCTTCGAATGTGTTTTTACTCCAACATTGGATAGGGTGCAGTCTCCCATCAGACCACTGCATTATCACCGCCGCAAATCCGTCTTTTGATGCATCCGTGTGTAATTCCGTTTTGGCCTCTCTGTTATAAAGTTTTAAGACAGGCTCCTTTGTCAATGCGTCTTTCAACAGCTGGAATGCTTTCATCTGAGCCTCAGCCATTCGAAATGCAGCTCCTTTCCGAAACAGATCAGTTAATGGACGGGTGATCTGTGAATAATTCAAAACAAATTTTCTAAAAAATCCCGTCAATCCCAAAAATGCTTGGACTGCCCTGACGTTTTTAGGTAGCGAAAACTTGCTGACCGCTGCCGTTTTTTCTTCGCCTGGCCACAGATCTCCGTTCTCAATGTAGTGACCCAAAAAGCAAATTTGAATTTGCAGAAAGTGACATTTCCGCCATTTAATCTTTAGTCCAAAGGTTGGAGCTGTGTCCAAGACGAGAGCCATTTTCTCTAAACAGTTTTCCGCGGTATCAGCGTGAATTACTATATCATCCATGTATAAATCAAGGACATCTTTGTTTATCAACTCCTGAAACACGTAATTTACGTAACCCCAAATGGGGTTCTGTTAAATTCGTTGGATCCTGATTTGGTTATGAAGGCTGTGTATTTCTTGCTCATGCTATTCGGCTGGCAAAGTTTGATGTAGACTGGCGTATGATTCCTATAGATAACCAATCGTCGATCTGTTCTTCCTCATCCTTATCCTCGGAAATTGCAAAACGGCTTGGCGACTGACGAAAAGGAACCTTCTCTCCATCCGGAACAATCCTAAGCTTAACTGGAACCTCTGCTACAGGGTTTACTGCCTTATAGGTTTCAATCAGCGTAAACACTTCCTTTGAGAACTGGGGAGGTACATCGATTTCGTCAATTGTATTACTGATTTGACTCCTCACAAGATTTCTGCCTGGGAATTTGGGCAGAAAACTTGTAGCCTTCGGTTGACAATAAGAGGTTGAATTTCGAAACGAAGTCAAATCCAAGCAGAGCGTCATATTCGAAGTCTTCATCCAGGACAACTACGAACATGTGCCAAGTAATTTCCTTATCTACTGCAACGTCAGCCAAAAAGCAACCAACTGGGCATGAGACCTTTTTTCCAAATCCGCGCAGCTTTGACGAACATCCCTCCAGAATGACATTTGGAATTTGATCAAAGACGCAGTTGCTCAATTTGGAGACGTCGGCTCCGGTATCTACCAGGCAATCCACCTTTATGTCATTCAGCTTAACCGTCTTCATTCGATTTTCATGTCGTACAACTTGTACGGCAGTAGCTGCTTCCGGACAATTTCTAGACATATGATTAGGTCCTGATATTTAGCATACTGAGGTGACCATACGCACGAGCAGTATTCAAGAATTGGTCGAACCAGAGAAATGTAAAGGTGCTTTGTGGTGTAGGGATCCTCAAATTCCTTTGACCACCGCTTAACAAATGCAAAAACCCCTTTTGCTTTACTGACAATAATGCCGATGTGAATGGTAAAATTTTAGTTGTGGCTAAATAAAACTCCAAGATCTGTTACGGAATTAATGCATTCAAGATCGCTCGTCCCAATGGAATAATTAAATAGGAAAAGCCTCTTCCGATAAAAGGACATGAAGCTACATTAAGAATAATTTAAGTACAGCAGGTTCTGGAGGCACCATTATTGCAGATTGTTTAAGTCGTTAAAGGCATGCAAAGTTTTACGTCATCAGCGTACATCATCACGTGGGAAGAGAGAATTACTTGAGGCAAGTCATTTATAAAAATTCCAAACAGAAGTGGTCCAAGGTGACTCCCTTGAGGAACGCCAGAAGTCACATGGACGAAGCATAGAACTGCTTGGGGTTATCATGAAACTCATTTCTGCAACGATCAAGGTAGTTCTTGTAGCATTGGGAATTGTGAGTTATGAGTTCAGAACGCGCAGTAAGGTATTGTAACGACCCTGTTTTGGGAGGCGATTTAGCTCGCCGTGGTCAGGGTTCGCGACAGATATTTATAGTTCCTCTATAGATCGATTTACCTTCCTTTCCCCAATAATAACACAGAGGGATGGAACTATAATGTAGGCGTGTATTTCGTAGTAATTGTAAAGTGAGGTTTTGTCGGGTGATGACGTATATGTGAGTCGACACTGCTTGCCCAGAGCGGTCGACACTGAGAATCCTGCTATCGATTCGGGTTATCGGGTCTCTAATATAGCGATGGTATTCGGCTATCGAAGTATCGGTCGGGTTAGTGTGGCCAGACCTGGTAGTTGACTATCGATATATTAGTGTGACCAGCGTATCCGTTTGGGCGCGCGTTTTGAATGTGTGCGATTTTGGCGCGTATTTTGAATGTGGTGCGGCGTAGTGAGAATAAAAAGATAGATGTGTTTTTGGAATGTTCTTTTTTTTTTATTGTTTGTGACGCTGGGTCGTCACAGTATCTCGAATGGTCTACTTGCATCCCAGTCCTGTTAAATTTCTTAAAAAGTCTGGACTTGCAGTTTTTTAAGTAAGAGAGTCTACGAGTGAACCAAGGAGGCTTATGTGAACATCAGGTGAGGGGAATGAAGGCACATACAGATCGAAAACCCTGTCGAGAGTGCCGTAGAACTGTTTAACAATGTTAGAAGGTTCATCATTTAAATCCATAAAAGACCAATCTACCTCGGATAAATAATGATTCATATCAGTAAAGTTGGCTTTACGAAAGCAACGAAAAGATGCTGTTTCGATTTCAGGACATGTCAATAAAGGAGCCGAAGCTTCCAGATTGACCTAAAGTGTAGGATGGTAATCGTCTTCAGGACCAACGAGCGGATCAATTCTGGAAACGTAGGCATTGGCGAACTCTGACGCAAAAATAAGGTCCAAGATTCTATTCAAGGAGTTCTGAATTGAGTTCAGTTGTTCCAATGAGAGGTCAATAAGGCCATGTACCAACTCGTGAGGTAAAGTGGGAACAAGAACGTTTGAATCAGGTGATGACATCCAGGAAATGGCAGGCAGGTTAAAGTCGCCCATAACAATGGGGTGGAGTGAATACTCTGAATATGATCAACGTGCTGCATATATACATTAATATCGGACCGGGGTGGAATATACGAGCATGAGACGTAAACAAAATAGTCACGAACCTTAATACGAACAGCAACAAATTCTAAAGTGATTTCGGTGTCGAATATCGGAATTCATTCAGAAACCAGATCGGACTTAACGGCAGTAAGAACACCGCCGCCCAGACGCACTGTACGATCACTTCTATAGATAACATAGTTGCCCGCAAATATTTCGCAGTCAGACACAGAGGAATTTAGCCACGTTTCCGTGAAGGCAATCACATTGGCGTCAAAGGAGACACTATTGACGTGCAGTTTACTGAGTTTACCCAGTAAACTATGTACATTCTGATAGTGTAGGAAGAATAAATCAATTAGTTTTTTGGAACCTTGCCTGAAGGGGTTTGAGGCCCACGAACTCGAGAATTTATTTTGTTAACATACTCGTGAACGATGGCATGCTCCGGCCAGATAGCTATATCAAGGACTTTATCAATAAGCGCGTCAGAAATTCCAATCTTAAACGAAGATATTTCGCGTCTTTGCTTAAAACTGAACTTTGAGACAGTAGTTTCGGTGCCAACCAGGATTCAAACGGGAGACAAAAATGAACCTTTTGGGTGCAACGCCAACTAATGGTGCAGATATCCTTGGCGCGACACCAGATATAAATGGTCCACAGTTGATTCTTACAGGCGACGAGTGTGTGGCTGTCGCAGCATTGGGGGCACAATTAGAATTAGCTACGTCCATATTGTCGGAAATAGCAGACGACCGGGCGGTGGCCAGCAAAGCGCCTGTTGGTGCCGCGGCTTGCGACACAGATGAATGGTCTTCGTTGGCAGCAGAGGCAAGATGCAGTCCAGTAGATGAATGCAGAGGAAGAGAAACCAGCGCCGTCGCCGGGGGAACTGTTGGTACAGTTACCGAGTGATCTGCAGATGTAAGGTCTTTATCAGCTGCACCCATTTCCGGCAGGTAGGAAGTGGTGAGGGGGGAGGCTTGATTGCAGTCCATAAGTGCTCTTGTAATAGGGCTCAGTTGCATTGAGGCGGAAGACTGTGGAAAATTTAAGTTATTATTAGGCAAAGAGTAAGTTTGGGCGACACTTAGCATTTTCGGAGCGGAGCAGTCGACAGGGCTTGGAACTCCAGGTGGGTTTGTCGCATGAACGTTTTCATATCAATCTCAATATGCCTGCATTTTGGACAAGTCCAATTAAGGCCAACCCGTAACCTAAGCTTGTCCACAATAGGGCCAGTTGTCCGCCCTAGATCAACGCAGATAGGATGAGCCAAGTTGTCACAAATCCAGCAGCAAACCGAAGTTTGGCGTGAAGTTATTTTGTTACCATACGAAACGGCACAGCATGAGCTCATTTCGTTTGTTTTAATATATAAATTGCTTAAATAATTAATTTAATAAACGCGGCAAAGAACCGATCAAAACAAAAAGCGAAGAGCGCAGGTAAAGCTTTTAATTGAGCTCCGAAAATCAAGTGCGTGTGAATGTTCGGCAGCAGATGCCCGGAGAGCAATTACACCTACAACAAACAACACTGGTAAGCGATAAGCGTAATACACGAGAGCTTGGACAGCTTTTGCATCAGCAACAACAACACTAATAAGCGGTTAAACCGCAAAGCGCAAGAACGAGGCGGCAGAGCGGATAGAAAACTATTTCACTTATGGAGTTTTGCGAAATAAAAAGTCACTGTTTTCATTTAAAACGATCCAGTTTGTTCGGATTGTTAAAGATCACAAAGTAACCAACAGTTTGCTGAAATTCTGGTCAAAATGCAAAGATGTTTCACGTAGAAAACTTCGATTCAAAGTAGAGCTATTTAAAGCACGTCTAACAGCGGCAGCGAAAAGCTTATTGAAAACCTCATACTGCTCCTGCAACTGTAGAGCGTGTACTTAAAGTCACTTCTATGCTTTAGGCCATCCACGATGTAGCGGATTACAGACCGCGCATCTATGCTTCCAAGGGATGCAATCTTTCTCATCTGCAGGAGATACTCATGAAATGATTCCTCCTTGTATTTTTTTCGATCATGAAGCTGCTCGTGAACGTCGGCGCTGCACATATATTGACGATTGAACTCGGCCTCCAGCAAATCACGGAGCTCCAAGTATTGGTGTACATAAGTGGCATCCAAGAACAACTTTGCTGTTTTTGTCATCTTGGCACGAGCCTATACATACATTTGCTTGATGTTCAGATCATAGGCTTCAGCATTCTTCTTGAAATTGTCAAACCAATGATTAACTGGAATAGACTCCCCGTCAAACCCAGGGATGATTTTTGCAAAACTTTAAGCCGTAATAGTGCAACTGTTATTACTTTGCTCATCTACTCTTATTTTTAAAGAAAGCAGCTGAACAAGTTGGTGAAGAATTCTTGTATTTTTAGCGATCGATTGGGTTCCAATCGTTGGCGAAATCCTCTTGTTTTCCTCTCCCCTTGCCTTATCCATCTTTAGTGCGTCTTTTTCTTGATTGCTCATTTCCTGAACTTTTTCGTCTGCTGCGACTGACCTAGCATAGTTGTTGAACTAATAAGCTTTTTTAGGCCCGTTTTCTCATCCGCATGTTAATTTTAAAGTAAGGATAAAAACTTGAAAACGTATGGGAATTCAGAGTTTAAATCATACTTTAAATTTAATATGCGGACGAGAAAACGGCCCTTATTAGTTAATGCAAACGAAAATATGAAAATTGGGTTGGTTTATGCTTGTTAACAATTTATTATTAAAAGAGTACAGCAGGCGAAACGAGACTCATACTGAGTTTACGAAGGGCCAGCCAGCCGAATGCTGGGCCCAAAAATGCAAGCATACAACAAATGGGAGAGATAAATAGAGAGAGATGCCTTTCGTGATGCAATTGATATAAGAGTACGGATTTACAAGTTAATTAGCTGCTGCGGCTGCGTGACCCGACATACTCCCCCCGTTGGAAGCCTGGGTTTCAACATCATCCTTAAGGGGCAGCAGACATAGCTTGTTCACTGCTCGCTTTGTCACTCCTGACGCTGTCTTCAGAACGGCAGCTCGAGCAACGCCATCTCCACCGAACAGCAGCTCAATCACTCTGGCTAGGGGCCACTTCATGGGAGGCAAGTTTTCGTCCTTGACCAGAACTAAGTCATCGACAACCAGGCCCGGTTTGGGGGTGCGCCACTTGGAGCGCTGCTGCAGAAGTGTTAGGTATTCTTCCTTCCATCGGGACCAAAAGATCTGCTGCAAGTAGGCCACGCGTTGCCATCCATCCAAGCGATTGAAGTTGAGACTGGTCACATCTGGCTCTACGAAAGATGAAGGCGGACCACCATTCAAAAAATGTGCTGGGGTTAACACATCCAGATCAGCGGGGTTTTCTGAAATCGAGACTAATGGTCGAGAATTAACAACCGCCGAAATGTGACACACCAGGGTCCGCAACTCCTCAAAGGCTAAAACAGCACTGCCAACAGCGCGGTAAAAATGATGCTTAGCGATCTTCACAGCCGCTTCCCAAAGACCGCCAAAGTGAGGCGACCTAGGAGGAATGAAATACCAATCAATGGCCTCCGCCAGGCAAAAGTCCAAGGTAGCTTTCTGATGATCATTGCTGAGGAATAGGCGCCTTAGTTCGAGCAATTCATTGCGAGCGCCGACAAAGTTTGTTGCATTATCAGACCAAATCTGCCGTGGCTTTCTCCTAGTGCATATAAATCGTTTAAGGCCATGTAGAAATGACACTGTAGAGAGATCCTTAATCAACTCCAAATGAATAGCTTTTGTGGCGAAACAAATGAAGACACAAACGTAGCATTTTACTGGAGGCCTACTTCGCACTTCTGACTTGTAGAGAAATGGTCCGCAAAAGTCAATGCCAGTGACTTCGAATGCATGAGATCCATCGAGTCGTTCCTTCGGAAGATCCGCCATTATATGCTCCACTAGTCGAGGCTTCATTCGATAGCATCTAATTCATTTGTTTACTGCCTTCATCACCGTCTTCCTCCCCCCAATAGGCCAATATTGGGATCGAATTATGCCGAGTAGCGCCCGTGGTCCAGTGTGCAGATTGCTTTCGTGAAAGTGAGTAATAATGGCAGCAGTGACCGAATGACTCCGTGGTAAAATAATTGGATGGCGCCCATTAAAATCCAGCGAAGAATTCTTTAGCCGGCCGTCCACTCTAAGAATCCCAAATTGATCAACGAATGGCGAAAGAGATGCGATAGAGCTGGATGGGTGCACCAATCCCTTTGACTGCAACGATTTGATGTCGTCCCATAAATGTGAGCGCTGGACCAGACGAAGCAACAGCCGAGTACCGCCTTGAAGATCAGACACCGTGAGCGTAGGGCGACGGATGCGATTACTAAACTTGTAGACGTATCCGAAAACTCTTTGAAGGGCGGCGAAGGAATTGGCAAATTTTGAATTAGTCACTATGTCTTCGTATGGAGATTTTATTAGTAAAATCTTTCGGCGAACCTCAAGCGTTGGCCTTTCAGCAATGATTGGAACCGGCCAGTCAGCTTTGGGGCCACAAAGGAATTTTGGTCCATGCGCCCACAAAGGAGAGTCATTAAGCTCAGCAGGAAAAGCACCTCGGGAGAGAATGTCAGCTGGACTTAAAGAAGTTGGAACATATCGCCACTCTACTGACTCAGTTAGCTCTTGAATGGCAGCTACTCGGTTCGCTACAAAAATGTTGAACCTGGAGGGCTCGTCTCGGATCCATGAAAGCGCAACAGCAGAGTCGCTCCAGCAGTATAACTTTCCCTCAAATGCCTTAGTCCCAGCAACTTCCGCGATGAGTCTAGACAGGAGTTCAGCCCCACAAAGCTCCAGCTTGGGCACAGTGAGTGTTTTTAAGGGGGCTACCCTTGACTTTGAGCAAAGCAATTGAGATCGGCCGTTGCAAACGATGTAGACACAGGCACCATATGCTTCTATGCTGGCATCACAAAATAAATGAATCTCACTCTCAGAGTTTGGAGAAAGAACCAGCCGAGGAAATGACGCATGCTTAATTTGCCCAAAACTCGTGCATATAGCACTCCATTCCGTATTCTGTGACTCCGGGAGGCTTTCATCCCAAGATAACTTCTCCTTGCACAGTTGTTGAAGGAATATTTTCGATTTTGTGATCACAGGTCCAACCAACCCGAGGGGATCGTAAAATCGCGCTATTGCAGACAGGACAGATCGCCTGCAAGGTCTTGATGCTGACTGTAAGACCGAAAAGGAAAACAGTAATTGGTCAGAAACTGGATCCCAAGCGAGACCCAGGGTTTTTGCAAAGTCAGTCCCATCATCAAACTTCAAATAAGACTCCTTATACTTGTCTGCAACTCCCTCCAAAACAGCTGACACATTCGAGCACCACTTTCTAAGCTTAAATTTTCCCTTGGCTAGAAGTTTTGATGTTTGATCCATAATGATGACTGCTTCTTCCTTGGATTTGGCTCCAGATATCAAATCATCCACATAAAAATCGCGACGAATGACCTCAGCCCCAAGCGGAAACGCTGTATGCTCGTCTGCTGACAGCTGATGCATAGCTCGCACAGCCAGAAATGATGCTGGCTTCGTGCCATAGGTAACGGTGTCTAGCTTAAACACCCGCAATTGATCCTGGGGGGAATCCCTCCACAAAATGCATTGCAAATAGCTGTCCTCAGGCTGAACCCTAACACAGCGGTACATTTTGCAGATGTCTCCTGTGATTGCTACCGGGTGTGAACGAAACCGAAGAAGAATCTGGAACAGCTTATGCTGAATTACAGGGCCTGCCATAAGAACATCGTTGAGAGAATACCCTGAGGAGCTGGCCGCCGATCCATCAAAGACTACGCGGAGCTTTGTGGTGGAGCTATCTTCCTTTATGACGCAATGATGAGGCAAGAAGTATCGGCACAACCCGCTGTCAGAGGCAGACACTGATGACATATGTCCTAGATCGAGGTATTCCTTTATGAATGCTCCATATTGAGCCTTCAAGGCTGGCTGACGATTTAGCTTTCTCTCTAGGGACAAGAATCTTCGATAAGCTTGCTGGTAGGACTCTCCCAAGAAGTCTAGATTGAGCTTGGCAGGTAAACGAACAGAATAATCCCCAGCTGGCAAACGAACAACGTGTCTTACGAAATGTGCTTCACAGTCCAATTCTTCCTTAGTAGCGCGTATGATTGGCTCGGCGCAGTTTTCCACTTCCCAGAATCGTCGAAGAAGATCATCTAACCGATCGAAACTATTCTCCCTGCTAGCGAGGGGTAGCTCTTGAGACGACAATAAGGACGAGCCATTGGAGAGGCCATAACCTCCAGAAACAACCCAACCCAGACGAGTCTTTTGAAGTAGGGGTAATCCATGTGGAAGCTTAATTTGGCCAACGCATAACATCTCGTAAAAGAGGCTGGCTCCGATTAAAAGGTCCACCCGCTGGGGAGTACAAAAACTGGGGTCCGCTAACTGAATATTTTTAGGTATTTTCCAATTGCCGATGTCGACATTGAAGCTAGGCTGCCGCTCTGTGATGTTCGGAGCAATCACCGCGGTAATGTTGGCTGAGTAATCGGAAGTTCGGGACTGAACCGTAATATTAACCGAATGACCATCCGTTACAAAACTGGAATCTCCTATTCCAGTAACAGATGCTAAAGATTTTATCTTCTTTACTTGAAGCTGGCTTGCGAATCGGGACGTTATTAGATGCAGCTGGAAGCCAGAGTCGAGTAGAACTCGACAGGGAACGAAAACTCCGGAGCGGTTTTTTACTAATACGCTTGCCGTTGCTAAGAGCACAATATCATTACTAAAATCCTGTGCAATGAGAGCAGTCGAGGTGGAAGGCAGTGCAGATGGTGAGGCAGACGGAATTGCTTCTTGAAGCGGTGCTCCTTCTTGTGAAGAAAGGGCAGCTAAGTTTCCCATGTGAAGCAGGGTGTGATGCTTCGATCCGCATGCACGACAATTACTGGAATTGCACTGCCTAACTTGATGACCAACCTTAAGACAATTTATGCAAAGACAGAGCCGTTTTGCTTCTTGAAGCCTATTCGTAGGAGACAGGGCTTTAAAATTCTGGCAATAAGATTATATAGTGACGAAGCGCACAAGGAGTGTGCGAAGGCGTCTACTATATATAGCCGCAGAATTGAAAATCTGCTGCGATCATAATGAGTGATACACCAATCGAAAGGTATCGCAAAAACTAACAGGATTGCATACCAAGACATACGGCCCTGTTCTAGTTTTCACTTCCGAAAGATTCACACGGAATCGAATTTCCCAGACCTGTTCCAGGACTCACTTCCGAAAGAACTGCTCGTATTCAAATTTCCCTCTGTTGTTACTCTGTTAACTTCCGAAAAATTCACACGGAAACTTTCCGACAAGCATTTGACAGGCGGATTTAAATCCGGCAGCATGAAAATTAATTGTTTAAAAATACTTCGCGTTATCTTTATATGCCAATGCTATTTTTATCAAATTCCTTGATGTTTTATGTTCACAATTGCATCATCGGAATTTGAATTAATTGCAGATTTGACTTATTAAGAATTATTTTGTGGTTACACCTCAAAACCCGATAAATTCTAGTTTTTACAATTAATGAAAATCCGCCGCCCTTGTTCTAAATTCCGCTCGGATTTGGTAAAAATGGCCTAGAGTTGCCACGTTATGGAAATAAGTAAGTATTTTGTTGGGACTTATTCTAAACTTATCCGATAAGGTTCATGGTTCTTTTAAAAGAAAGATAATTTATCCTAATTAACGAAATAAGTATTTTGGCTCGGAATACCACATTATTTCATGTGAAATTTGAATGGGGACATTTGATAGGGACTTTGTTTTTCGACTTTGGCATCTCTGTATGCTCTAACAGTTTGCAGCACTATTTAAATACAAAAGTGCTACAAAAACAACTGACCTGACCCAAAGTTTAACTGCAAAGGGACCAAAGGGAAATTTTATAAAATGTCCCGAACAAATGAGGGAAATTTAGTTCTGTTAAAGGGAAATCCGATAATGTTAACAAATTCACTTCCGAGTGAAAACTGGAACAGGCCGGATAAAGAAAATCAATTGGCTTGTGAGAGAGAGCCGAGAAAGTAAAAAAAGAAATTTTCGAATTTTTTAGCTGTTGGGGCCGGTGGGGATAAATGCCCCCACGCAATGTTTTATTTGTTTTCCAATTGCAAATACGCGTCGAATGAGGTCATATGATAAAATCCGTTCAAAAGTTATAGTCAAAATAAGATTTTCTTCTTCTTCCCAAAATGAAAATTTAATTCTGTTTGTCAGTTTGTGTGTTTGTCCCAAACGTTGGTTTAAAATCGTGGACGCTGCAATAGAAAATGCCTGTGAAGAGTGAAGACATAAAAAAAGACTAATAGTTTGCTAGGGCGGGCCGAATGAGAAAATTTTAGAAAGTGTATTTAATAACGAGTGTATTAATTTTCGTCACAAATGTTGATATCAGAACTTTTGTATGTTGAAGGTGCGATCGTCACTAGTTTTTTACCTTGTTAAGAGGTGTTTTTATTTGATACAGATCCAAGGGTTAGAATTCGAGGCAACAAATGCTGTTCTACGCGTATGGGTATTCTGTTACTTCCAATCCATCGTCTCCAACGTCCTGCACCGCTGCACCCACGTAGGAATTAAGTTGACGAAGGCAGGATCCTCTAAACGCTCTTCCCACTTGGCCTGACTTGCCGGATTCAATTTTTGGAACAGGATTTGGACAGCCCCTTAAGGGCGCGGATATGAGCGTTGAATTTATCCGACAGCTCCCGAAGTGTCGAAACGGAAACTTTCTGCACCGCATTTATTCCCAGGATCTGAGTAATGTGTGCCTGAAAAACCAAACGACGATTATCAAATCTATTTTGCAGCAAATCCAAAGCAATTGCGTAGTTGCCATCCGAAATTTCCAGCGAGCGAATAGTTTCCAACGCAGGCATGATCGTAGATGCTGCAGCTTTTCTATGTTGGTGAGATCAGGGTGACTATCTATGATAGTGGTAAACATAGAATAAAAATCAGACCAATTTGCATAACCTCCAGCGAATTTTGAAAGCTCAAGTGGAGGCAGTAATGTTGCCCTATGTCGAGGCTGACGCTGCGAGAGCAAGAGTTGAGTGCGAAAGAAGCTGTGAGGCGCGCGTCGAAATTTCGGATCGAACAGATGACTTCAAAAGTACGAGAACGTCATTAAATTTTTCACTCAAATAACTTTCAATTTCCTTGAAATCCAATTCTTCGAGCTCAGCGAGAACCTTTTTTAATGTTCCTTGAAGCTCGTCAAGTTAACGCCGCACTTGATAGGGAATCCACTAAGCGCTCCACTCCATTAAATAAAGCAGTTGCCTTGCGCTTTAAAAATATCAGCGGTAGCATCTCAAACAATTCCCGTAGGCATGGCTACCACAACAACAACAGCACCAGCAGACGAAATGCCCGAAATTCGGTTTCAGCGGGAAGATGAGCGCAAAGCAAACGAAGAAATAACGGCCCGTTACTTGGCTATGTACGCTCCAATGTATAACTAATTATTCGCCTTTATGCAAATTTCGGCAACACAAAACTGTTATTTATTTATAGCGCTCACTGCATTCAAGTCTTTTTTTTTTCGACAAAGGATTTCTGGCTCCGCCAATGCACCGCAGCCGCAACAACGAAAAGTCAATAAATAGACATATTTATTTGATTTGCACTTAATATTGTTTTTGTACGAATCACGTCGGGGTCACCAATGTTGAACTAATAAGCTTTTTTATTAGTTAATGCAAACGAAAATAAGAAAATTGGGTTGGTTTATGCTTGTTAACAATTTATTATCGATAAAGCACAGCAGGCGAGACGAGAATGCGAGATCAGAAATCATACTGAGTTTACGAAGAGCCAGCCAGCCGAATGCTGGGCCCAAAAATGCAAGCATACAACAAATGGGAGATATAAATAGAGAGAGATGCCTTTCGTGATGCAATTGATATAAGAGTACGGATTTACAAGGTAATTAGCTGCTGCGGCTGCGTGACCCGGCAATAGTATTGCTGTCTTGCTTTCGCTATTGGTGTTCCAGAGAGCTTCCGATTTGTTGCGCTCTCTGTCATCTGCGGACTTCAACTTTTAATTATGAGACACCTTGGGACTGCTTGGGCCTCTTTAACTGTTCAAATAGGACAAGCCCCCAAGTGTGAGACGAGGTTTTTTCCTCGACTCGGTTTTATTAATATATAAGATTAAATTTAATCAAAACACGTCTATTCCATTCTGCTACTGCTTTTTCTTCCCGTTTTTTTCTTCTCCCGCTTTTCACTGATGCACCTTTCCTGCTTTTCTCGCCACTGCTTCACATAGCTTTTCTTGTTGGTATTTTATCTGTTTCAGCTGGTATTTTCTGCTGTTAGGTATAATGCTGTCTTCTGTTGTGGTCTCCTTAAACTATTTACCAATCTTCCATGTATATTATCTAAATTGTTCCTAAAAACGCTTTGTTGGTAATTGAATTTTTAATTATTATTCGATAAAATAAAATGATTTCGTTATAGATTAACAACTCCTAAAAGCCATGAAAGAACTATGCCTGTGCTTCCAAAAGATACAATACTAGCAGATTTATTACGGCAATCGGACCTAATTTATAAATACCATGAACATGACAGCCTTTTGGAAAATAAAGTTGAACAAGAATTAAGTGAACAAGAAAAAGCGGATGCTTGGGACACATATGAAAGAGAAATGCTCACAAGTTATGGTAATTGATTGTAGTCCTGGTTATATATTTGTTTACCTAATTTATTTCTACTTTGACAGAACAAAAAGACTTGGACTTGGAGAAGTAAGTTCACTTAATTATTTTATTTGCTCATTTTAGTTGTTACTAATAATTTTGTTTGCAGGGATCAACAGAACATTCCAGTTTCCCGAGTGACACAGTATTTTGGGGCTACACCAAATCTAGACGTACGTATAAACATGCTGTATAAACTAAGATATACTAAAGCTTTGGCTACAAGGCCTTCCGCTTGTTGATGTAGGTAGATAAAACTATGTTTCAAAATCGATTCTTTATTTATTTACCTCGATGGATGTCGTTAATTTTTATTTATTTGTTTCTCCATTTTAAAATGTGCCCCAAAAAATGTCCTGACGCTATTCTTCTAAGAAAAAGGACCTATATGTTGGGATTACTCTGTATTTTGATAGCTTTGTGCGGCAATTACTTATCGTCATTGCTCGCATTGTCACCTGCCGCCAAGTCCAACGGGCCTTATATAACTCGTTGTGATCTCTGAGCACTGAATCGATAGTCATGGGTAAGGTAGATCAGGAGACCAAGAGGAAGTAAAACGAATCGCTTGATTACTACGTGTTACCTTCGTGGAACAGATGCGCGTTCAGGTCGTGGAACGGCACTGTCAATACTTAAAATCGGATAGAAAGCCTTCTGACGACGCATTCATGAGCCAACCAGGTGGCCATAAGCCTTGCAAGCAGAGGAACCCATAAATTGTGCCATTCATCTGTACAACACAGACTTTGCACCAGTCTGCGATTGCCTCGGAACAAACGCAACAAGGAGATTCGTAGCATCGGGAATACACTCGACATCCTTGCAATCGGTCAAATCAAGCTTGGACAAAACTTACCCTGGTCGATGTCAGGTGCATCCCAGGTCACCGCATCAATATTCGTCAATCGTAGATGTGGACAATGGCATTAACAACAACTTTGAGCGCTTATGGCGCAATGATGAGAAGAAGAATTCGTTAAATTCGCTGACCCCAGAGCAGCGGAAATGGTACGTTTACCATTTAGGGCGAATCCAGCATGCTCGGCTCCTCGTACGACAACGGTAAAAAACGATATCTCGCTATCGAACGAAGTCTTAACCGTAAGCCTGAGGTAAAGACCAAGTACATTGAGTTCATGCAGGAGTTCGAATCTTGGGCCACATGGGCTAAGTAGGCCACCCACATCCAGCACCACTTCGACGAAGCTGAGAGTAGTCTTCGACGCTTCTTGTCAGACAACATCTTAGAAATCCTTTATCGATCTGCTAATGGTGGGACCGACCATTCAGCCAGATCTCTACATGTTGCTCCTTCGTATTCGTATATATCAGAACGCAATCCCTGCTGATGTGGTCAAAATGTTTCATCAGGTGCGGGTACCTGCAGAGGAGCGGAGCCACTGCGCACTGAATACGGTAACGTATTGACATACAACAAAATAGAGTGTGGGTTCCGCTTACAATCAGACATTGATAATTTTCAAGTATGGTGTGAGTATAACCTCTTAAATTTGAACTGCCTGAAATGTAACGTAATGTCCTTCCATAGGGGTACTCCTACGTTTATAAGTTATTTGCTTCAGAACTTGCCACTTGACCGTATATATTCAGTAAATGATTTAGGCGTTCTTCTGGACCCGAAGCTTAAGTTTGACTGCCACATAATGTTGACTGTCAACAAAGATATGAGTGTTCTTGGGTTTATAAAGCGTTGGTCAAAAGAATTTGACAATCCTTATATAACCAAATTATTATTTACCTTCCTTGTCCGCCCTATATTGGAATATTGTTTTTCGATTTGGAGCCCACAATACCAAGTGCACATTGACCGTATAGAGTCGGTACAAAAACAATTTCTTCTTTTTGCTCTTCGTAGTTTAAACTGGGATCAAAACTTAAGGCTACCTTCCTACCAGAGTAGATTATTATTGTTTAATTTACCGACACTTGCAAATCGTAGAAAAATGCTTGGTACTATTTTTATGCACAATTTTATAATAGGTGATATTGACTCTGTAGAACTTGTAAGCCGCCTAAATTTTAATATTCCCGTTAGACTAACACGTTATTATTATCCTCTTAATTTGCCTCGATGTACATCAAATTTTAGTCTGCACGAGCCCTCACTCATTTGCTTCACTCCTAATTGCTTTTTTATTTTCATTATGTTTTTTTTTGTTTTATGTATTCTTCCTCGCGAACTCGCATTCTTGCCCAAATTGATAAAAAGGGCCCCGCGCGTAACAAGCACGTGCTTGGTGTCGTTGGGCCACTTGTTTGTACTGCTCGTAGTGCATCAACGTCCATATATATATATGGCACTGCCGGAGCACGTTATTTAGCCATACGGAGCATGGTTTACCTTGCAGATCAGCACACTGACAACTATAAGCGCGGGGATAGAGCCATTATATCGTCGTTCTACGTTGATCACTTCTTTGGAACAGAAATGGAACTGTCTTCAACCGACGACACGATTTCTGGGGATACATGGATTCTGCGATGAATCTAAGCTCTGTTCCAACTCCAGAGTTACTTCAACCAAGAAACTAAGCCTGAGTTGAAACACTGTGGGGCACATTTGTTATCAAAACTCTATCGCATACCACATTCTTGCGGTGTGACTCCCAAATCGCTCTACACTGAAATCGCCAGCACTCAGCCACATTGTCAATCTTTGTCGGCAATCGGAAATTCAGGAATCAACAACAGACTGTGACTGGAGACAGGTTCCGACACCCTTCAACCCGGCAGATCTGCTTACCAAAGGACCTCGATATGGTTTCGGGAACCTAATTTTTTCCCAAGAGATCAGCATCATTGACCGAAAGACAATAGGGAAGACATCGACATGGATGTTGTGCAACTGAAGACTAGGAAATCAGCATTCGTCGTACAAACCATCAATAACCTACTGCTCTTAGGTATTTATATAATCGGCTTTGTATTATAGGTGTTTTCTTGATGTTGCCTGGATGTACAGATTTTCTGATCGTAGCCGCAAATTGTTGCTGTTTTATTCGCTATCGTCGACTCCCACAGAGATGCAGCGGGCATTACACTGCATCGTGTAGAACATCCAAACCGAGCACTTCCATCAAGAAACATCGTTGCTGCGCAAGGGCCATCCTCTTAGTACTAACCTAAAAATCCTTAGTTTATATATACTGCGCATCCGTGGGAAACCCGCTAGCAATGCTTATTTAGCCGTTTGACCAATGTTCAATAATGTGCATCAAAGATAATGAAACTATTATATCTGACGTTGACAGAAATCACCTCGCCACTTCTTGAACTGGTGACTTCTAAGGCTCAAATTTTCAATCTTGTCCCATGATGTTCAAATGAACCTTAACTAAGAAGAACGCGCATCTTAAGCAAGCCGTTTAGGCGATAGGCCCTAGGACAAACTATCATTTCCCCAAATAATTATAAATTAATAAAAAGAATTCATGGATAATTCCTCAAAAGAGATATTACTTTGAAACCGTTAAATTTTGGGCCTTTTGGAAAAAATATAATGGTTTTTTTGATACTGCCCTTTGGCCGAAATCTTATTTTTAGACTTAAAAAATTCTATCGTTTAATTATGTATAGTCCAATATAAATCTGTTTTTTTTTCGTAATCGGCCATGGAACGACCGATTTTTCTGCTTTTGAACCATGCAAATTAATTTTGGTTTTTTCTTTCTAACGAATATACGGTGAAAGACTGGTAACATTGACAAAATAGGTAAGTATGAGGTAAAATATCGGAAGCAAAAGTCTTTGCAATCACTAAAGTATTGGCCACTTAAAAAATAAAAAGGATGGACGGGAACTTCCCTTATATATTTGTGAAACTCCATTTGTTATTTGTTTGCTGTTTGCTGGTGCCCCGATTGTTTGGTGCCCATTACTCAGCTAAAGGAATTGCGAGGGAGATAGAATTATGAAAAGAATCAAGTTATTAAGTTATTGGACTTATTAGACTTTAATAACCGTGACCGCCCGGCTAACAGCAACAACACTTCAGAATTCGGTCAAGGATGCGTTTACAATGCTTTGTTTAACAATGCTTGGCTTATCTCGTACTGGTGATACTCCTGTGACTCCTCTTGGTGATCCTCCGCAATGTTTGACTTGGCCGCTCCGCGTACTTTTTCTACCACTCGTAAAAGTGAGAGTAGAGTTGGGTCGTTGGGCTTAGGGAAACGTCCCCGTTCACAGATAGGCACCACGCATGCAAAACTTTTCCCGCTAGACGCCTACTCAGTTTCCCTTGACGCTCAGGTTCTACTGGACCTTTGACCCTGCCAAAGCGAGAGACCGTAAGACCGCGCTGGACCCTGGACCCTTGCCACCAAAGGCAAAGAGGTCAAATGGTAAGTCAGTGGCCTAGCACAAAGAGGATGTAACGTGAATTAACGGCAAAATTCCCGAGTTAGAGTTAGAGTTACCGTTAGTTCAATTAATGTGACGCATTTCAACAGTCGCTCATATTTCAGAATTTTGGGATATGATTTATTGACGGCTAACCACCCCTCTGACTGTCTTCGAGGAGCTATTTTAATCCGCTCTTACTTGCAATAATATAAAAGATCTAGCTATACCCGGAGCGACTTCGTTCGCTTAAATTAGTTTTGAGTACGGTTGAGTACGGTTTGAGTCTAATTTTTTATTGGCGCGTTTTTTTTTGAAAACCTCTGTGTAAACAACCTTTTTAGAAAATCCTTTAGGAGCTATATGAATGTAAACTAAGTAAAAGTCGTGAATTTGTATACTTTTATCAGTTACAATGAACATGAAAACATTTGTACACACACGAAAAGATTGGCATCCCAAAAAAAAAGTAGCGAAGTAACTTATTATTTTCCGGTTGCACATTTGATCGATAATTATAAATTTTATACACACATTGAGTGTATGTATTGTATTGTACATGTATTGTACATATAAGCAAATGAAAAACCTCTACAACATACATACACATACCTATTTGGTCAAAAATTCGAATCTTAAGATTAATTACACTATGCAGCATCAAAAATTTACCTCGATGGATGCTATATTTTTGGATTCGTTACGAATTCCCAAGTTAAACTGCGTTTTCCAAAAAGTTCCCCGACGCATGGATTCTTAGCAAAAGGACCTCAAAGTTTGAAAAATGCTGAAATTGGCCAACTTTTCAGAGATCTCAGAATCAAACGGATGCATGGTTTGATTCGATGTTAAAGTTTTTAAAAAGATACACTCTTTATCTTTCAAACCCCATACTTAGAATAATTTTAGGATTTTTTAAAGTGAGAAACAAATTCTAGAAAACAGTCAAAAAACATAAAAGTATACAGGTGCGGTCAAATAGTAGTAGTGTTGCCGCCCTGTGTTTTTAAAAGTTTGATTTTGTAACTTTTGTTATCCAATTAGTCTAATAGTAAAATTATAATGAATACAATATTACCAGGAAAAGATCAATTACAACAACAAACTTTTAAATACACAGGGCGGCAACACTACTACTATTTTGACCGCAGCTGTATACTTTTATGTTTTTTGACTATGTTTTCTAGAATTTGTTTCTGCCTTAAAAAAAATCCTAAAATTATTCTAAGTATGGGGTTTGAAAGATAAAGAGTGTATCTTTTACAAAACTTTAACATCGAATCAAACCATGCATCCGTTTGCCTCTGAGATCTCTGGAAAGTTGGCCAATTTCAGCATTTTTCGAACTTTGAGGTCCTTTTGCTAAGAATCCTTGCGTCGGGGAACTTTTTGGAAAACGCAGTTTAACTTGGGAATTCGTAACGAATCCAAAAATATAGCATCCATTGAGGTAAATTTAAAAAGCACTAAAAATGCTGCACAGTGTTATTAACTTGAAAACATTTTGGCTTTGCTTACAGAACTTGTAATAATTTTCTATTTTCTTCCATGGCGGAAATTAAATAGGGCTCTTACTTCTGCTACAAAATGAAAAATACTTTATGAAAAATAAAACCTAAGCATTTGATCCAAAGAATTGACTATTAAGCAAATTAAGTTTTGAAAATCCAGAGCAAATTTTAACTTAAATTAGCCCTATCCCCTACCCTTTCCAGTCAGCACTTCCCCCTCCCCTTATCAGTTTTCTTGGCTGTTGCTCTCTTGGCCGTCGCTCTCTTGGCATCCGCTCTCTGGTTTTCGCTCTCTCGGCTGGCTCCCACAAAATGCAACGCAATAACTTAGAAAACCTAAACAAATTCGTTAAAAAATACTTTAAAAAATTTAAAAAACTTGAAAAATAAAACTTATGGGGGGGGGGGATTGTAGGGTCTTTGGCATCAAAAAATCCACTTACTTTTTCTATAACGATTTTGTTATATAAAAACTGGTTGGATGGATTTAATTCTATTCTTTTATATATTATACCAGCTTACAAAAAAAATCGATGAAATACGCACTTAATAAAAACTTTGTTTTCCGGTAAGGTACATCTTTCTGATTAAGAAAAGGGCACTTGCAATTTTTTGTATTGTACCAATTTTTATTAAAGTGTAAACAACGTTTTTGACGCTTTTAATACCCGTAACTCGTAGAGTAAAAGGGTATATTGTATTCGTACAAAAGTATGTAACAGGTAGAAAAAAGCGTTTGCGACCCTATAAAGTATAAATATTCTTGATCGAGGTCACTAGCCGAGTCGATCTGGCCATGTCTGTCTGTCCGTCTGTCTGTCCATCTGTCTGTCCGCCTGTCTGTCCGCCTGTCTGTCTGTATGAACGCTGAGATCTCGGAAACTACAAAAAGCTAGAAAGTTGGGATTACCCACACTTATTCTTGGGCTTCCTACGCAGCGCAAGTTTATTTTAGCCGAGCGCCACGCCCCACACTAGGGTGAGCGACCCCAAAAGTGACGATTAATTCAAAACACAAATTTTGGAGTTGCGCAATGAGGGTTATATGTGGCGAAAGAAGATAAAATTCTGCATTAGAAAGTGAAAGAATTATGGGCCTAGTTCTTAAAGAAATCTCAAAATGTGAATCCAAAGTTGTAGCTTTGTTTTTTCGTTTTCAAAAATACGAAAAATTAATATTTTTTTTGTCACTTTGAGTGATGATTTTTACAATAAAAATAAACCAAAAACATTTTTTGAAAATGAGAATAATAAATTTAAACACCTAACTATTTTTAAAAATTTTAAATTTTTTTTTTGTGTAAAATTTTTATAAAAAAAAAATGTATTAAAAATTATCTGTAAAATATGACGTTTTTTTTTAGTAAACTAGGCCAAAAGTTTCTTCAAACATAACCAAACGTAACCATTTTTTTTCTAAAAATTCTTGTTATGTGTACCTCACTCCCAACCAAGGCGTTCCGTGCAACTCGCTGCCATATACCCATGCAGTGGGTATTATGATTTTAGTCAAAAGTTTGCAACGCGGTGAAGGAGACGTTTTCGACCCTACAAAGTATATATATTATTGATCAGCATCACTAGGCGAGTCGATCTAGCTATGTCCGTCTGTCTGTCTATCTGTCTGTCTGTTTCTACGCAAATAAGTCTCTCAGTTTTAAAGCTATCGGGCTCAAACTTTCCCAAAAGTCTTCTTTCTATTGCAGGTAGTATATATGTCGGAACCGACCGGATCGGACAACTATATCTTTTAGCTCCCATAGGAAGGATCGAAAAAAATCGTAAAAAATTCTACCTTTGGTGTTTTTTGAAATATTACCTTCTACTTTTGGGATCATTATTTTTTAAGTATTTCTGAATTTTGAAAAAAAAATCTTATGATTATATCATATAGTTGCCAACGGTCGGAAAATTAAATTGAAATTAATAAAAAAAAATTATATCTTTGTTGATTTTTATTACATTCTCTTTTCGTCTGGGATGTGGCTTTTCTTTAACATTTCAAAATTTCGTATTAAATTATATATTATATAGCTGTCATAGGAAGGATCAAAAAATTAATGCCAAAGTAATACGAAAGCAGCTAAAATTTGGATTGTTGTAACATATACGCAAATTAATTTAAATTAAATGTTTTTGTAAATGAATAGGAATGATCTGCAAGGGTATATAAGCTTCGGCTGGCCGAAGCTAGCTTCCTTTCTTGTTTTTATTTTTGAATGGCAGGTGTTGGTAAGCTGTTTCGGTCAGCTGTGTCGCTCATCTGCTTAAGTCAGCTTTTTTGGTCAGATGTTTTTGGCACTTGTGATTTAGTTAAGAAAGAAAATAGTCAAATTTAATCTCAAATTCTTTAATTAAACTCGGGAATAAATGGAAAACGAAGAACAGGGTATAGACAAGTGTGGACTAAAGAATGTTATTCGAGAAAAATGGATAGGGTGAAGAGCAACCAGGACATTTTAAATATGTTTTTGATTAGCTCCGATCCAATAATATCTACTGCCGAAAACAAAGGTGCACACCTTTCCGAAGAAAGCTTTAACTCTGTTAAAAGCAGCAGAATTTGTGAGCGAAAAGAGCGATAGTAAAGGCGAATCCGAGATGGAATCGGATTGTTTTTTTGATTTTTTTTTTAAATTATGGTTTCCACTAATAAATTCGAAGTTAAACATATAAACTTTGTGTCTGGCGCCCACATTTTTAAAGATTTGTTTAAAAGTTATGCGCGATCGAAGTTTTATATCTCCATCTCCCTCGCACTCCCTTTAGCTGAGAAACGGGTATCTGATAGTCGGGGTACCCTACTATAGCGTTCTCTCTTGCTTAGATTTTTAATTAGTCTTTTTAAAACCTAAAATTAGACAAAGTCCAAGTTTCGAAATTTCAACCACTTTAGAAGTTAAGCATTAAATAGGGGAGAGTGGGGCAATTTCGTCACTGGGGCAATTTCGTCACCAGCAATATCTCGGAATCCATAAGTCGTAAAAATATATAATTTTTTTTATTAGTCCTTCAAGACGACATGACACAACCAATGAAGTTTTATTGCACAGAAGGCCATGATAATTAAGCTATAATATTAAAAGTGATTTAGCAGTGCAAAAGCTGCCTATTGTTCTCAACGAAATTTGTTCTGCATCCCACGATTGCAAAGGAAAAAAAACGAGGTAATTTTATATAATACGCAGTGCTATAATGTGCATTTCTGCGTAAGTGATTTTTAACTTTGCGCGTTATTTCGGAAGATAAAAAATATTTTTAAAAAAACATTGGTTGGGGTAATTTCGCCACCCTATGCTTGGGGAAAAGTCGTCCCCTATTTCAAATATTTTTTTTCTTTGCTCAAATTCCTTTATTTAATTTAATTGTAATTAAATTTACTGATTAAGCGATATGGTACGGAACTACAAGAGGAAGACTGAGCCAACTAATGTGGGCAAAATTCAGGATGCGATTAACGCTGTGAAAAATGCAAATATGAGCGAGAAAAGAGCGGCACGCGATTTTAATGTGCCAAGAAGTACACTGATAGACTGGCTAAAACGCAACTCTGAAGAATTGGTTGCCAAAAATGACCTTTCTACAGTTAAGGCGGGGAAAAAAGCGATTTTTACTGCAGAAGCCGAAAGTATCTTAGAAGTATACATTCAAACCAGCAATGACATGTATTTTGGTCTTGCCCGAAGCAGTTGCGAGTCTTAGCATATGAATTTGGGAAAAAACAAGAGAGAACGCTATAGTCGGGTGCCCCGACTATCAGAAACACGTTACTAAGCCAAAGTGAGTGCGAGGGAGATGGAGATAGAAAAATAATATGGAATAACTTTTTAACGAATGGTCCGATTTGAAAAATTTATATATATATATATTATTGTATATATTGATAAATGCAATAAAACTGCATTTTTACTTTTCCAAAATCTTTAAAGGTGTGGGCGCCAGACACTTTTTAAACTCGTTTATTGTGGGCGTTAGGCGATTGTGGGCGTTAGAGGGGGCGTGGCCCTCGGCTGAAACAAACTTGCGCTGCGTAGGAAGCCAAAGAATATGTGTGGGTAATCCCAATTCTCTAGCTTTTGTAGTTTCTGAGATCTCAGGGTTCATCCGGACGGACAGACGGACAGTCGGACAGACAAACCACCATTCTTTGTATTTCCCAGAAAAAATTTCAAAACCCACTTTCTCAATGGAGGACGGTTAGGATGCGTCGGAGTGGCAAATCCTAGTGGCTGGATGAAATCTGAAGACTTTTTAAGTTTTCCAAAGTTTTTCAAATCGCATGTACATTGTTCTACGGAGGAACCACCCCTTTTAATTCTGGACAACCATGCATCCCATTTAAGTATTGCTGGGCTCGAATATTGCAAGGAAAGCGGTATAGTTCCTTTGTCGCTTCCACCGCACTGTTCGCATAAGCTGCAGCCCTTAGATCGGACCGTGTTTGGTCCTTTAAAAACTGCAATAAACACACAATGCGATTATTGGATGACAGAAAATCCGGGTAAAATAATGACAATATATGACATTCCGTTGATTATTAGCAAGTCGTTACCATTAGCGGTTTCAAGCAAAAACATCGTTTCCGGCTTTCAATGCACCGGAATCGCACCCTTTAACCCTGATATTTTTAAGGAAAGCGAGTTTCTTCCGAGCAGTGTTACCGACCGTGTCAACCCGAATACTCCTTTGGAAATGGATCATGAGCCGAGTATTACAACCTCAAGTTTAGCAGACGGGAATAAAAGTATGGAAGTAGTGTTGCATTCCACCAAGCCTTTTCCGAAAACAGAACCAAGAAAACAAACTCAAAAAGGAAGAAAACGGCGTAAAGCAGCTATTTTAACCGATCGTGAAGTAATGGACGAGTTGGATAAGGAGCAGAATCAGGCAAAAGTTAAGAAACTACCGGCAGCAGGAACCAAAAAGACGTTAACCAATATCAATAAAAAATAAAATCAAGGATTTAAATTATTTTTTATTTACCTATCTAATTAATTTTTTATTCACAACTGAATTAAAACCAGAAAATGTGCAGTAGTAGGCGGCGCCGTCTCTGTTGTATTTACTATTAGATGCTACTCTTGACATGTGTAGCATATTTACAGGCGTTCAATTCCCTACATTTTTACAGGGGCGAAATTGCCCCAGTGGTGTGGTGATTTTACCCCACTATGTGGCGACATTGCCCCACAATAATGGTTTCAGTTTTGAATTTCTTATAAATCGCCCAAGCCATTAAAAAAAAGATAAATATCACATTTTAAAGCTTGGTGCTAACCGCATTCAACAATAAAAATAGAAATATGATTATGTGGCACAAGATAAACAAAAAATAGCTGTGAAAAAATGCTGACGTAATTACCCCACTCTCCCCTACATCTCATTTTTTTTTGCTCAAAATATTGACGTTGGAGCTATTTGGGGCCACTGGGGGGTCATGTCGGATCTTAGTCGGTCTTTCATTTTATAATCTTTAGAGATTTGTTCCTAATAAACCGAGAACAAATAACAAGCCTTCCAGGGTGCCAAAAAACTGAAAAGTTTATTTTTGGCTTACGAAAATATAAGAGGACTTAACTTGAAGCTACCCAAGCTTTATGCTGACTCCTCGGCATTTACGGACGATATCTTGGCTTTTACAAAAACTTGACTTACCAGGGATCAACAGAAATACAAAATTTTTTGCCTTTTTTGGCTCTTAAAACCGCGGACGCAGCTAAAGCTTTCCTAATATCAAGATGACAGTCCAAAAAACTTTTTAGGAAAGTATAACAACAATAGTATTAAATAGTTATACCCGTTACTCGTAGAGTAAAAGGGTATATTGTATTCGTGCAAAAGTATGTAACAGCTAGAAGGAATCATTTCCGACCCTATAAAGTATCAAATAAAAACACCTCTAAACGAGGTAAAAAACTAGTGACGATCGCACCTTCAACATACAAAAGTTCTGATATCAACATTTGTTACGAAAAATTATTACATTTGTCATCAAATACACTTTCTAAAATTTTCTCATTCGTCCCGCTCTAGCAAACTAAACTTTTCGTCTTCACTCTTCACAGGCATTTTTTATTGCAGCGTGCCTTACTTACAATCTAACGAAATTGAGTATTTTTAGCTTTTTTCCCGCTAAAGCAGCGGCTTTTTCCAAAAGTCGTAAAACAAAAGTTTCCTATTCGGAACTCCTTAAAACAATTGAATAAATTCGTCTGAGTTGTTCGTGTTCTAATTTACTCGATTCGTTGTACATCACTTTTTCTGGTTCGACTGAGTTTTACGTCAGCACACTTATTTATTCAAGCCAGTTTCCCTACATATTTCAACTCATTCAACTCATTTTGAACATTGTCAATTCGAATATGTATTTTTTGTTATTCATGCAGATGTCTATTACGCACGTACAAAATGGAATGCTTGGGAAGCATTAATTGTTATGAGCTGGCAAAAGTGGCTATTTTCCTTTCCTAATAACTTTTAAAATTGACTTTTTACAATAATGTGTTGTATATTGGGTATATTGTATTCGTGCAAAAGTATGTAACAGGAAGAAGGAAGCGTTTCCGAGCACATAAAGTATATATATTTTCTTGATCAGGATCACTAGCCGAGTCGATCTAGCCATGTCCGTCCGTCCGTATGAACGCTGAGATCTCGAAAACTACAAAAGCTAGAAAGTTGGGATTACCCACACATATTTTTGGGGTTCCTACGCAGCGCAAGTTTATTTCAGCCAAGCGCCACGCCCCCTCTAACGCCCACAATCGCCCATAATCGCTCACAAACAATTTTAAAATGTTTCTAGCGCCTACATTTTTAAAGATTTCGGAAAAGTATAAATGCAATTTTGTTGCGTTTATTTATACCTATCGAAATGTAGAAGATTTTTCAAATCGGACCATTCGATAAAAAGATATGCCCGATCAAAGTTTTATATCTCCATCTCCCTCGCACTCCCTTAAGCTGAGTAACGGGTATCTGATAGTCGGGGCACCCGACTATAGCGTTCTCCCTTGTTTTTATTGAACTAGAACCGGCACCTAATAACAAGGAAATTCACGAAATTAAGACACTTTGTAGACAAAGGGTTCAAGTTGAAGTTCCATACAAGAAGGAGGATGTCGTTCAATGCCACCGGTGCCAAGCCTTTCATCACACTAAAAACAACTGCTATATGGGTTTCAACTGCATCAGATGCGGTCTGCAAAACGGTTTGGAAGACTGCCTAAGGGATGTTCATCCAGTTAAATGCCTAAACTGTGGTGGTAACCACACAGCCAGCTATAAAGGATGTGTCGCTAATCAAAAGGCAGCTAGTCGACGAAAAAGTGTTCCATCCCATCCCCAAAAGTCAGCTAGATCAAATATCCAATCAAACTTTGTGGCTTCAAACTCCAACGCTAACGCTGTCCGTGGCCAAGTCAATCGACCCCAACATCAACAACTTCCAATTACGTTCCAGCAAAACCAACAGTTTCAGCCACTGGGCAGCAACAACAGGAAGCAAAGCCAGCCCCGTCATCCAAAAGCACCACCTCGTCAGCAGCAACTGCAACAGCCACCACAGCAACAACAAAGGCCTCTACAACAACAACAGCTAGATCATCAACAGGAGTCTTCCCCTCAACAACAGCGACGCAGCCCACAGCAATTGTTTCACGATCAGCAATAGCAGCGTCAAGGGCAAATGTTTTTGCAATCCAATGAAGGAATGTCGTCTATTTGACGATCTGGGGTCAAATTTCATTATTGCTGGGGACTGGAATGTTCACCACCGTCTCTGGGGGTCTCGAAACTCAACCACCCGTGGGAGAGCTCTAGCGGAATTCGTTCAAAGATCTAATGTCCAGGTCCTTGCTACCGGCGGGCCCACGCATTATCATTACAGCCAAAGAACACCAACCGCCATTGACTTTGCTGTCTACAATGGGATACGGCCCGAGAGCCTCTCTATCTCGGAAAGTCTTGAACTTAGCTCTGATCACATCCCACTGATAATTAAATTTAGAGTCGCTGCGCAAAAAATTTGACACAGGCCTCGCATCCTTCCTCGAAATGCGAACATTCCACGCATCCAAGCAGTAAGAAATCGGCTTGTTAATCTTAATATGGTGTTAAGCTCTCCTGATGACATAAACGACGCTGTCGAGATGTTTGCCCGGACAATCCATATCGCTGCCGAATCTCAAGGGCTATATAGTTTAAAGTTTTAAAGAAAATCGTTAAAGCCGTTTTTAAGAAAAATAAAAAAAAGCTAAAAATAACCTTAAAAAAATGGTTTTGTGCATAACTTTTTAGCTATTGCTTATACATAAATAGTGTTGAGAAGGCGTTTATTGTACTTCAAAATACCTTTAATATGAGGTAAATCTCAAGTCGCTTAAGTATATCGCTAGTTATGGGATTACGAAATTTAGCCATTTTTAGCTGTTTTCCCGCTAAACTAGCGAGTTTTTCCAAAAGTGGTAGAACTAATGTTTCTTATATCGAGCTGTTTAACACCATATACAATTTCCAGGATTTTAAACCAACGTTTTGGGACAAACACACAAACTGACAAACAGAATTAAATTTTCATTTTGGGAAGAAGAAGAAAATCTTATTTTGGCTATAACTTTTGAACGGATCATCGGATTTTATGACCCCTCATTCGACGCGTATTTGCAAGTGGAACACAACTAAAATAATGCGAAGAGGAACCTACTCCGAAATTCTAAATTTTTTTTTTTTTTACTTTCTCTGCTCTCTCTCCCAAGCAAATTGATTTTCTTTATGTCTTGGTATGCAATCCTAATAGTTTTTGCGATACCTTTCGATTGGTGTATCACTCTTTATGATCGGACCATCACAGCAGATTTTCAATTCTGCGGCTATATATAGTAGTCGCCTTCGCACACTCTCCTTGTGCGCTTCGTCACTACATGGACTGCCGTCCATAGTGATATATATTCTTGATCAGGATCACTAGCCGAGTCGATCTAGCCATGTCCGTCTGTCTGTCTGTATGAACGCTGAGTTGGGATTACCTACACATATTCTTGGGCTTCCTACGCAGCACAAGTTTATTTCAGACGAGAGCCACGCCCCCTCTAACGCCCACAATCGCCCACAAACTATTTTAAATTGTGTCTGACGCCCACATTTTTTAAAATTTTAGATATATAATGATATAATTATGTATAAATGCAATTTTGTTGTGTTTAGTTATACCCATCGAAATGTAGAAGAAATTTTTTAAATCGGACCGTTCGTTAAAAAGTTATGCCCGCTCAAAGTTTTATATCTCCATCTCCCTCGCACTCCCTTCAGCTGAGTAACGCGTATCTGATAGTCGGGGCACCCGACTATAGCGTTCTCTCTTTTTAATATTCATTTTAATTGACGACGATCATGCTTTCGTTGAGTGCAGACGCGTTTTTGCATCTCTGCGAAATTCTTTGTGAAGATTCTATGGACAAGTCCACCTGCGTGGCTAAAGTAATTGATATTGTGATTCCGACTTCTAAAGTCGCGGTTCCAGTGCTCCAACGACCCGTTAGTTGTGCTTATCGCGAAAACAAGTGGAACAGAAAGTCAAACTTACATTTGCAATTGTTGTTCTTGCAAATCACAACTGGCAGGTTCTTATTCGAAATCGGTTTCGAAGTGAGTTACAATCAATATTTTCATCCCAAATAAAAAAAAAAAAATTTGAAATTTGTTCGCCTCTTTGTGGATTCGATCCCGGTCCCGCCTGATTGCGGGGCTTGCACCTTGCCCTCTAGGCTACGATCGCCTTTTCGGTAAAGCAGTGCACAATATCAGTGCATAATACCAACAATTCCTGTTCTTTCGGACTCCGAAGATGAGCTTAACATTAGAAATACTGTATCTCGATAACAACAGATAATGAGCGAGGCACTTAATAGCTCCTTATCCAAATTTAGCCGGCTATATGCTTCAACCTCTGCCATGACCGCGCCACTACCAAACAATAATGTTGATTCTGAATTAGCATCCATCAATGTCCAAGATGATGACTGTTGGACCCCACGCCCAGCAAACAGCAAACGTCGCCTTGAGTCCAGATCACCGAATTCAGCCTTCAAAATCCTGAGGAACTCTGGAAGTCCAAAAAAGAATGTTTCTGCCAACCGTTTCTCAGAACTTTCGGACATGGAGACAGATGAAAGAGTCGAAGATTCTTCAACGGTCAGCCCCAATAACTAAGTACAGCCGGGTTCCTCTACCAGTAGCCCAGGACAGGCCAGCAGTAACAACAGCAACCCAATCAACAACAACGATCGAAACAGTACCACTAGCAACATTACCGATCCCAGCAAACCATCTGAAAACCAAGCTCAATTATCCACCCACAAACCACCCCCAATTGTGGTTGCCCACTGCGAGAATTTAAACGGACTTATTAAATCTACGGATAAAATAGTTGGCCCGTCCAAATATTCCCTAAAATGCCACCCCAACAACTCTGTCTGGCAGCAGACTCAGATGCTTACAGAGCAATAACAAAATCTTTGGCCCTCAAAAATGTACCTTTTCATGCATGGCAGCTAAAAGAGGAGAGATCCTATCGTGTTGTCATCCGTGGTATCCATCACTCCGTACCAGATGATAACATTAAGGAAAGTCTTACCATGTCTGGCCACACAGTTCGATTTGTTAATAGACCTAAAAGCCGCTTTGACAAAACCAGGTTCCTTAACCTAGTTATACCCGTTACTCGTAGAGTAAAAGGGTATATTGTATTCGTGCAAAAGTATGTAACAGGAAGAAGGAAGCGTTTCCGAGCACATAAAGTATATATATTCTTGATCAGGATCACTAGCCGAGTCGATCTAGCCATGTCCGTCCGTCCGTATGAACGCAGAGATCTCGAAAACTACAAAAGCTAGAAAGTTGGGATTACCCACACATATTCTTGGGGTTCCTACGCAGCGCAAGTTTATTTCAGCCGAGTGCCACGCCCCCTCTAACGCCCACAATCGCCCATAATGGCTCACAAACAATTTTAAAATGTTTCTAGCGCCTACATTTTTAAAGATTTCGGAAAAGTATAAATGCAATTTTGTTGCGTTTATTTATACCTATCGAAATGTAGAAGAAATTTTTCAAATCGGACCATTCGATAAAAAGATATGCCCGATCAAAGTTTTATATCTCCATCTCCCTCGCACTCCCTTAAGCTGAGTAACGGTTATCTGATAGTCGGGGCACCCGACTATAGCGTTCTCCCTTGTTTTTATTGAACTAGAACCGGCACCTAATAACAAGGAAATTCACGAAATTAAGACACTTTGTAGACAAAGGGTTCAAGTTGAAGTCCCATACAAGAAGGAGGATGTCGTTCAATGCCACCGGTGCCAAGCCTTTCATCACACTAAAAACAACTGCTATATGGGTTTCAACTGCATCAGATGCGGTCTGCAAAACGGTTTGGAAGACTGCCTAAGGGATGTTCATCCAGTTAAATGCCTAAACTGTGGTGGTAACCACACAGCCAGCTATAAAGGCTGTGTCGCTCATCAAAAGGCAGCTAGTCGACGAAAAAGTGTTCCATCCCATCCCCAAAAGTCAGCTAGATCAAATATCCAATCAAAAATTGTGGCTACCGGCGGGCCCACGCATTATCATTACAGCCAAAGAACACCAACCGCCATTGACTTTGCTGTCTACAATGGGATACGGCCCGAGAGCCTCTGTATCTCGGAAAGTCTTGAACTTAGCTCTGATCACATCCCACTGATAATTAAATTTAGAGTCGCTGCGCAAAAAATTTGACACAGGCCTCGCATCCTTCCTCGAAATGCGAACATTCCACGCATCCAAGCAGTAAGAAATCGGCTTGTTAATCTTAATATGGTGTTAAGCTCTCCTGATGACATAAACGACGCTGTCGAGATGTTTGCCCGGAAAATCCATATCGCTGCCGAGTCCTCAACCAATGGCCAAGTCTCAAACTTCTCCAACCGACCTCAGGCTCTTTTAAAACCTGAGGTTATGGACCTGGTCAGGCTGAAAAGATCCCTACGTCGCAGATATATGAGATCCCAAGGCTCTGCCTAAGAAAGGAATCCTGTTCCTTGTTCTCCTCTTCAACTCGATGCTACGTATCCACCACTTCCCCTCTCAATGAAAGTGTGCTGTGATAACAATGATACCAAAGCCAGGAAAACCGGAGAATCTTGTCGAGTCAAATCGACCGATATGCTTGCTACCCACATTCTCTTAAATATTCGAGAGAATATTTCTAAGTAGAATTTTGGGAGTAAGAAGCGTGCAGGATGCCATTCCCGGCCACCAGTTTGGTTTCAGGCATCATCATGGGACCCCAGAGCAAGCACATCGACTTGTCCAGCACATCTTAAATGCTTTTGAGAATAAGCAATGCAGCTCTGCTATTTTCCTCGACGTCAAGGAAGCATTTGACCGCGTATGGCATGAAGGATTACTTATGGAGTTGAAGCCCCTACTCCCGACAGTCCAATTCCTTGTTCTCAAATCTTACCTGCTTGATCGGAGGTCAAGCATAAGATTTGCTCGTGCTGGCGTTCCATAGGGAAGCGTCTTGGGCCCCGTTTTACATACCCTGTTCACCTCTGATCTGCCGTCCATCAATGCACCGGACACTCTTCTTGCCACCTACGCCGACGACACTGCCTTCCTTGTAAATGCCACTTGCCGTATAGAAGCATCAATTTCATGACTCCTACGGCAAGTGGACAAACAGGTGTAATAATGCCATTAATGGCAGAAAGTCTCAACACTGCAACTTCACTCTGAGAGGACAGATCGTTCCAACGGTTGAGCTCCATAGCACCACCATCCCACAATCTCCCCAGGCGCAGTAGCTGGGTCTGATCCTGGATAAGCGGCTCACCTGGAAGCAGTACACTACAAAAATAGCAGCTACATGTCGCGCTAAGCTAAGGAAGCTCAACTGGATGCTCAAATCAACGAGCAAGCTCAGACTTGCCAACAAAGTGTTGCTGTTCAAAACAATTGTGGTGCCCTCAGTGACGTACTGCATCCAACTTTGGGGCACGGCTTCTGACTCTAACTTTATGAAGGTTCAAAGAGTTCAAAATAATGCGCTGCGAACAATTACAAATGCACCGTGGTACATCAGAAACGTCGAAATGGCTAACGACCTCCACATGCCCTCTGTCAGGGACCAGATTAACCGGCACTCGAGTCGGTATAACGACCGCCTTACAGGACACCCCAACCACCTAGCAGCTTCCTTGGGCAACCCGACGAACAGGAGAAAGCTAAAGCGAAGGCACACCGGCGATCTCTGGACAAGAGATCGCCGGTGTTATAAAATTTGTTATTTGCCATCCTGTTATGTTTTCAAGTTATTTGTTTCCTATTTGGTACTATTCGTTTTATAGCCATTAATTTGGCTGATCAATGTAAAATTATATGAGTTACACTATAAAAAAAAAAAAAATAGTCAAAGTTGAAAAATCTGAAGAAAAAAATGGACGATTGGCAAATAACGCATACCTTAGAGATGCGGCTGACAAACTTATTTATTTACTTTTTTTACTCTTAACTAACACACCAATCAGTGGAAACAAGTAGCAACGCGATTCGATATCTAGTTTTTAAGATATACTCCCCGGAAGTGCGGAAAATTACCTAAAAACTGCGTGCTTTTTTTATGTGAAAAATTTGTCATCTTTCAAGGGGCATAAATTTAAAAAAAACAAGAGAGAACGCTATAGTCGGGTGTCCCGACTATCAGATACCCGTTACTCAGCTAAAGGAGTGCGAGGGAGATAGATATATAAAATCTTTGATCGGGCATAACTTTTTAACGAATGGTCCGATTTGAAAAATTTCTTCTACATTTCGATAGGTATTGATAGTCACAATAAAACTGCATTTTTAGTTTTCCAAAATCTTTAATGGTGTGGGCGCCAGACACCTTTAAAAAAATGGTGTAGGGCGATTGAGGGCGTTAGAGGGGGCGTGGCACCATTTTGAAATAAACTTGCGCTGCGTAGGAACTCCAAGAATATGCATGCAAAATGCCAATCCTCTAGCTTTTATAGTTTCCGAGATCTCAGCGTTCATACGGACGGACAGACGGACAGACGGATATGGCTAGTTCGACTCGGCTAGTGATCCTGATCAAGAATATATATACTTTATAGGGCCGGAAAAGCTTCCTTCTCCCTGTTACATACTTTTGCACGAATACAATATACCCTTTTACTCTACGAGTAACGGGTATAAAAAGGTTTAAAAAAGGATTACATATTAGTAATAGTGGATCAATTACACAGAAAAAAATATGACAAAATATCAAATTGATATTTGTTGGTTATTTTGATCTTTTTTAAGATCAAGTTTTGTCATATCATTCTAACATGAATAAATATTATTTTGATCTTATTTCATGTTAATTTTTGAAAAAAAATACTGAATTCGGTATTTAAAACAAGTATATTTACAATTTATATGAAATCGTATGACTTTGATATGAAAAAATATCAAATGTCGTTTCGAATTTAGTTCGAAAGGGAGAAATAGTGTTCCACAGTTTACAACACTGTACCAATGTGAGATTGTGCAGCACTGCAAAAACAGCTGGAGCCCAACTTTGCGACCAAAAATATTCGAGAACAAGGTGAGTTTTTATTGTTAAATGAAATCAATTTTTTTTTTATTGAGTGCTAAGTCGAAACATTACAAAGTTGTGGTGATTTTAACTTTGCCGTCGAGTTAGCACACAATTTAAAGACATTTCGGTTCTGAATGTGCGTGTGTGTGTGTGCCGGCCGCAGTTTTACGTTGTGTCTGTCACAGGCAAAACTAAAATAATAAAATGTAAGTTTTAATTGACAATGAATTAATTATTAACAAACCATTGCAATCGTATTGCTGTGAGCCTGTATAGACACCCATAATATACAACCGCTATGTATGTTTGTATGAACAATTGACACCTATACATATGTACACCGACTAAAAAAAATGTGAAATGATTAGAATTAAATTGTTTTAATATAAAATAACAATTTTTGTTTTACTGGGGGGTACTAATATACACGAAATAATATCATTTTGATGAACAAAAAGTTCAAATGTTATTTTAAAAACTAATCTTTCTTAAGATGGAATTGATATTTAAAAATATCAACTTGATATTCTCGAAAATATCAACTTGATATGTTCGAAATATCAATGTTGCATGAATTAATATCGGTGCAAGATTGATATGAAATAATGTTAACTTGAGGCAATTTCATATCAATTTTTTTTTCTGTGTACCTGCCGATTGGTGTGGGTCGTAACTTTTTAGGACAAAGTCGAAAATTCTATTTATTGCTCGATTTTTGGCCCAAGGCGCCACTGTGCAACGGCCACTATCACAATAGCAACAAATGACGTATTTTATTTATAATTAAATAGTTTCTGGCCCAACTCAAAATCGCCTTCAGAAAAAAATTATGTTGGCTTGACTAAGGGTTTAAAATAGAAGAAACGGAGACAAAATAAAACATTCTAATGACGAAATGAAACCAAAAACTTTGCAAAAACTGGTGTACAAAAAAAAACAAAAATGGAAAAGTTTTTCTAAAAGCTCAAAAGGATTTTCTCTAACTGAACTTTACTTTGTATATTATATTTCAGATGCCGTCTCTATTAAACTACAGCTTTCAACCTGCTTCATTAATACCTAGTTTTAGCTGTAGTCCAAATCAACATTTTTTTGAAGGCATAAACTACTCCCAAAAATATTCTTCACATCAATTATCAGAAATGGACTTGTATCTAAAGAACAACATATTAGCTGCGTCAAAGGTTTGTACATTTTGTAACTCTGCACACAATGATTCTTAAATGTCTAGCCTTTATTTATATCACAGTTACTTCAATCTCAACAAGTAAGCCCAGTAGCGGGAGTTGCTAGTAAAACTTCTGGGCACGAAATCTCTTTTTTTGAACAGTATAGACGTTTGCTGGAGAGCCCACTCAATGGTGCTCTGAGCCTATCAAATAAAAGCTATGAACCAACGAATAAAAAAGCACTAGAACGGATAAAAAAAGGCGAAACAAGCAATACAAATATTGGCAACGACTATTTTTCTAGTAGCATCCCAATTATTCAAAAGCCTAATTCTACTCAATATTTGAATTTAACAATGAATAAATGTGCGAATAATACAAAAATAATTGAAGAGCAACATAATATTAAAAACACACACTCTAAAAAGGTAGCAGAAAGTTGCATAATGAAGACAGGAGACCATTATATTGCTGACAGTCAAATAATCCCTACAAAAAGCATACCTGGAGCTATTTCTCAACAGCGTACCGAAACAACTCCTAATATAAACCAAACTTCTTTCGATAGTAAATATGATACTGATAGCAATTATGGGCTTCATGAACAAATAAATAAAAATTCATTCCTCACACCAAATAATGAAGACAGTTTCATATACATGACAAATAAACCGTTATGCATAGCTTCTCAGTCCTTAGTATCGTCTGAGGTACAAAAACTAAAAAATACTTTAAAGAGGCAGAGGTCAAAAAGCTCATCTAGTTTAGCATTAACAAAGAAAAAAACCTTCCATTCAGATAAACAACTAAAAAATTCGCATTGTGAAAGGTTCAACCAAACCGAGTGTAACTCGGAAAACAAAGCAAAATGCAATGAAATTACATCAGAGATAATGAAAAATAGGTTAGCGCCTGTTGAAGTTAATTTGCAATCAGCGGACCTAAATATATACAACCAAGAGATTAAACCTACACAAAAAGGCTATGGGGATTACACGGACAACAATGCTTTTGATGGTAATGTTTGTTTATTAAGGTAAGACAATTATATAATATTTTCCTAACGTGTCTTTGCTGCGAATTCACTGTACCATTATTTTCGACTATTTTCCTGAGTATTAAGTATTAAACAAAATGTAGGTTAGAGGTCTGTAAGTGGGAAGGGAAGGGGTATAAGTTGGGACAGTCGACACTCTCAGTAGTTTTTGACTGAAATTTATACATTTTTATTTTTATTTTTAAGTGACAAAACTTTTAGGAAAAACACTAAAAGCTTTATCAGTAGTCGTGCTCCATTTTGCACCATACTATTTTTTTCCACCTTTTTTAAAATTCTTTGAACAATTAACGTGCTTAAATTGAATTGTGTAAAACACCTCTATAGGAAAGGCACGCCCATATGAGAGACGAACTTTATTATTTTTTCAAGGATATTTGTACCTTTGCAGGGGTTATATTAATTTCGATCAGAAGTTTGCAACACAGTAAAGGAGACACGTTTCCGACCCTCTTAAGTATATATATTTTTTATCAGCATCATTAGACAAGTCGATCTACCCATGTCCGTCTGTCCTTCCGCCTGTCCGTCCGTTTCTACGCAAACTAGTCTGCCAGTTTTGAAGCTATCGGAATTCAACTTTCCAAAAAGTGTTTTTTCTATTGAGGTAGAATATAAGTCGGAATAGCGCCCACAGGAATTATCGGAAACATTAAAAAAATATTATATCTCTGGTGTTTTTTGACATATAACATCTTACGCTTCCGAATAACATTTTTTTAATAATTTTGAATTGAAATGCTAAAAATTGTTGTGTTATTTATAACCAACAATGACCTAGAGTTTGCAGAAATCCTCCCATTTTATGTAGGGTGAATACGCCCATAAAAAATACCCGCATAATGCAAATGCATACAAAAATGCGTACGTTTTCGAATCAACAATTAATTAATTAGTTGTTGTTGTGTACGTCTGTAAAATGGGGAAGCAGATCGCCTCCAACAGACAGCAATTCTAGCGTTTACACACATAATAAGTTTAAGCGACGAAGCTAGCTAGAAGTATGTAAGTATGTAATTCCTTTTCACCTTGTGTATACTGAAAGTCATTATCGATCAGCTGTGATTTAAACAGCTACAGTTGCAGGCTCTGCTGTTGAACATTTGACCGACTGTTATACCGGACTGTTAACTAAATTAACTGGTTAACTCTGGTTCATGCAGCAACACTCCCCCCTTTGCAAACTCCATGCTTAGACGTGGAGTTTGCGCACATTGATCTGCTTCCTTTGTCCTGACGTCCAGTTTGGACAGCTTAACGATTGGTCTTGTAAGCAGTTTATTGAGGGTACGAACTACTGCGCTTCTGGCCTCGCCATCTTTTGCTACATTTAGATCTACTACTAACCCTTTCCTCCACTGGGTTCGTGAGTTGGTTTCGTCCACTATTAGCACGATGTCGCCGATCCGAATATGATGTGCTGGAGGGTCAAACCATTTTGTTCGCCGGGTAAAATACGGCTAGTATTCTTTAAGCCATTGTTTTCGAAATCTTTCATTAGTTTGTACTGCAATTCGAAAGCTTTTACCACACTAAGTTCCAGCGCTAGAAGTTTCTTGTTTAGTGCCTAGTGGGCTCGTAGCTCTTCTTAGAAAGAGATTAGGAGGCACGTACGTAAGTGGGCGTGAGTTAAGTGTGCTATCGATCTCAGCTAACGCCGCTCGCAGAATCGGGATCTGTACGTATGTTGTAAGCAGCACGTCGGTCAGTAGAGACTTAACTGAACGTATCATCCTTTCCCATGAGCCACCCATGTGGGGCGCTCCCGGCGGTATAAAGATCAATTGAATTTCAGGGTGTTTTCTCTCCAGTTCGTCTGACGACACGCTCTGAATCTCACTCTGTAGTAGACGGCTCGCTTCTCTGAAGTTGGTGCCAATGTCAGAGGCAATTTCTTGGGCCCTCCGCGTCATGCAATTAACATGTCAAAAACTAGCATTCTATGTGCTAAAAGGTTTCGGCACTTCTGGCAGCCCCTCTTGGCAGCGCGGACTCTTGATCTCAATCCTTTGATAATGCTGTCTCATTTCATTAATTACCACCTCGTTCATTGTATTTTTTGTGAAAATAGTCTATCAATAATTGTGTAACTGGGTGTATACCTCGTAAGTTTATTGGTCGTTTAAGATATATTGCGACATCTTCAATTACGCCAATGCGTTCTCGAACTCTTAAGGTCCCTTTCTGATCCAGATATGGAAAAATCTTGAAGATTTGACTTTTCCGTTCCGCATGACCCCCTTTGTGAAGAGACACAATCTTCTTAAAATACACTTCTTCTTCAGTGCACCGCAACTACAAGTACACCGCACAAACACAATGTATTTTCTAAACTTGTGTGTCAAAGCACAGCATCAAAAAATTATGAGGTGTTTTTATACCCTTGCAGAGGGTATTATAATTTCAGTCAGAAGTTTGTAACGCAGTAAAGGAGGCGTTTCCGACCACATACAGTATCAATATCAGCACCAATAGCCGAGTACATCTAGCCATGTCCGTCTGTCCGTTTCTATGCGAACTAGTCTCTCAGTTTTAAAGCTATCGCGATGAAACTTTCCCAAGAGTCGTATTTCTACTGCAGGTAGTACATATTAGAGCCCTGCACGAGTTCACTCGAACTGAAAAACAAGTCATGTTAACAAAATAGAGTTTTAGAGTGTGAGTTCACTTACTTAGAAACTTCGAACAAGCAAGTGGTAGGCCTTGCTCATAAAAACTCGAGCACTCGATTGAAACAAACGATCAAGTGAGTGCGAGTAATCCAAAATTCGAGTCAATTGAATTGTTAAGCAAAGAAGGTTTGATGTGGTCATACTATTTTAAATTTCAATGTATTTACATAACATTTGGTTTCCGAAAATACGAGTTCAAAAACATAATTTTATTAATTTTGATGCTTGAAGATGCAATTCCGGTCCTTTTTTCGGAAATAAGCTGAGAATGCCCTTTCCGACGATGCACTGCTAGCTGGAACACATAAAATTTTGAGGCTCACTTTATATAAAAGAGGATACTGTCCTTTGTTTTCTTTTCACCATTGCAATACATTATAGTCTTTTTTAGCGATACTTTTGTGGATTGGTAAAGCAAAATTTCATCTTCGATGAGATGTTCATCCGTGACCTGTGAAAAATTTGGAATGAAACTTGAAAATATTGTATTGTTTTCAGATGTTTGCTCAGCTGTTTCAGGTTCATGTGCCTCCAACTCCTTGTAGGTTTTCATTAATTCTTTACTAAATTTTTTTCAAATTTTCGAATTTCCATATGACTTTTAAGTGTTCGAGTGCTCGATCTGAATTCAAGTCAATCGGGCCACTCGCACTCACTCGCACTCGTTTAGGCCTAACAGTGACTTGAAGCTAGTTGACTTGAAATTTCCTACACTCGGGTTGATTCGTTTGGAAATATTTTTGTAAGTCAGAGTGAGTGAACAATTCAAGTCAACTTGGAAGTGCTCACTTACAATTGAACTCGTGCAGGGCTCTAGTACATATGTCGGAGCGAGCCAGATCGGACCACTATATCTTAATTTTTTTTATCTGCAAGGGTATATAAGCTGCCCGATGCTAGCTTCCTTTCTTGTTTTTACTCATTTTTGTTGTGAGTTTGTATGCGGTGTCAAAAATGTGTTTCATATATTGATGTAGTAGACTTTTACTCATGTGTGCTACCACCGCTTGTTTGTATTGTGTAGGCAAAAACAACCATTAATAATTTGAATTTCTTCCTTTCTTACTTTTACCAACCCTGCAGTTCCCGAATTCAGCCCGAGCGCTAAAATAGCACTGAGTCGACTGCGACGCCGGCAGAGCGTCTGCAGAATCGACTCTCTCACTAAACCCCTCTTTCTCCATCACTCTCTTTACGAAATTAAGGCGCTAAAATAGCAGTGAATGAGCGCCTAAAAATTTTAAGGAATCATCACTAGGCCGAAAGTGTCGCCGGCAGGACCGACCGCAACAGCGCCAGACGACGCTCTCACAAATTTCTCTCTCTTAAAATTATAGAAAACGAAACAAAATGTCGAACATCGCCTGTTCCGCACTGCCTGGGCAAGGGTAGATACAAATTTGACAAGGGCGATAGTGACAAAGGGAAGAGAACAACAAGAGAGATTGGGATTGATGTTGTTTTTCTCGCTCAGTATTCTTTTTCTATTTCTCGAAGGCAGGCGCCGTTTTTCCGCAGTTTTCAATTGCGTTTTAACTTTTAAAGGAGTAGCAGTAGCATTGATTAGTTATTTTCGAGTTTAAACAAAAGTGCTTTAACTAAGAATACATATTTAGGTAAGTAATTTTCAAGTGTATTGTCTTATCTTAATTACAGTAGCTTTTATTTGTTATATTATCCTTTTTTTTAAATATTTTTATGTCAAGCTGATGGTACAAAGTGCCTATAAAATATCCTTTCAGATGAGATCATTTTGTTATTCTTTACTGCTAAGTAAGTTTTTATCATTATTGCCTCGTTATATAATATTATAAAAACATATTCAAAAATTCAGATCCTATTGGTCAGGTGGAGCCTACAGAGCCTCCGGAAGGAATGCGGAAATGCGTTAATAACACTGTGCAGCATTTTTAGTGATTTTTAAATTTACCTCAATGGATGCTATATTTTTGGATTCGTTACGAATTCCCAAGTTAAACTGCGTTTTCCAAAAAGTTCCCCGACGCAAGGATTCTTAGCAAAAGGACCTCAAAGTTCGAAAAATGCTGAAATTGGCCAACTTTCCAGAGATCTCAGAGGCAAACGGATGCATGGTTTGATTCGATGTTAAAGTTTTTTAAAAGATACACTCTTTATCTTTCAAACCTTATACTTAGAGTTTGTTGTTGTAATTGTATTGATTATAATTTTACTATTAGACTAATTGGATAAAAAAAGTTACAAAATCAAACTTTTAAAAACACAGGGCGGCAACACTACTACTATATTGACCGCAGCTGTATACTTTTATGTTTTTTGACTATATTGACTATACTACTATATTGACCGCAGCTGTATACTTTTATGTTTTTTGACTATGTTTTCTAGAATTTGTTTTTGCCTTAAAAAAAGTCCTAAAATTATTCTAAGTATAGGGTTTGAAAGATAAAGAGTGTATCTTATCTCTGGAAAGTTGGCCAATTTTAGCATTTTTTGAACTTTGAGGTCCTTTTGCTAAGAATCCTTGCGTCGGGGAACTTTTTGGAAAACGCAGTTTAACTTGGGAATTCGTAACGAATCCAAAAATATAGCATCCATCGAGGTAAATTTTTGATGCTGCATAGTCTAATCTCCATGCGCGAAAAGGCAGCTCACCAAGACTCCGGAAGCTGAGAACGTGCCAAAGACCCCTACAAGTCACCGTAGTTTGTAAAAATCTATTTATTAAATGTAATAATAAACCTGTTGATAAAGGCAATGAAACTCAACATATTTTCAATGAAAATGGGCGATGAACAGGTGATGAATTAGGGAATAAAAAATGGTGATGAACCGTTGCTAAATCAGCGCCCAGTTTCGTGCAGTGATGAACCCCTAGGACATGCCCATGTTAAAATCATTGCTATTTTTCATACAAATTCACTAGTGATTGAGCGCTTGGAAAAAACAAAAGCTATTTATTTCTTGCATATTATCTTGCAAGTCAATCACCTAGAAATTTGACATTAGCATTGGCTATGTATATCCACTCTCCGATGCGCGAATCCTCTAGAATCTCTCCTATACGCAGCGAAACGAATTGATGGTATTTCCGAGCGTCGGGCCGGATAAAGTATAGCACATTCTTCGAGTCTGTCCAAAATAGGCGTCGTCGTAGACCAAGTATAGCTGCCAAAAATTCCAACCAGGGAATAGATAATGGTTTGAGAGGAGCTACTCTTGTCTTGGAGGCCACTAGGGAACAGCAAATCATCTCGTTTCGCTGAACTCTCAACATAGCGAACGCGTTGATGGTAGCGTCTGTAAATATATGTAATGAAATGTTATCAGCTCGGCTTACCAGACCAAGGCGGCGTGGGATTCGCAGGTTCCCAACTTCAGGTAAGAGTTTCAGCCAGCTGTTCCATCAGAGACGCTCGTGCTCACGTATAGGCTCGTTCCTGCTAACTGAGGACGCGTTTCCTAAAGCTTTGGATAAATGTAATCTCGTCTGTTGGAGGTCACCACCTTGCTCCTGGACTGGCTCCATGGTGTCGATGCATTTCTCTATTTGATCTGTGGTTCAATGCTTGCATGACTCTCTCTCTGAGTTAGACACCCAGCCGCGCATATCGAATCCGCCATCCGCATGTATTGCTCCCACTCGACACGCCAAAGTTGCTACGTCCTCCTCTGTATTTCCGCTCTGCAGACAGTCGTCTACAAAGGTATTCTGTAGGATGGCATTTACAGCTTCCGCGAATTTTTTTTAACAGTATTTTATTTATTGAATCTTCTCTCTGAGAGACTGACGACAAGTTGGCAAATCTTAATCTAGTTTATATATTTTAATTACTTACAAATTAATTGTTTAGCATAACGGCCCTATTCAATTCTATATAATTTAACCTATATACAAAAAAACATGTATACATACACAAATCTCTTTGGTTTCTGGCAACGCCGCTAATACGGCGTCGTTTTGTGAAATTGAAGTCAGTGTCAAATAGGCTTCGCAACTGACAAAAATACAAATTAATACAGTCCACACATACGCAACTCAACTCGTTCTTATTTCTGACCATGTTGTTGGTCCTTCGCTCCCGGATTCTTGGACAGTTAGTGAAGTGCTTTTATTGTCAGGATAATTATTGGCTATGGAACAATTAAAAGCATTTATGAAAGGCCGTGCCAGGCTCAAGCGGAATCACCGCACGCATACAACTTCTCCACGAAGTTTGGAAGGAGTTCAATCAGTTCGGCATTTGTATTGCTGTCCACGAGGATGTGGAAGGTTACGTCGATCCCGAGATCGACAATGCGACTTACGAAGAAAAGTACCTTAGGGCGAACGCGATTCTCAAGGACAGAAGTGATGCTCTACAACCGAGTATATCTACAGTCATTGCAAGTGGGAGCAACGGTGTGCAGTCCAACGGCGACGCCATTGTAAATTTGCTACAACAAAACCAAAAACTATTTGAGCGACTGGTTGCAAATCAGGCTAATCCGAGCACGCCGATTCATGTTGGTGGTGACGTCTCATTGGCGAATTTAAGTTCGGAACATGCAGCAAATTCCAATCTGAATGAATGGACGAAAATTCAAATCAAACGGTTCTCTGGCAACTACACAGAGTGGCCCTCATTTCAAGACATCTATGAAAGCACAATACCAATACCAATACCCACAAGTTCCATCACTTAAAAACACTTATTGTTAATGAGGCTGCCAACTTGGTACGGCACCTGGCCATTACGGATACAGCTTACAATACTGCTTGGGAACGTCTGAAGGAAAGGTACAATTGTCCACGGCACATTGTAAACTCATTTTTGGAGCAGTTTATGAACCTACCAACAACTACAAAGGTAGATGCATCCATTCTACGGAAGGTTTCAGACGGAACAAACGAAATTGTTCGCGAATTGGATGCGGTCAACCAGATTGAACGCGATTGCTGGATCATCTATATGGCCCTGGAGAAACTTGACGCTGACACGCGGCGCAGGTGGATTAAGCGCAGCATGGACACAGATTCTACCACTCTCGAGAAATTCTTCAAATTTATGGATTCTTGATGCGAGGAACTGCAGCTGAGTAAAAGGGAGCTTGCTACTGGTGGCAAGACAACAACACATGAAGAAAAACCAAAAAGGGTCACACAATCGATGGTTGCGGTCGAAGGCAGTGGCTGCACCAAATGTAATTCAACAGAACACACTCAGTACAGCTGTCAGCAGTTCTTGGATATGTCCGGGATGCAGAGGCGATCCTTTGTGAATCACTGTGCTACAACTGCTTGCGACCTGGTCATGGGGTCAGCAAGTGCAAGTCGACATACAAATGTAGGCAATGCAAGGGAAATTATCACTTCCTTCTACATGTCCAAGCGAATCCACAAGCTATTGGGAATTTAGCCCAGATAGCAGGAGAGGACGAGAGAAACATAAGCGCGTCTAACAACACTTCGTCCATATCGCCCAAGGAGATGGCACTCAATCAGTTGCATGTGCACAGGGAACTGTAAAATCTGCACAGGAAACGGAAGTGAAGCGAAGCATATTACCAACTGCCATGGTGTATGTTCATCCAAGTTTTCGGATTGACACGATCGGCATCACTCATTTTGGTTACCGGAATCTTTTCGGTTAAAGCAGACACGACAAGGGGATGCAGCATCTTCCATATCAAGTCTCGTATCTTTGAGGATCATTTGGTTGTCTACGCCCATGTCCTAGGCAGAATCGATTCTTCGGTGGAACGGCAAAACATCGACACAAACTCACCTGTTGACATTCTAATGGGAAGCGAACACGTATGGTCAGTCTTTACAGGACGAAATATGTACGACAACAAGGGTAATCTTATCGCCATTTCTTAGGTGTTCGGATGGGTAATAACCACACTCATCACACCGAATCCAAGCACTAACCACATCAATGGATATAGGCGCCACGCTTCTGAAGTTTTGGGAATTGGAAAACGTTCAATGCAGCCCAAAATTGGAACCCAAAGATGACCAAGTCGAGAAACACTTTCTCGCCACTCACAGTCGCGATGAGTATATCGTGGAACTTCCATTCAACATTGAAAACCCTGAATTCGGAGAAACTCTCAAACTCTCTCGTAAAAATGTTCCGCCAGATATGGGTCCACGAAAAGCACAGAAACTTCCAGAAAATCGTTTGGAGAGAAGATCCATCCGATCCCATCAAGCATTTCCAATTGTGCACTGTAACCTATGAAACTTGTGAGGAGTTGAATAACTCCCCACAAATTCCTGCAACAGTGGATGGCCGGCCGTTTACCATTTACGCGGCAAGATTAGCGTAGTAGCGGCGCGGCAAATAGCAAATGGAGAGAAACTCGCAAATAGAGAGTTTGGAGACCAAGAAGCGGAGAGAGAGAGTTTGGAGACCGAGAAGTGGAGAGAGAGAGTGGAGACTTCAAGGTTGAGAGAGGGAACTCGGACAAAGAGAGTTTGGAGAGTTAGTTGCGGAGAGTGAGAGAGTGGAGACTTTGCGGGCAGAGCCAGAGTGCACACAGGCGTACCACATGCAACACGCAGAACTACAATTGGAGGCCGTGCGTGAAGGACAAGTGGGTCAAACAGGAACCACGGACTTTGGACCTGGATTGGAGAGATGCCGCGATCAGAGCCTAGAAGGGAAATACCGGTTCCCTGAGGCCCTCTATAAAGCCGCCGGGCGCTGGCAGCTAGATCAGTCGATCAAGAGTGTGGATCAAGATCAGTCGATCACGATCAGTCAATCTATAAAGATCAGTCAAGATATCAAAGTGAGCAAGTCAGTTAGTACAGTGAACTACAAGTGAACAACAACAAGTCGAGTCGCCGGAAGCAACGCCGTGGGAGCCTACAAGGAGCAAGATCGCTACGTCGAGACGTTCGGGATTGGATCACCAGGAATCTCCAAATTGAGACACAGGTAGCTGAGGTCCAGAGGGCGTTACACGGCTAGGTCAAGGCGATCCGTTTTCATTCCTGTCTCAACTCAATCCTCGCATCTCGCCTGGAGAGTCGATCAGAGTTTGAGCGGTGTAAGCCTGCGACAAGAAATCATGAACTCGGGGAGAAAACTATCAAGACCCAGTGTGCCTTGTCTAAGCAGGTCCTGGCGCGATCAGCCAGAAGGGAGATCGGTCAATCGTTTGTGATCTCGATTGGAGAACTCCAGAAGAGCCCTACGGTTTGAGTCGTGTAATCCCGGAGCGGCGTGTGTCTGAACCCCGAGTGAAACGAGCCAGAAGGGAGATCGGTCGATCGTTTGCGGTCTCGAGTGGTGAACCCCAGAAGAGCCCTACGGTTGAGTCATGTAGTCCCGGACCGGCGTACGACCAAGACCCCGAGTACCAGAAGCCACGCTACGTCAAGCCACGCTACGCACACACCACGACAGATCGAGCTACGAGGAAACGTCACGGACGATAAGCCAAAGGGTGAAGGTAGGGCGGAACGTTCGTTTGCACTAGGCGTAGAAGCGAGGTGAAGCGCTCGGCAGTATCCCTGCGTAACTTGGACTGCCAGCGCGATCTGAGTGGAACACTAGTGGGACCATCCGGGACAGAGCAAGGGACAGTCGGTGGTGTATCGAAAGGAGACATTCCTGGCGCGGCCACTGTTCACCCTAGTCTGAGAACGGTGACGCTGATCTCCTGGCGAGTTCAAGGCGCTACGAGTAGTGATCTATTCTACGCAGCAGAGACGAGCAGCGCCGAGCATCTTTAGGGAGCTTCAAGGATCTTCAGGGAGCTTCAAGGATCGTCGAGGGAGCTACAGAACCAGAAAGCTAAATCGACGAGGAGAGTACCGAGTCGTCAAGGCGACTAGGAGTCATCGACGGCCACCAGTGGCAATACCAAGGCCAGCCGAGCCTACAAAAACACTGTTCTACCACCCCGCAATAAACCCACTAAGAACCCGTGAATTCTGTGCTTTCTCACTGAACACACAACCTTACAGAGCTAGCCGCACGAATCTCGTAGCGAGCAGACCTAAATAATCAGTTCGATACATCTCCAATATGTATGCTCCTCCCCTGTATCTCCCCTGTTTTCCAGCCGCGTTGTTCCCAGCCCTACACCAGCCTTCGTGCTTTGTTTTTTTTCTTGTTTTTCATTGTGTTTATTTGTTTAATGCTGCTCCTCTATCAGCCTCATGCCCGCGGGTCCCAGACTTACGAGAACGCGCGCCGGTTCACCCTCACGCGCACACTTTGCCTGCCTCCCAGGATACGGGCCTCCGTCACCTCTTGCACCTCCGCGATCCCTTCTTGCCATTCGTCCTTGCCGATCTCGCGCCACCGTTGTCCCTCTGGCGCCGACATCTGCCGCACTGTTGGAATGTTGGCGTTTCAACTGTGGCCGTCGACAGACCAGCGGTTCCGGCCACACCCAGGGACCCCTCTCTAACGGCTCGTCTTGCCTCGTCGCGTCGTCTGTGGCCGCTCCTGGACTCGGAGACGCTGGTGTTCTTGGCCCGGTGCTCGGCGTCGGCGGAGTCCAAGGCTCAGTTGCTGCAGGTGGTGGTGCTGCCGAAGTCCAGGGCTCCGCTGCTGCTGGCGCTGGTGTCGGTGATGCCTCGGGTCTGCCTCGTACCCTTGGGTCCCTCGGGCTCACGCGTAATGCCTTCAAATCCGCGGTTCCTTGGCTGCTGCTCCGTCTTCCGCTGGTCCCTCTGGCCATGTCCACGTTATAGTCTTCTGCCGCCATCGCACCCCTTCGACCACAAACGTTCCATGAACTGTGGCTCACGTGTGCCGCCGGGATGTCCGTGCGGACATGGTGTTCCCCCGGATTTGCCTGTTGCTGATGCGGTTGTGGAAGCTCGAGTGGTGGCGGCATCTCGGGGGGCTGCTGCGGTTGTGGGAGCTCGGGTGGTGGCGGTGGCGTCGGCTCGAATCGTGGCGTGGGTGGTTGTGCGGGCCTCCATTTGGGTGAACCCTCATATCGTGGCGTCGGCGGAATTTCGTTCAGCCACCGCGGCGGAGATGATGCCCAGTCCGTTGCCACTTCGAGCGGCGGGACGCATAGCTCGGCCATGTACCGCGGCGTAGGCGGGTAACCCGGGTTCTCCCACAGCTGCTGCTCCTCCTCTTCGGCCGCTCGCAACTGGCCTTGCCATTCCGGCGCCTCCTCCATCTGCTGCCGCTGCTGCTCTGCATTCCTGCGCCGTTCCTCACACCTTCAATGATTTTTCAACGTAGCCACGATTATGAAATCGACGAGGCTCCTCGGTTCAGATGGGCTCTGCGGCGGCTTGCCTACTGCCTCACCTTCACCATCGACGGTCATCGATGCGGCCTGGGGTGGTTCCTCGGCTGCCCCCTTGGCATGGTCCTCGGGCATCTGGAGTCGGGCTCTCTTTAACGATACCTCGGTTTCGCGACTTTCCTTTTGTTAGGTACCGCTATTTCCTTCGCCTTCCTTATTCCCATCCGGACATTACGGTACAGTTTCCTGTGCCGTCTTTCCCCTTTCTTCGGGAAATGTTTGCAGCGCTTGCTTTGGTCAGTTCTAAACGAGTTCTTGGATGCTTCGGTTTGTTGTTTTTGACGAGTTCCCCTTGGGGATTTTTGTATTTTCCTGTAGTAACCCTCGAAGTTATCTAGTATACTTGGAGTCTCGTAGTATCCTTGGAGTCTTGTAGTATCCTTGGCTAGTCCTTGGAGTTCTCTTGTAGTATCCTTGGATACTCCTTGGAGTTCCCCGCAGTATCCTTGGATAGTCTTTGGAGTTCTTGTAGTATCCTTGGATAGTCCTTGGAGTTCTTGTAGTATCCTTGGATAGTCCTTGGAGTTCTTGAAGTATCCTTGGATAGTCCTTGGAGTTCCTGTAGTATCCTTGGATAGTCCTTGGAGTTCTTGTAGTATCCTTGGATAGTCCTAGAGTCCTTGGAGTTTCAATGTTGCGCTTGTTGCTGTTTGAGCTCGCTTACATGTATGGTCCGTTCATTCTTTGTGTTTACATGACGTATTTTGCATATTACCGGCGAGACAAAATCCACGACCTGGTATGGCCCGTCGTATCTAGGGGCCAGTTTTGCTGCAAATCCTTCGGCCGCCTTCGGTGTTCTTTGGCCCACACGACGTCACCCACTGCTGGTGTCCATTGCCTCCTCCTTAGATTATAATGCCTGGCTTGATCTTGGGAGGCTTTTTCTAGATTTCGCCTTACAATCTCGAAGATCTCTCTGAGTTTGCTGGCATTTTCATCCGGGGTTTCAGTCACTCGTCCTGTCCCTAACGTTTCTCGATCGTAGAAGGCGCTCGGTAGTCTGGGCTCTCTGCCTTGGGTAAGAAACGCCGGGGTGTAGCCAGTGGAAACGCTGGTGTTTACTGCAAGCATGATTTCCGGCCATTTCTCGTCCCAATTTTTCTGGTCCTGCCCGGCGAACTGCGCAATCATTGTTTTTACAGTCCTATTCGCTCGCTCGGCTAGGAAACCCTTGAAGATTCGGCTGGCAAATTGTACTCCGTTGTCCGTTATGACCACCTTCGGGACCCCATACCTTGCGATTATTCGTTCTCTGAAAGCTTTCTTTAGTGATTCGGCCGTCGCGCTGCGCAGTGGTACTAACTCAGTCCACTTGGAGAACCGGTCTATCAGTACTAGCAGCATTTGGTTGCCGCGCTTTGAACGCGGCAAGGGTCCGACGAAGTCCGCACACACCGTTGCCCATGGTTCCTCTGGCACCTGCGTTAGCATTTTGCCAGCCGCATGCATTTGATTCGGCTTGAATCCCATGCATATCTCGCATTTTCTCACATGGGCTCGGGCATATCTATGCATACCTGGCCAGTAATATCGTGCTGCCTGACGTGCAATCGTCCTTCGGCTACCAACGTGGCCCGCTGAAGGTGAGTCGTGGTTCTCTTCTAGCACCGTTTCCCTTAGCGCTTTAGGGACGCACATCTTCCACGTTGCGACATCCTCGCTGCCTGCTCTGTGTGGTATGTTCCTGTAGAGGGTGTTACCTTCCATCACGTAGTCCGGGTACGTTTGCGGTTGGGTCCTAATCTTCTCGCGCATTCCTTGAGTCCAGCTGCATGCTGCAGGTGCTTCCGCCGCCGATGTCTCCGTGATCCCTCGAAGGGTTTCTGGTAGTGGCTGTCTTGACAGGGCATCCGCCACCACGTTGATCTGTCCTTTGCGGTACAATATCTCGAAGCCGTACTGCTGCAACTCCAGGGCCCATCTGGCGATCCTTCCTAAAGGGCTCACAATGCTGTTTAGTCACTTCAGGGCCATATGGTCGGTTACTACCTTAAAGTGGTAACCTTCCAGATATGGCTTTAGCTTCCGGATCGCCCAGACGATTGCCAAGCACTCCTTCTCAGTCGTCGAGTAGTTCTTCTCGGCGCCGTTGAGCGTTCGGCTTGAGTAAAAGAGACTCCTTTCGGCATTCTCCGTTTCCTGGGTTGGTATTGCCCCGATGCCGTAGTCGTTCGCGTCCGTTTGCAGGGTGAACGGTTTGTCGAAGTCCGGGCACGCTAGTACGGGGTCTGCAACGAGTCTTGCCTTAAACTTTTCGAACGCCATCTGATGTTCCGGTGGTACCATGATGCTACGCCCAGGTACTGTCGGAGTTCTCTTACTGTGGATGGTGGTTCTAGTTCGGCGATGGCTGCTGCCTTTTCCGGATCAGTGCCTACTCCTTCGCTAGTCACTCGTTGACCTAGGTACAATAGTTCCTTCTTGAAGAATTGGCATTTGTCCGGGTTAAGCCTCAGATTTGCATCTTTTAGCCGCCGAAACACTTCTCTCAGGTTCGCTTTGTGTTCTTCTAGTGTGCGTCCGATCACTATTATGTCGTCCTGGTAGGCGAAAGCGTGGGGTGACATTTCCGGACCAATAACTTGGTTCAAAACTCGTTGAAAAGTCGCGGATGCCGAATGGAGACCGAAAGGCATGACCCTTCACTGGAACAAACCTTTTCCGGGCACCGTGAAAGCCGTGTATTGCCTGCTGCTTTCCTCCAGTGGGATTTGCCAGTACCCATCCTTCAGGTCCAAACTGCTGATGTACCTCGCTTCTCGCAGTTGGTCGAGGATATAATTTATGCGCGGCATTGGGTAGGCATCCTTTATCGACTTTGCGTTGATCTGCCTGAAATCGACACAGAGTCTTCATTTGCCCGTCTTCTTCTTCACCATCACGATGGGGGAGCTGTATGGGCTCTTCAAGTGCTCTATATACCCCATTCCGAGAAGCTCATCCACCTTCGCATTGATCTCCCCTTGAACTTTTGGGTTCTTGGGGTAGTATCGTTGCTTGATTGGCTTGTCGTCTTTCATCGTGATCCGATGCACGGCCATGTTCGACGTTCCCTTCATGGTGTTGAAGTCGGCTATCTGTGCCTCCAGGAATTCCGCTGTGTCGTTATCCTCGCTTGTGTGTTGAACGACTGCCACCGATAGCTTTTCCTCGAGCCACCCATTGTGTCGGCTCCTGGCCGGTATTGTGATCTCGTGTCCAGCACACTTTATTTCGGTTCCGATTTGCGTGAGGAAATGCCATCCTAGCTCCAACGAATCCACTACCCCTGGTAGTATCAGCAGGCTCATGGACAATCGCTTGTTTCCGAATGCGATTTCTACCTCCAGCTGTGCACTGGTTTCGCCGCATCTCCCATCTGCCAACCTAACTTGCCGTCTTGTCCTCGTGATCTTCAGGGCAGCCAGGTTGTCCGCCAGTTCCTCGCTTATGAAGCTTGCTGTTGCCCCGGTATCGATTGTGGCTTTATACGTGCCTCCACCAATCGTTACCGCTGCGGACAACTGCTGCTCCTCCTCAAACAGCTTGCCATATAGTTTGGAGAGGTAGCATTTTGCGATCCCCGCCCGCCTCTCCCGCTCGTTGTCAGCACTCTACGCTCCTACTTTGCCGCACACCCAGCAGAACAACAAGCGCTGGTTTCGACAGCCCCGTTTCCAGTGACGGTGACCGCCGCACTTTCGGCAGGCCTCCTGGGGGTCTGTTATGTGGGTACTCTCCCGTGATCTCTGCGTGGTGATTGGTGGCCTCCACAAGGGGTTTGTTGGCTGCCTCTGTTGGTGTTGTATTGGCGCCCGCTGGCGTTCATACGGTGGGTTGGTTGCCTGCTGCCGGTGGTCTTGTAGGGGCGGTGTCCATTGACTGTTTCCACGAGGTTCCTGGTCGCCGGTGTTCTCGCACCGTCTGCACATGGTTTGTGCCTGAGCTGCTGGTTTTGCCCTGGCGAATTTGTTCTCCTGGGCAAATGTCTCCCGTTCCTTCTCTAGTTCCTCATACTCGTCGGCCAGGTCCATTAGTGTATCCAGGTCCTCCACTGTGTATGCTCTGAGGGCGATCTTTTGATTCGGTGTGCAGTTCTGCCGGATGATGTTGAGGGACTCTGTCGGCGAATAACTAAGTGGCCTCATCATTGTTTGTACGTCGATCATGTAGTCCTTGAACGCCTCCCCGTAGCCTTGCTTCCTCTGCCTGACTTTGTCCGAAAGCTTGGAGAAAAAGTCTCTCGGTAGGAAGTATGTGTGAAAACTCTCAATGAATTCCGCCCAGGTTCGCCACTGTTTGTTGTTGGAGATGAACCATTTTAGTGCCCTCCCTTTGAGTAATTCTGGCATGGCGCGGGGAATCATATCCAAGTCTAAACCGTAAGTGTTTGCGGACCATTCCACTTGTTCTAGAAACTCGAACAGTTTCTCAATGCCGTCGAACTTGAACGACCATTCGCGGACTCGTTTCGCAACCTTTGCATAATCTGGCTTGCTGGGTGTCGGATTCGGAGTCTGTACCGGTGCTGTCTTTTTCTGTACGCACTCTGTATTCCTGTTTTTGCATGTTGTCAATACTCAGACTTGCCACCAAGTCTTCTCCTTCGGCGGGTGTCACCGAGATGCTTGGGCTTCTTTTCTCGGGGTATGCTGCCTCCAGCTCGACCCAGATACTGGCAAGTTTGGGGTCGTTCTCGGTCTCAGAATAGTATTCTGACAATGCCTTTCTCTTGTCGTCTGTTTTGCCTTCTAACTCAATATTTAGCCTCTCTGCGACGTAGGCAAAATCCTCTGCCTTGAGGCGGTAAATCCACTTCTTTCCCATTCTGCTTTAAGTCGCTTTTTCTCTCTGGGACAATCACGTATTGGGCACCAGATGTAACGAACTGATTACACAGGAACACAAAATTAAACTTTGTGAAATTTCCACGAACCATTTCAACTTTTCCATGATATTTGGGTGCTCCTGAGTAAAAGTCCCATCACCTACAGGTTTCGCGGTATAGCTAAGAATACAAAAAACCGATGTTTGCCGACATTTCGAATTACGAGGCCTATATAATTAGACTTACCTTTATTATTTTCGGTAGGACCTACTCTTAATACATCACGGCACTACAAAAAAATAGTCCCTATCGTGAAACATTTCCCATGTCTTTGGAATTCGAAGCCAAAGTTGAAACTTCCAAAATGTTCACAATTTCTGTGATAAAAAAAGAATTCTGAGAAATAAATCTTAATTGGAACTAATTTTAATTATTCATTGAATCTCTTGTTCATTGTATGCTTTAATTTCGGTTTAAAGCGTTTTCATGAGGATATTTTATTGGATTTATTATACCAATAAAACCGCTGTTTGGATTTTATTATCTACTCCTAAATGCTGTCAAATTTGAAAAAAGTCATGGCAACCTACGTTCACCGAACATACATAGAGAAATATACATGCTTACTCGCATTCTATAGGATGCCTTGACTTATTTATCAAATAACGATAAAAAGAAAGAAGCATTACTGTTTACATTCCATGATGATCCAATACAAGGAAGACATAACCTTGCCAAGGTCAAAAGACATTATTTTTGGAAAGGTATGACTCGAGATATTACTGAGTACATACGAAAATGTCACAAATGCCAAAAAGCTAAAATAACTAAGCACCATAAGACTCCATTGATACTAACTAATACGCCTATAAATGCTTTCGACAGAGTGATAGTGGATACTATTGGTCCTCTACCAAAATCAGAAACTGGCAATGAATATGCAGTCACTCTAATATGTGACCTAACTATATATTTAGTTGCAATACCAGTTCCAACTTTATTCATTCTGACATGGGTACAGAGTATAAGAATTCAATTATAAATGATTTATGCAAATACCTAAAAATCGAAAATATAACATCTACGGCACACCGCCACCAGACAGTCAGAACAATAGAACGAAGTCATAGAACTTTCAATGAATACATACGCTCATATATATCGGTAGATAAAACTGATTGGGACGTATGGCTTCAATATTTCGTTTTTTGTTTTAACACGACCCCTTCGATGGCACATAACTATTGTCCATACGAGCTAGTATTTGGTAAAACAAATAACTTACGAAAACAATTTAATAGTATAGAAAATATAGGTCCCATTGTAAAAGGTGTATAGTTTCCCCCGCCATCAATAAAAAGATAGGAGATCCATGTAATGTTCCAATTCACTTATTTATTTATTGGACCAGCCGTTGTTGCCGCTCCAAGCTCGTAAGCGGTTCTTTATTGAGCCCAATTAACTTAGGAGGTAAAGAGGTCTAAGTCTCGTAACGGCGCTGACAACAGCGGCAGCGGAGAGGCGGCCTATATATTCTTATATTCTAAAGTATATATTTCTTTATGAGACTTATAGTTTTTGTTGAATTGGGAGCGACTCAGTGGTACGCTCCCAAGCTTTTTATTTTCAATTCTGATTTCTTAATTCTATTACATGTTTTCCTAAAGCTAAGATCGGCCGGCTATGTCGGCAGAGACGCCGGCAGAGCTGCGGTCGACGCTTATGTATAATTGTGCTTATATACTTTTCGTTGTTTTGTGTCTTTGCGGTTTTGGAATTTGATCCCAGTGCCAAATTTACTTGAGGTATTTTTTCAACATTTTATTTATATTTCTTTGAATAACCTTTTTTTCTTAATAATGGCTCTTATCTCTACCAAGAAAAGTTGTTCTCTTCCGATGTCAACTAAAGATACTTTTATTATCTGCTGGCTCTGCGAATCGGTCATGCACGTCAAATGTGCAGGATTTACTGGCAGAGTTAAAGACTTCATTGAAATGCATACCGGTCTCATGTGGGCATGTGAGTCCTGCAAGGAAATGACAGTCGAGATGAGTAGCTTTATGAGGCACACTCGAGACGGTCTATTGAACCTTTCACGAGTTTTTAAACAGCTCAATGACGGGTTCAATTCTGTTTGTGAACAATTTAATAATAAGAAATTATTATTAACCGAGTCGCATAAACGCAAAAAAGCTAGCTCAGGGGCAGTTAATAAGACCGTGAAACAGAACAAAATACTGCACACGGTAGCTGCAGCAGTTCCTGTCAGCACAGGGGTAAGCGAGCCAACTGTGCCTATGGAAACAGCCAGTTTCGGTGGTTACACTGTTTCTGGAAGCCAACCTGAGGCACAGAATTCGGTGCTGACTGTAACTATAGATACAGTAGGAACCGCTTCTGGGTCCCAGACGAGCGAGGCTCAGATTCCTGCTGGGGGTCGTAAAAAACTGTCGGTTGTTCCACATAGGAAGCAACTATTCGTATCTATATTTACCCCAGATACAACATCCGAGGATGTTTTGGAATTTATTCGTGAAAAATTCCCATCCGAGGACATTGCTGTTGAACAATTTCGTTTTTCTTACGCTCGTAGGATATCATCTTTTAAAATATTTGCTCCGCCTGATGTGTTTAAAGAACTTCTTTCTGAAAGCTTTTGGCTTAATGATGATTTGGTTATAAAAGAATTTGTTACAAATAAACCGAGAACAAATAACAGGCCTCCCATGGTGCCAAAAAACTGAAAAGTTTATTCATGGCTTACCAAAATGTTAGAGGACTTAACATGAAGCTACTCAAGCTTTATGCTGACTCCTCGGCATTTACCTATGATATCCTGGCATTTACAGAAACTTGGCTGAAACCAGAGATAACCGACTCTGAAGTTTTGTCAAACAGCTTTAATACCTACAGAACCGATCGCCTTTCTCGTAGGGGAGGGGGTGTTCTGATCGCCGTTACCTCTACCCTAAATTCGGAGAGAATTCACTCTCATGTCCCTAATAACATAGAATTTGTTAGTGTAAAAGTTTCCCTGCAATCCTTGTCTATTTTTGTTACATGTTCTTATATTCCACCTGGCTCTGACTTAATAATTTATGAGCAACATCTATCTGCTATTAAGTCTATTCTATCCTCTCTTTCCAACAGAGACCTTTTGATTGTTTTGGGTGACTTTAATCTCCCAGATATTTCTTGGTCCCCTTCTACTGACTCACTTGTCGTTACTCCCTTATCCGCCCATGTTTTTTTGGATGGCCTTTCTGAATTATCGTTACAGCAAGTTAGCTTTATACGAAATTCATTAAATAGACAGTTAGATCTTGTGTTTGTTTCAGAGCCGTCTGAAGTTACGGTATCTAGAATTGACGCTCTTGTGGTACCAGAAGACCGGTACCATCCAACAATGGAATTGACAATTTGCCTCCCCTACCTTGATACCCTCTCTCCTTTAGTTTCTCCAACTAAAATGAGATGCTTTCGTAAATGTGACTATAATAAACTAAATTTAATGATTTCGCAATATAATTGGACAGATCTTTATAACTGTATGGACATCGAAAGTGCCACCGAACTTTTCTATAGCGTTCTAAACACTTTTTTTAATGAATGCGTTCCTGATAGGCTTCCTCCAAGGCCGAACAGGCCCCCTTGGTTTACAAATGCGCTTCAAAGACTTAAAAATCTTAAAACAAACACTTATAAAAAGTATAAAAAATCAGGTAAGCCATCCGATTTTTCGAATTATGTGGTGGCCCGATCTGATTTTAATGTTCTTAACAGTCATTGCTATTCTATGTATTTAAATCGTTGTAAATTTGAATTTTCAAATGATCCGAAGCAGTTTTATAACTTTGTGAACGCTAAACGTAAGTCATCGGCTTTGCCTTCATCGGTTCGTTTTAACTCAATGGAGGCATCGACAGATTCTGAAATTGCTGATTTATTTGCCGACTTTATCCAAACCACTTACAGCTCCTCTTCATGGTCAAAATCGATCTACCCTAATCCCTTAAATAGGGCAAATTGTATTTTTTTCCCTATAATTACCGAAAGTTCTCTCTTAAGAGATTTAACAACAACAGCGCCTACTTATTCTCCCGGTCCTGATGGACTTCCTGGGTGTGTGCTTAAGTTTTGGGCACAAACCATTTGCAAACCAATTCTTAAACTTTTTCATTTGTCTATTTCATCATCAGTTTTTGCAATTATCTGGAAGGACTCTTTTATTATTCCACTTCACAAAAAGGGTGCGAAGGCGGATCCCCAGAATTATAGAGGTATTTCTAAATTGTCGGCAATTCCAAAAGCCTTTGAACGTATTATCACTTCTTATTTGCAACATTTATGTTCCTCGCTAATATCACCGATCGACTACCACCAACCTACTTGAATTGTCATCTTTTGCAATAAACGGATTTAACAATAAAATGCAGACCGACGTTATATATATAGATTTTAGTAAAGCCTTTGACTCTGTTAACCACTTTCTTCTTTTATTCAAACTAGACTTGCTAGGGTTTCCAAGTAATCGTTTAGCATGGATTTCAAATTATTTGAATGGGAGGACTCAGAGGGTTATATTTAAGAACGCTGCTTCTGAAATGCTCCTCGTGACATCTGGAGTGCCCCAGGGTAGTCATTTGCTGTTTACTTTGTTTATTAACGATCTTCCCTCTATCATAACAAATTCTCGTGTACTAATGTATGCTGATGATGTTAAGCTTTGTTTGACATACAACAATATAGAGTCTGGTTTCGGCTTACATTCAGACATTGATAATTTTCAAGTATGGTGTGAGTATAACCTCTTAAATTTGAACTGCCTGAAATGTAACGTAATGTCCTTCCATAGGGGTACTCCTACGTTTATAAGTTATTTGCTTCAGAACTTGCCACTTGACCGTATATATTCAGTAAATGATTTAGGCGTTCTTCTGGACCCGAAGCTTAAGTTTGACTGCCACATAATGTTGACTGTTAACAAAGCTATGAGTGTTCTTGGGTTTATAAAGCGTTGGTCAAAAGAATTTGAAGACCCTTATATAACCAAATTATTATTTACCTCCCTTGTCCGTCCTATATTGGAATTTTTTTCTTCGGTTCAGAGCCCACAATACCAAGTGCACATTGACCGTATAGAGTCGGTACAAAAACAGTTTCTTCTTTTTGCCCTTCGTAGTTTGAACTGGGATCAAAGCGTAAGGCTACCTTCTTACCAGAGTAAATTATTATTGCATAATTTACCGACACTTGCAAATCGTAGTAAAATGCTTGGTACTATTTTTATGCATAATCTTATAAGAGGTGATATTGACTCTGTTGAACTTGTAAGCCACCTAAATTTTAATATTCCCGTTAGACTAACACGTAATTATTATCCTCTTAATTTGCCTCGATGTACATCAAATTTTAGTCTGCACGAGCCCTTTCGCGCTCTATGTTATAATTATAACAACCTTTATCATTTAATTTGCATTTCAACTTCTATCCCGGTATTAAAAACTAATATTTTAACTCATTTGCTTCACTCCTAATTGCTTCTTTATTTACATTATGTGTCCCGTTTATTTTTTGTTTTATGTATTCTTCCTCGCGAACTCGCATTCTTGCCCAAATTGATAAAAGGGCCCCGCGCGTAACAAGCACGTGCTTAATGTCGTTGGGCCACTTGTTTGTACTGCTCGTAGTGCATCAACGTCCATATATATATATGAGAGAGAGAGAGATACTATGTTCACTTGGCCGTCGGAGCGGTCGCACATATCAAATATACTGACACTGCAGTTCCCACGCATTCAAGGGCGGTCATAAAACCGTGCACTCGGGAACTGCTAGGTTTATAAATGTGTCGGACAGGAAGTACTGTAGCATATCGATAGGCACGAGACTTTAAGGTATGAGCATGGGTGGTTGGGTGGTGTTGGTAAATACTAGTCCTGGCAGAATGGAGACTCAGTTTTGCGAACTGGGGCCGTGTGTGGCTTCGTATGCGTTGCTAGATCTGGTCTCTTCCTTCTTTTTCTGGTTTCCGGCGTGAAAGGGTCACGCGTAAGTCTAAGAGATCCGAGCTGTAAGATCTGAAAGACAACGATTAGCAACAAAGGCAACGAAGACTCGCTGCATCCGCCAGGACCGAGAATGGAAAATAAGAAATCGGATGATAACGCGACCAACAACGACGACTTGCACGGGGATGACTTCAATTCCCCGACATCAGAAGTGGGATTCGGCCCTAACCAAACTTCTTCAAGGGATGTCTTCGCGTTGTTAGAGCAACAAAACCGGAATTTTCTGGAACTGGTTAAGAAGCTACAGACGCCGATGAAGAAGTTACAACAGTATAGCGAGATTTGCTTGCCGAAATACAATCCGGACATTGCTGGGGTGGATGCCACGCAGTGGTGCGCTACGGTCGACATCATTTTGCGAGCTAGACCATTAAGTGACAGCGCTCTTATATTGGCGTTGAGTAAAGCTTTGGAAGGCGCAGCGGCCCAGTGGTTATCACAAATATGCTACCCAGGAATAAATTGGCAACAGTTCCGGCAATTGTTTGGTGAAAGTTTGCCTGTTTTTGCGATTCGCATCGTGACGTCATTGTGCACAAAATTGCGTAATTTGAATTCTGAACAAATTTGCATAGCGATGGTTCTTGGGCACATGGCTAATTTCGACCGGCGTTTGCAACGAATGATACACACAACGCCTGTAAACAATCGACGTGAACTGCAAGCGGAGCTGCAAGTATTCTCAGTGCTGAAGGAGCGCCCTGTTACATCAAACTGGGAACCGGACACCAAGCGTGCTAGAACTGTGGAACTCAAATGTCATCAGTGTGGAAAACCAGGATATAAAAAGCAAGACTGTAGATCCGGAATGGGATCCCAGGTTTCGGCAACTGGAAAGGAGTGGCGTTCAGGACAACCTCGTCATGGAAGGGCAAATGTAACTTGCTACAGATGTCAGGAGCCGGGACACATCGCCACTAATTGTCCAAAAAAAGTGCAAAGTACCGGAGTGGGACTAAGATCTGAAAAAAGAGTGGAGCTGTGCGCTATAGTGGAACCCCAATCGAGTATGCTGGTCAATGGTGAGAGATTCCCAATTACATTTGATTCGGGGGCTGAGTGCTCATTAATTAAGGAAAGCGTTTCTAATAAGTTAGTTGGTAAGAGGATTCATAGCGTTATCTCTTTAAAGGGAATAGGTAATGCCAGTACTTACAGTACCGCACAAGTTGAATCAAACATCATGATTGATGGAAATTCTTTGGTTATTTTGTTCCATATAGTACCAGACGAATGTATGAAAAATAATATTGTAATTGGAAGGGAAATATTGGCTCAAGGGTTTTTAGTGGAAGTTTCCTACGATAGTTTTAAGATTGTTCAAACTAAAGCTGTGAACGTTTGTGAAACGTTTGTCAAACATACTGATTTTGATAGCATTGAAACTGAAATGGAAGGAAATGAAAAAGAAATTTTAATATCATTATTAAAGCAACACTCAGAATCTTTTATCGAAGGCACTCCGCAAACGCGTGTGAGTACTGGGGAAATGCATATTCGTTTGATTGAACCGACTAAGATTGTACATAGGCGACCATACAGATTTAGTCCAAGCGAAAGGGAATTAGTACGTGCTAAAATTAAAGAATTAATCGAGTATAAAGTTATCAGACCTAGTAGTTCACCATTTGCTAGTCCTGCGTTATTAGTAAAGAAGAAAAGCGGTTCAGCAAGACTTTGTGTTGACTATAGGGAATTGAATAGAAATACAGTAGCTGATAGGTTTCCATTACCGTTAATAGCAGATCAAATAGCTAGACTTAGGGGAGCTAAATATTTTACTTCTCTTGACATGGCTAGCGGGTATTATCAGATTTCAATGCACCCTGAACCTATTGAGTATCCTGCTTTTGTTACTTCTGATGGGGAGTACGAATTTCTATCGATGCCCTTTGGATTAAAGAACGCACCCTCAGTGTTTCAAAGAGCTGTGTTGAAGGCACTTGGCAGTCTTGCTTATTCGTTTGTAATCGTTTATATGGACGATATATTAATTGTTTCAGAGACAAAGGAAGAAGCGTTTGAGCTGTTGCAACTTGTATTAGACGTTCTAGTAAAGGCTGGATTCACATTTAACATTTCAAAGTGCTTTTTCTTGAGGTCTTCAGTTCGCTACCTTGGCTATGAGATAAAAGCGGGGGAGATACGTCCAAATTTAAACAAAATAGAATCGCTAGTTGCGTTAACTCCACCTAAGTCAGTTGCTACTCTAAGACAGTTCATTGGGTTAGCTTCATATATTCGTCAATTCATACCGGGGTTTTCTCAATTGATGAAGCCTTTATATTTTCTCACATCTGAAAAGAATAGTTTTGTTTGGCAAACACAGCATGAAGAAGTTCGCAGTAAAGTCATCAGTGTATTAACAAACAAGCCTGTTTTGATTATTTTTGATCCTGCATACCGACGCCAGCTCTATCGGGTATGGTGCTATCCTTTTGCACCGTATAAACTCTAAGCCTCATGTGGTTGAATACTATAGTAGAGCAACTAGCTCCTGTGAGTTCAGGTATACATCTTATGAATTGGAAACGTTGGCTGTCGTGAATGCTGTAAAACATTTTCGTCACTATCTACATGGGAGAAAATTCGTAATTTTTACTGACTGTAATTCAATCAAATCTTCTCGAAACAAAGTCGAATTATCACCTAGGGTTTATCGTTGGTGGGAGTTTCTACAAGCGTTTGAATTCGAAATTGAATACAGAGAAGGTAAACGCATGGCACACGTAGACTTTCTTTCTAGGAATCCGGTGTATCAAAAGAGTAAGTCAGTACCAAGTAAAACAGAAGAGAAACGAATTGACTTAACAGAAATATCGGAAAACTGGATTTTGGTGGAACAACAAAAGGATTCAGAAATATCAGACATTGTAACTAAGTTGAAGAATGATGATTTACCATTGGCATTGGTTGCCACTTACGAAATTAGATCAAATGTTTTGTACAGAAAGATTCAAAGGAATTCAAGAACTCGTTGTTTACCTGTAGTCCCTCGTACGTTCCGCTGGTCAGTTATAAATCAGGTACATGAATCTATCATGCATCTAGGTTGGGAGAAAACGCTAGACAAGGTGTACGATCATTACTGGTTTTCTGGTATGGCAAAATATGTTCGAAGATTTGTGGAGAACTGCATTACATGTAGAGTTTCTAAGGGGACGTCAGGAAAACCTAAAATTGAATTACATCCAATTCCAAAAATTAGCATTCCTTGGCATACCGTTCACATAGATATATCGGGAAAATTGAGCGGAAAAAGTGATCGTGAAGAATATATCATTATACATATTGACGCTTTTACTAAATTCGTTTATTTGTTTCACACCTTTTCTTTGGACGCTAATACTTGTATAAGCGCAATGAAATCTTCTATTGCTATTTTTGGCGTACCAACACGTTTAATTGCCGATCAGGGACGCAGCTTCACGGGCACAAAGTTTGCTCAATTTTGTTCTAACCAAAAGATACAATTACATCTAATCGGAACAGGTGCAAGTCGAGCCAACGGTCAAGTTGAAAGGGTTATGAGTACACTAAAGAATTTGTTGACGGCTGTTGAGACTAGTTCTAGATCATGGCAAGATGCACTTGGGGATGTACAGTTAGCCCTTAATTGTACAGTTCATCGTAGCACTAAGTGTAGTCCTTTAGAGCTTTTGATTGGTAAAGTTGGACGACCACTGGGGTTGATTCCTCTTAGCGATACTGAAACTGAAATTGACAAGATTAAATTAAGGGAGTTGGCCGCTAAGAACATGGAAGAGGTTGCTAGATATGAGAAGACAAAATTTGATAAAAAAATGGCTAAAGTAATTCGGTTCTGTGTGGGTAACTTTGTGTTGCTTAAAAACAGTGAGAGACAGCAAACGAAATTAGACCCAAAGTTCAGAGGACCTTTTTTGGTGGTCGGGGTATTGGACGGAGACCGATACGTTTTGAAGTCTACACAGAACAATAGACGTTATAAGTACCCACACGAAAGTTTGCGAAAATTACCGGATGTGCAAATTCCTGAAGAGCTCGATGCAAATTATGAATAACAAAAGTTTGTTGAAACAGAAGAGTATTCGTGAAGTCATGTAATTGGTGATGGACGAGGGTTGCTTTAGAAATGTGTTTGATGAATTCGTGAAGCCATGTGTTGGGCGATGGACGAGCAATGTTGTTGATGAATTCGTGAAGCCATGTGTTGGGCGATGGACGAACGAAATGCGCACAGTCAATGTGTTTGACGGTGGTTTTAAAAGATGGCTAATAAAAGTCTGGTTATGTATTTTGAATTACGAAGTTATGATTTAAACTAAATAATGTATAACTTGAAAATGTTTAAATGATATTTTGTTTGAAAATGTATTGAAAGAAATGGTTTATAAGAGAATGTCACACGAGATATGTTTATATAACTTAAGACATGTTAAATATAGAAGTAAAGTTAGGTTGTGGAATAATATATGAACTTGAGACTATGCGGCTAAGTTTTCAATAAAATTATAAAGTTGGAATGAAACTGAGATGTTTACTGTAGACACGAGGACGTGTATATGTCAGAATGGCCGTGTCGGAGAGGAAGTACTGTAGCATATCGATAGGCACGAGACTTTAAGGTATGACCATGGGTGGTTGGGTGGTGTTGGTAAATACTAGTCCTGGCAGAATGGAGACTCAGTTATGCGAACTGGGGCCGTGTGTGGCTTCGTATGCGTTGCTAGATCTGGTCTCTTCCTTCTTTTTCTGGTTTCCGGCGTGAAAGGGGCACGCGTAAGTCTAAGAGTTCCGAGCTGTAAGATCTGAAAGACAACGATGAGCAACAAAGGCAACGAAGACTCGCTGCATCCGCCAGGACCGAGAATGGAATAATGAAAATAGAGATTCTATATTATAATTTTGAAGATTAACTGTGACTTTTGCGTTCGCCAATAAAAGTTATGTTAAAAGAAATGGTGACTATTTTTTTAAGTTGTTTAAGTTAAGTCTCCCAGGAACTTGAAATTTATCAACGACTTATCTCGGGAAAGTGATTAAGATACTTTTTGAAACACTGTCAAAGTATAAAATCAAGTTTACGGCATCTAGATGAATCTGAAATATGCGTAATAAACTTTAAACCCGTTGCGCACCGCCTGAAACGAATTATTTTTTACTTTTTCTTTTTTTTATGGATTAAGGATAAAAAAAGGCAATTTATAAGAGGGTGAGAGTATGGCCTTAGAAATTTCATACAAAATAAGTCCACCCTATTGAACATACTACATTATACCATTGATTATTGCATATACAAATTTAAATATTAAGCATACTGCTGGGTAATGCTATTGCTTGTAACTGACTTCGTATTTTTATTTTTCTTAAAAAATATACACTTAATATAATTATTATTACAATTGTTAAAATTAGGGATGCATGTCCAGTTAAATGGTGAAAATCTAATTCCGTCAATTCTAGCTTGTGAGTTTTTTAAATATTGAATTTGCTTTGATAACCGATTGATTTCGTCCGGGTTAAAATAAACTTTGGTATTTCGTTGACTTCTCCAATGTAACACAAAGCTAATGTTTCCTGATCTTCCAACTGAATACTGTGTTGAGCAACCAATATTTTTTCCTCAGTTCGAGCAGTACAATCTGATCTTAAAGTCATTATTCCTTGTTCAGGTAAATCTACAATTTCTATTTTTGAGTTGCTACATTGAACTTTAGCCTTAGAATTGTTTTGACCTTAAAGAGCCAACTACTCTTCTTTTCCAACTCAACCCAATATGACTTACTCTCTGCAATCGATTTATACCTGCAGTTCGATGCCCTATTTGGTTTGAGAGGTTTAATCTCACAGCTATTGTCGTTGGCACTACTCCAAGGCCAACTTCCCTCACAAACTCTTTTATTCGACTGCCACCTCTGACATTTATTAATAGTAGATTCTGCCATAAAGTGATATGCATCGATCTCAACATTATAAATACAAGAAAACGACCAAATAAAGTATATATGTTCTTGATCAGCACCAATAGCCGAGTCCATCTAGCCATGTCCGTCTGTCCGTTTCTATGCGAACTAGTCTCTCAGTTTTAAAGCTATCGCGATGAAACTTTCCCAAAAGTCTTCTTTCTATTGCAGGTAGTACATATGTCGGAGCGAGCCGGATCGGACTACTATATCTTAAGGCTCCCATAGGAAAAATCAAACTCAAAAATTCATTGTAACTTTGTAGGAAGTAGGCGTTTTGATTTTTGACAACTTAAAAACAAAATGTTAAATAGGCACGCAGAATCTGGAATCCCTTGAACTGCACCGATAGAGTGCGCATTAAACTATAGGTATTTACTTTATCTGCAAGGGTATATAAGCTTCGTATATAAGCTGGCCGAAGATAGCTTCCTTTCTTGTATTCAATTGGTTCAACAATCTCTAACGGTGGTCTACCAATCAAGAAATGACCTGGAGTTAACACTTCATGTTGATCAATTTCTCAGACATCTCTTCGTATCTCTTCCCCTATTACCCGTTTCAAATGGTGTTTCATGGATTTAACTCCAGATTCCCAAATACCTCCGAAGTGAGGTCCTGCCGGGGGGATAAAATGCCAATCAATTCTATATTTTTCAAGCTGCGCGGAAATCTTTGTGTTTTCCTTGATTGCTTTAACTAACTCTTGATCAAACTTTCTTGTAGCTCCTACGAAATATGTTCCGTTATCCGAATAGATATTGGCAACTTTACCGCGTCTAGCAACAAATCTTCTTAGGGCTGCTGTGGCCATACACACAAATACGGCTATGTATCCCTTATATGTTTTTAGTCCACGGTTCTTGGAGCATTTGACAAAATAAGGAAGAATGGGTACGACATCGTAACTCTGTACTTAGGCAGATTGTTAAGCAATATTTTGAGCAGTATTTTGTCTGTACCTAGCACACTTGACACATTCTCTCAAGTACTTCCTTAAGGAATTCTTTAGCCCGAAAATCCAATATTTCCTTATCCAAAAATGGACTCAACGACAATATTCTATTACTTGTCTTAATTTCTTTTTATTGCTTTCAGACACTTTATTTCTAGACTGAATTGATATTCCTGTTGTTTCTTAATAATGATATTTTAAGGATAGAAAAGACAGATTCGATTCTTTCTCAATTTTTGGAACTAATCCATCTTGGGACTCGAATCTTTTCTAAAAGCAATACATTTTTTTTTATAATTTACCCAATAATCTTTTTCATCCTATAACTCTTGATCCCATTCTCTCTTTTTTTGAAAAAAAAAGTTTTCCTTAAATAGTCACTGGAGCCGTCCCAACGGGTCATATATTTTTGATAATGTGATAGCACTATCCATTTGTTAATGTTTTTTGAATTTACATAAATCCCTTTGCGGGTTTTACGCTTTCATTTTCCACACGAGTGAGATCCTTGTTATCTCCTGTAACTTGAAATTGAAATCCATTTTCTTAAATTCATTCCCACTTTTTGTAACTCCTGAGAAATTAATTTAATTAAATTATTGGCTTCTTCTTTAGAATCAGACCCAGTTATTAGGTCATATAAAAATTATTCCTAATTAGTAGCTAAATATGGTGCAGATGCAGTGACTGTTGTCAATTTATCATTTTTAATTTTTTCATTTGGAGAATCTCTCTCTTGGTACTCTAGATCATTATCATTAATATTTATTTGACGATACATTTTTTCAATGCCGCAGATACCACAAATTCCCATTTTCTACATTTAATGATAATGTCAAATATATCCTTTTAAACTCGTGGACCAACCCACATTATGTCGTTCAACTTTTGTTATTAGATGTTTTTGCTGAAGCTTCAAAAACAACTCTTAATTTGGTCGTCTGGCTTGAATCCCTACTTTCTTTCTTTTTTTTTTGCACTTCGACCATATATCATAAATCCATATATTCATGCATAAATTTAGCATAGTCTAACCTTTGTTTTCCTTTCCATTACATTTTTTCTCAAGATTCATGAAACGATCCATTGCTGGTTTATTTGAATCTGCTAAGGTGACATCATCTTTAAATGGAATTGACATAATGTATCGACCATCTGAATATTTTTTTGCAGTATTTATGAAACTTTTTGCATCCAGAGACAATCCACCCGATATCGGTTTTTTGACCGAGGAGGCCATTAATTTTGACCACTCCATTCTTCAGAATGTGAATGTATAGATCTGCAACAATTATCAGATCTACACGACCCGGCTTATTAAAGTCTGTGTCAGCCAAATTGTACTTCTCCCACCTTGATTTCTCAACATAAACTGTGTTAACTGGGAGAGCTCTCATTAATTTGTAAACTATTGATACTTCAACTTAAATTATTTTTTTTGGGAATAATTTATTTTAATTAAAATATTAATCTTGAGCTCGGAGATGGACTTTCCCGAGGACGATACTCCACTGATATCTGTTTGAGACCAAATTTTGGGCTATTTCAGAATCTGCGCAGATTCCTTAGAAATGATTGTGCTTTGAGTACCACTATCGATCAAAGCTCTAAAATTTTCGAAACCTCCCTCAGGGGTTTGAACGCATGGCGTAGCTTGCAACGCTAGTTCCGACGTCATAAACGTAAACACTATTTTATTTTTATTTTTTTTTATTGTTTTAGACTTAACATAAATTGTACTGTGATGATTTTTCTTACAAATCGAACATGAAATGTCACTTAGACACTTTAAGGCATTTAAAACACAAAAATGTGCCTCTTTTACTTCTCCATCCTTTGAGATCGATTTCAAATTAAATTTTTGACACTGAAGTATCAAGTCCCGTACTTTTTCACATGGGACAACTGTTAGTAGACAACTCTTTTAAATTGTTAATAAACACTTTTCAAGAAGGTCAAGAAGGCGAATAATTTGATTGGAAAAAATGTTCCTTTTAACAATAAGTGAGAAACCACAATCCTGGCTTCTCCCTTAAGTGAGATTTTGAGGTAATTACATTTTAAGGTAGGACTAAGATCCTCTCTTTAATGTATGAGTTAATTAAATAACTTATAAAACATATAACTGAATTTTAGGCAGCGTTGTCAAATAATCCATTTTATGATTTGCAACTTCAACCTTTTTTGGCACAATTTCCTCGAATTCTTACGACATGTCTTTCGTTACGATTAATATATCGAACGCTAATTCGTCCAATATATCATCATATTTCCTAATATTGACATCTGTAGTACTTCCGTGCTTCAAGACAACTAGCTTATCCCAATTAAAATAAAGCTTCCCAACCCTAATTTCAAATGTTTTTATCTTATTATTTTGAATATCTTCAAAGGTATCCTTTAAATATTTCTCTAACTCCTCTATAGCTAGATCTAACTGGCTTTCGTAGATTACATTTTTTGGCACTCGGCCTTTAGCTCATCAAATTTTGTTTAATATTCGAATGATTAGCTTGGGCGTTACTGGCGTTTGTAATTTCATAATAATAAGTGCTTGTGTTTTTTAGCATAATATTATTTTTAATTATTTAAAATTTTCATTTGATCGATTAGACTTAAATGATGTATTTTTGTTGCCGCGTTTGTCGTGGCACAGTGGCTCTTTTTGACATTTTTTTGGTAAAAAATTATCATTTTTGAACTAATAGAGATAATTAAATGATGTAAACGGCTTTAGATAGATAATTGATTTACCTTAAAAATGAGTGTTTGAGTGAGGGAGTTGGCGTGGCAGAGGCGTAGTTACAAACCGGCAAAATCAAAGTTTATAAACATATCCAGATTGATTCAAAGATTCTTCTGCACCCTTTTTTATGCTTAAATTTTTAAAAATTTAAAAAAAAAAAATAAAATGTTAAAAAAATTTTTTATTTTTAAATAAAACCAAATTTCAAAAGAAAATTGTTTTTTTTGTGTTAAAATTAAACTAGTGATAAGTCAGAACATTTATGAATATAAAATACAACTTTTTTTTTTTTTAAAAACACAGTAACGAATTTCCTGCAACACGCCTAGATTTTACCATCAAAGTTGAAAAATTGTAAAAAATTGGACGTTAGGCGAATAGCGCATTACTAAGAGATTCGGCTGGCAAACTGCAATGTGCTTTGCTTATTTTAATCTTAACTAACACACCAATCAGTGGAAACAAGAAGCAAATCGATTCACTACCTAATTTTTAAGATATACTTTTACTCTACTCGTAAAGTAGATGTGTGTAAAGTCGATCATCTGTGACTTAAACAGATGCATTTGGCCGACTGTTATCCTGGGCTGTTAAGTAAATTATGCTGGTGACTGTAACTCCGGTTCATGCAGCAACATTGCACCCTTTGCAAATTCCATGCTTCATGAATTTCAGATTTACGACTAACCCTTTATTCTACTGGGTTCGTAAGTTGGTTTCGTCCTCTATTACTACGGTCACCGATCCGTATTAAATCAGCTGGAGGGTCAAGCCATTTTATTCGCCGGGTGAGATACGGCAAGTATTCTTTGATCCATTGTTTTTGAAATATATATATATATATGCACGTTGATGCACTACGAGCAGTACAGACAAGTGGCCCAACGACACCAAGCACGTGCTTGTTACGCGCGGGCCCTTTTATCAATTTGGGCAAGAATGCGAGTTCGCGAGGAAGAATACATAAAACAAAAAAAAAAAAACGGGAAACATAATGAGAATAAAGAAGCAATTAGGAGTGAAGCAAATGAGTTAAAATATTAGTTTTTAATACCGGTATAGAAGTTGAAATGCAAATTAAATGATAAAGGTTGTTATAATTATAACATAGAGCGCGAAAGGGCTCGTGCAGACTAAAATTTGATGTACATCGAGGCAAATTAAGAGGATAATAATTACGTGTTAGTCTAACGGGAATATTAAAATTTAGGTGGCTTACAAGTTCAACAGAGTCAATATCACCTCTTAAAAGATTATGCATAAAAATAGTACCAAGCATTTTACTACGATTTGCAAGTGTCGGTAAATTATGCAATAATAATTTACTCTGGTAAGAAGGTAGCCTTACGCTTTGATCCCAGTTCAAACTACGAAGGGCAAAAAGAAGAAACTGTTTTTGTACCGACTCTATACGGTCAATGTGCACTTGGTATTGTGGGCTCTGAACCGAAGAACAAAATTCCAATATAGGACGGACAAGGGAGGAAAATAATAATTGGATTATATAAGGGTCGTCAAATTCTTTTGACCAACGCTTTATAAACCCAAGAACACTCATAGCTTTGTTAACAGTCAACATTATGTGGCAGTCAAACTTAATCTTCGGGTCCAGAAGAACGCCTAAATCATTTACTGAATATATACGGTCAAGTGGCAAATTCTGAAGCAAATAACTTCGAAAAGGTAGGAGTACCCCTGCGGAAGGACATTACAATACATTTCAGGCAGTTCAAATTTAAGAGGTTATACTCACACCATACTTGAAAATTGTCAATGTCTGATTGTAAGCGGAAAGCAGACTCTATATTGTTGTATGTCAAACAAAGCTTAACATCATCAGCATACATTAGTACACGAAAATTTGTTATGATAGAGGGAGGTTAATAAACAAAGTAAACAGCAAAGGGCCCAAATGACTACCCTGGGGCACTCCAGATGTCACGTGGATCATTTTAGAAGCAGCATTCTTAAATATAACCCTCTGAGTCCTCCCATTCAAATAACTTGAAATCCATGCTAAAAGATTACATGGAAACCCAAGCAAGTCTAGTTTGAATAAAATAAGAGAGTGGTTAACAGAGTCAAAGGCTTTACTAAAATCTGTATATATAACGTCGGTCTGCATTTTATTGTTAAATCCGTTTATTACAATAGATGACAATTCAAGTATGTTGGTGGAAGTCGATCTTGGCTTAACGAAACCATGCTGACACGGTGATATTAGCGAGGAACATAAATATTGCAAATGAGAAGTGGGGAAGCCTTTGAACATATTAAAGGCTTTTGGAATTGCCGACAATTTTGAAATACCTCTATAATTCTGGGCATCCGCCTTCGCACCCTTTTTGTGAAGTGGAATAATAAAAGAGTCCTTCCAGATAGTTGGAAAAACTGATGATGAAATAGACAAATGAAAAAGTTTAAAAATAGGTTTGCAAATGGTTTCTGCACATAACTTAAGCACACACCCAGGAAGTCCATCAGGACCGGGAGAATAAGTAGGCGTTGTTGTTGTTAAATCTCTTAGGAGAGAACTTTCGGTAATTTCGGAGATTAAAGTCACCCAAAACAAGCAAAAGGTCTCTGTTGGAAAGAGAGGATAGAAAAGACTTAATAGCAGATAGATGTTGCTCATAAATTATTAAGTCAGAGCCAGGTGGAATATAAGAACATGTAACAAAACAAGGATTGCAGGGAAACTTTTACACTAACAAATTCTATGTTATTGGGGACATGTGAGTGAATTCTCTCCGAATTTAGGGTAAAGGTAACGGCGATGAGAACACCCCCTCCCCTACGGGAAAGGCGATCGGTTCTATAGGTATTAAAGCTGTTTGACAAAACTTCAGAGTCGGTTATCTCTGGTATCAGCCAAGTTTCTGTAAATGCCAGGATATCATAGGTAAATGCCGAGGAGTCCGCATGAAGTCTCTCATTAATATGTACTGTAATTCGAAAGCTTTTACCCACCAAAGTTCCAGCGCTAGAAGATTCTTGTGTAGTGCCTCGTAGTGCGCTCGTAGCTCTTCATAGGAAGTGATTACGAGTAAGGACATCTGATTCCGCTGTCTCTTAGGGCACGTACGTAAGTGGGCGTGAGTTGGGAGTGTTCTCGATCTTGGTTAACGTCTCTCGCAGAATCGGATCTTGTACGTATGTTGTAGCAGATCGTCGGTCAGGAGAACTCATTGTACACTGAAAAAAAAATTCAAGTCAAACGGGATTGAATCAATATGAAACGGGATTGAAAACAGGGTTAGCCCGAATATGCTGAAATCTATCCAAAAAAGATTGAAATGATCTCGTAGTTTTACAATCCAAACAAGAAAGGAAGCTAGCTTCGGCCAGCCGAAGCTTATATACCCTTGCAGATAAAGTAAATACCAATAGCTTAATGCTCACTCTATCGGTGCAGTTCCAGGGATTCCGGATTCTGCGTGCCTCTTTAAAATTTGTTTTTTTAAGTTGTCAAAAATCAAAACGCCTACTTATTACAAAGTTACATTCGGCCAATGAGCTAGTGGGATGGCTTGGAGGGCGCCGAGCTGAAGGCTACCGATCGGGTCGCAGGTTGCGGATAGCGAAGTAGCCCCGGACAGTCAGCGGGCATCTGCGCCGTAGTAGTGCCGACGTCGCGCTTGTGCTGCCGCCTCCGACAAATAGCTCACACATAAGCCTACCTCTTCCCTATTCCCCCAACACTCATCTCACCCCGGGCTGGACTAAGGTGTCACTCGAACCGTGCCGAGAGTCAATCTGGCTGGGAGCCCGAGTCAACAAATAACTCAGTCTCTAACGGTGGGCTCAGGCAAGTGGCGACCGCCTGTTCTAACCAGCCTTATCCGGGTACAGCGGATCTCTGCCCGGGCGGACCTGTCCTTTCTCCGCAGCTCGTGGGAACTAACATGGAGAATTTAAATACAAATAAAAAAGCAAACGCAGAGTCCGACACTCTTAAAAAGTCGGAAGTCACCACCAATGACGACCAAGTAATCAAGGGTGCCGTACCGAAAGCCCCTACTCAAGCAACATCGACACCAGCCAAGGCCAGCGGACCACGCAGCCAGGCAGCCCCCACGAACCGCAAGGGCCAGACCAAAACACCCACCAACGCTGGGGCGGCTCACCAGCCAAACCAACCGGAGGGAGATGCAAGGGCTGACCTTGTGGTAAGTACCAGGGCCAAAGAGTTCAAGCGGACACCACCAAATCAGGCAGGACCACTGGATCGAAAGAAGGCATACCGCATCTTAAAACGTCTGGCCACCAACCCCATAAGGGAGGATCAGACTTCCAAGGAGGACTACCAAAAGATCCAGGAGGACATAGCCTGGGCAAAGGCAGTAATTCCAGACTTCGACCCCGCAATGGTACCAAGCGACAGCAACAAGCGGGAGAGGTCGATCGAAGTGGCTCAACCAGCGAGCAAGAAGGCCAAGACAACCAGCCGCGGCACGTGGTCTAGATCCTTTGCCGAAGTGGTGAAGGATCGGAAGATCATCGGCGTCATCGACCAGAACGATGAAGGCGGCAGGATCCCAAGGAACCAGTGGGGTCAGGTTAGGCGGGCACTTGCGACGGTGGCCTTGAAAGTGCTGGACGAAAACCCAGGACCACCACCTGACTGCTCAGATGCAGGGTGGTACCAGGGGAACGTAAAGTTGATCGCCTGTGAGGACGAGAGATCAGCAGCGCTCTACAAGGCTGCCATAACCAAAGTTGGCGAGGTCTACCCCGGGGCCAAGCTAGCCGTCTGCGAGGCATCGGATATCCCGTCCAGACCAAGGGCGAGGGTGTGGTTGCCGTCTGAACCCTCTGAGCCAGAGGCTATTCTTAGCCTCTTGACAAGGTTCAACCCCAAGCTCCCAACTGAAGGTTGGAAGGTAATGAAGGTTGAGAAGACTGAACGCGTCACCATGAACGTGGTGATTCTCCTCAACCAGGCATGCCGACGAGATGGAGCACGAGGAGGCCCTCCACACAGGGTACGTATCGACTGATTCGGAGCTCACAGAGACTCTGAAGCAGTTGAGTACCCATGACACGGACCGATTGGGGAGCAGTGTGCTTCAGGACAGTGTGGAGGAAGTAGAGGGTACCCAACCCGACCCCAACCCGCAAAATGGTGCAGTATCTACAGATTAATCTGCACCACAGCAAGGCAGCATCTGCTGCCCTCCTCACCCGACTGGTAACGGGCAAAATAGACATAGTCCTCATCCAAGAGCCATGGATTGTTGGAGACAACATCTGTGGCTTATCAACCCCCACATACAAGCTTTTTCACATTAAGGGTAAGGGTAAACCTAGGACCTGCATTCTCACTAAGACACACTTTAATACATTTCTTATCCCACAGTTTAGCGAAGGCGACCTTACCACGGTCAGGCTGGAGCTAGACTTACACACTCATCACACCATATCATCGTTTTACCTGGCTCATGACCAAGAGGGGCCATTACCAAACATCATAACACAACAACTCATACACACACACTCATCTAAGGAACTCATCCTGGGTGGAGACGCCAACTCACACCACACACAATGGGGAAGTACAAATACGAACGAAAGGGGTGAATTACTTTATGACTATCTCCTTCAATCCAACTTATTCATCTGCAACAAAGGTAATGACCCTACTTTCATCACTAGAAATAGGAGGGAAGTTTTAGACATTACCCTGATATTCGACACCCTACTCAACCATCTTAAAGAGTGGAAAGTGGGAGCCGAACACTCCTTCTCCGACCACCGATATATAGAATTCACAATATCTCTAGAATGCCCTCCCCCCGAGAGCATAAGAAATCTAAGACGCACTAACTGGGGGTACTACAAAAAACTCCTCGATAGAAACCTAACTACTCCACCGACTCACGTACTCGACAGTCATGAACTAGAAAACCTAGTCAATACTTTCACTGACATCTGTGGTGAGGCCATTAAAAAGGCCTGCCCAAACAGAACAGTCAAAACAAAACACAAACCGCCTTGGTGGAACACTACCCTGGCGGCCCTTAAAAGTGACTGCAGAAGTCATTTTAACAGAGCTAAATATAGCAACAGCGAGGCTTCCTGGAACACGTACCATATGAAGCTAAGCCATTACAAAAAGGAAATTAGATCATCAAAGCGAAGAGAATGGGCCAACTTCTGCAGTAGCATAGAATCTACAGCGGAAGCGTCCAGGCTCAGAAGAATTTTAGCAAAATCTCCAGTAACCGTTGGATACCTAAAAACCAATGAAGACACCTGGACGGGAAACAGCCAGGAAACTTTAGAACTCCTGCTAGACACCCACTTCCCTAATAACACGCAAGCAGTAGAAGACCTCCATTTAGTGGAGAGCCTCGACGAGCAGAGCATAGACAACATTTCAAACCCTGAACGCATCAAATGGGCGATTAACTCCTTTAAGCCCTTCAAATCACCTCGCCCTGACGGCTTTTTCCCGGCACAACTACAACGGACAATAGATACTACCCTTCCATGGCTGACGGTCATATTCCACGGCTGTCTGGCACTGAATCACATACCATCCAGATGGCTGGACATTAAAGTAATATTTATACCATAGGCCGGCAAGCCCTCTCACAACAAAAGTGGTGGCCTATGCGGACGACGTGGTTATCCTAATGCTAGGAAAATTTCCTCAAACGCTATGCAACCTGATGGAGACAGCCCTATCCTCACTCTCAAGGTGGACAGCGCGCTGCGGACTGGGTGTCAACCCAGAAAAGACAGAATTAGTTCTATTTACAAGGAAGTATAAGATACCAAGTCTAACTCTCCCAAAACTACTCCAAACTCGCCTTACTCTTAGCAACCAAGCAAAGTATTTAGGCGTCATCCTAGACAAGAAACTCCTCTGGGCAGAGAACATCGCGGACCGCACACGCAAAGCGGCCATAGCACTCTTTGCTTGTAAAAAAGCTATAGGGAGAAAGTGGGGCTTCTCTCCCGTAATAGTTCACTGGCTATATACTGCAATAGTCAGACCCATTCTCCTATATGGAATCATCGTCTGGTGGCACTCCCTAGAAAAGAATTGCAACCTCAAGAATCTGCACAAGATCCAAAGAAGCGCAGAACTCTGCATAAGTGGGGCGCTTCGCACAACCTCCACTGAAGCACTGAATACAATTCTTGACCTAGAACCTCTAGACCTGCTTGCCAAAAGCTGGGCATCAGCAACGGCGTTGAGGCTCCGCGAAGCGTCGGCCTGGTCAACAGGCTCATCAGGTCACTCCAGTATACTTACAGACTAGCGTTATATACCACACAGAACAGACTACGTCCCACCCATAGTCAACTTCGAAAAAACTTACAAGGTTCTCATCCCCACCCGCTCAGAATGGGACCACCTCCCTCACCAGATCGAGAACGCCGTCAATATATACACGGATGGCTCCAAGCTTAACTTGCAAACAGGAGGGGGAGTTTTCTCGCCTGAACTACACATAAAAGTCTCTTTTCGACTACCAGATTACTGTAGTGTCTTCCAAGCGGAAGTGGTGGCAATCAAGGAAGCCATGTCTTACTTGGATACAACAAAACACTGCAACACAGACATCTTCATCTTTTCGGATAGTCAAGCAGCCCTCAGGGCCCTCGACTCCTACTCAACTAACTCACTTACTATCTCTGAATGCCGCAAATCTCTGAACGAGATGGCCACTCATCTCAGAATCAGCCTCATTTGGGTGCCTGGACACCGTAACATTGAAGGCAACTGTATAGCGGACGAACTAGCAAGACAAGGGACAACCACCGACATCCTTCGCGATAAGGACACGGTGGGCATGCCCATAGCTACCTGCAAGCTTCTCCTCAAGCAAAGATTGTACACCCTCTCCAACAACCGTTGGAATACGATCTCAACATGCCACACCTCCAGGCTTACCTGGGGTAACTATAATACGAAAAGAACCAAAACCCTCTTACAATGTAACAGGGCAGACATTTCCACCTTAATTAATGCCCTCACGGGCCACTGTCTTTTAGGGACACACGCGCGAGTTATCGTCTGAAATGGTTCTTGGATAGGGTTACTGCCAGTGATTTACGGAATAAAACGTCTGCCCAATTCAGTGGTAAAATTCTAAGTGAAGTTTTATTTCGAACTGTTTCATTTATGGTTTACAAAAGTGCTGATCAAGGGGAACGGCTGCAATTGGAGCGGATATGTATCGGGCCGCGACTCTGGAGTGGCCCCAATACTTTATGCTGCGTTGACATTCCTCTAGCTGGTGGACTGCCAGGGGTTTCGGCGGGGGCCGCCGAAATATATGCTGAGGTGGTCTAGTTGGCGGACTGTCGAAGGGGTTTCGGCGGGGGACCGCCGAGGGTATATGCCGAGGTGGTAACTCCTCCCCCCTCAGACTGAACTACCGACCATAGTGGAGCGATGGTAGGTGTGAAGGTGGCAGGTGGGGCAACGGTTTGCGTGAACGTCGAGATTGGTGTAGCTGGTGTGAACATAGTTGTTCTCCTTGAAAAATAGGCTACTGCTACCACTGCTATCATTAGAACAGCTAACATTGCGTAGGTGGCTGTTGTGTGCCTTGCTGTTCCTGTTCGTATTCTGTTGATCTGTAATCTTGTTTCAATATCCTCCATCTTCAGCTCATGTATCCCTAATTCCTGGGTTGTTCTGTTCTTCTGCATGGCTTCAATTTGAGGTATTTACACCCTCTGAACGTTATCAGTGCCGAACCATTGAGTGTTCTCCCCTGCCCACAGTCCGTTCGTAGCTTCACATTTTCTCCGTTAAAGATCGCGATATACCCTTCCTCTGGTTCGAAGATCCTGCTCTTGAAGCCTACATCCCTCGTCTCGCAGTTTACCTCTTTCCCGTTGATCAGTCTTCTTAAGCATACTTCATTAACCTGATTTACAATTTTGTCGTTCTTACAAATATACAAATTTCTTATCTTCTGACATTTTTCCTTATAATAGTACATTTCTTCTTCATTAAATACTTTGTATTTCGGCGTTATTACGAATTCTGTTCTATTCATGGGTAACGATAAGATTCTGTGCAAAGAATACGTTCCCTTCTTGAAAATTGGTACTTTTATTGAGAATATTATATCTGTCTTATTCATTATCGCCGTTAATTGTAAAAACTCATACATGTGCTCTTCCGACGTTAATTTCATACCCTGATCTTCTAATTCCTTCATGCATCTTGTTGCTTCTTTTTTATCGAAAATAAATTTTGAAATTACTCCTATTTTTGCTAACAGCAAACTTTCTGCTACATCGTTTAACTTCAATCCGAGCATATCTATCGTTATTGAAATCCTATCTATGTATTCTAATCTATAGATCCTTTTGTCCTCTTCCAAAAATGTCTTACTAATTCCGTTTTTATAATTGTTTATAAACATCGTTACCCTGGTTTGTTCCTCATTGATGTATTTCGTTAAATTTTTGAACATTATGCTGAATTTATTACCTGTCCTTTCTTGAGAGCTTAATGCTTCTCCTTATCCTCTTTCTTCCTCTAGCATTTTCCTTAACTCTTCCTCTAGTCTTTCTGCAATTTCTGCATCCAAATTCCCTGTTATTGCTTTCACGACCGAGCCTAGTCCATTTACCAACCCCCTTGGTTTCCTACTCTTTGGGCATATGGTGTCTAACCTTGCCTCCAACCCTCTTGAGATCCTTTGTTTCCGAATCTTCTCCTATCTCTCTGAGCGTCTGCTCTAAGTTCGTTATTGCTACTTGATATTCTTCCAACCTTACGATATGTATGAGCGTTTTGTGCGTTTGTATTACCTTTGCCGGGCCCAAATCGATCTGAGCTAACGGCTCATCCCCTTTCAGCATCCGAATCTCGAGGCTCTACATTGCCGCCATGGTCTGTAACCACCTGTAATTATTCATTCATTGATTTTGACAATCTTCTAATTTTTTCCTTATGTATTTTCTGTGGTTTCTGAGTTGTTATTGTTAGCCCGCTGTCTTCTACCACCTTGTGTTTGGAGAATCGAGGTGCTAGTTTATCTCTCCTATTTTTTTTTCTGAATATCGTGTCCCCTACCTGTACTGGGTTTGGATCCTGTCTATCTACGTTTGCCGCCTCTATTCTCTTGCTCTTTTGTTGTTCTACCCTTTCTTTAATTTTCGGTTACAACTCGGACTGAAACGCATTTATTTTCTGCAAGTAGTCGTGTTCGTTGTTAAATGACACGATGTTCAAGAAATTTTGTGTTCTTCCTGTGAACAGTTCTTGCGGTGTTAACCTAGTAGCTGAATGAACAGCGTTATTATAGGTTATAAATGCTTCATCCAGTACTTCTTCATGTCTGATTTCCAACTTATTTTTCTTCTTTGCCTCACTAATCAACCTGTATATTTCTGTTATGGTGGAGTGCAGTCTTTCAATCGTAGAATTGCTCGACGACTGCTGAAAAGACGTTGTGTGCAGTTCTAACTCGTACTGCCTGCAAAAGTCTTTGAACAGATTTGACGAGAATTCTACCCCTTGGTCGCAGACTATCCTCTTGGGAACTCCAAATAAAGCCATGAAACTCTTTATTGCTTTAACTATGTTGATACTTTCTTTTGCCGGAATTGTTATTCCCCACGCATATCTTGAGAACTTTTCTATTATGGTAAGAACATTCTTCTTGTTTACAAAATACAAGTCAATGTGCACTAACTCCATGGGTTTCTCTGGTGATTCTGTCAAGCTATACACTATCTTATTCGGTTTTCTGTCATACTTCTGCATTTGACAACTGTCGCAATTATTAATTGTTTGCGTAATTGCCTGTTTAATGTGCAGGAAAAATACCTTCCTCTTTAGGTGGGCTATTCCCCTATGGTTACTTCTTTCGTGGTAGTCCCTGATGACCTGCTCTTGCTCGGATTTTTCTGTGATATCTGGCAATAAGACTGTACATCTTATTGCCTTATATAAGTTACTATAAGCGAAGTACTTGCAGTACACGTCCTGGATTGTTAACACCCAATTTTCCGGAATTAACAACGCTACTGTTCTTTTAGGCTTTAGAATTTCCTTTAGTTTACGGCCAATTGTTTCGTCGTTAAAGTTGTTGTCCGTCCAGATTATTCGCAATTTATTCCTAAATGGGATTTGCTTTACTATCCTGGGTATTCTCCCCTCCTGTATTACCACTTGAATGTTATATTCATTTAACGGTCTCTCTGATATTGGGAATCCTAATTGCAGATCTTCCCCCGCGGAATGAATTGTTTCTCCGTTCGTCGCTACCTCTGAGGCTTCTTTCAATGCATTGAGCTCAGGTTGTATCCTGCTCAATGCATCCGTCACTACATTCAAAGAACCTTTCTTGTATACAATCTCATAATCGTACTCCAGCATCTGAAGACGACACCTTACGAGCTTGGAATCAGGTTCCTTTACACTCATAAGCCAGGTTAATGGCCTATGGTCAGTGACTATTTTAAACTTCGTGCCAAAAACGTAATGCCTAAAATGCTTAATTGCCCATATAATGGCAAGCTTCTCTTTTTCAATAGTCGCATAGTTTGTTTCTGTTTCCGATAAGGTCCTACTAGCGTATGCTATTGGTCTGTCCGTTCCCAGGTTTTCTTGGGATAAGATAGCGCCAATTGCATAGTAGCTCGCATCCGTAGTAAGGATGAACGGCTTATCAAAATCAGGAAACTGTAAAATCGGATCGTTACATAGTAAGGTTTTGCATACCTCAAATGCTTCTCTGTATTCTTCATCCATCTGTACGGCTTTCTTTCCTTTTAACTGTCTTGTTAATGGCTTTGTTATAGCCGCGAAATCCCTTATGAATTTCCTATAGTATCCCAACAGCCCCAAAAATGATTTGATCTGCTTCCTGGTCTTGGGAATCTCGAACTTCTTTATCGATTCGATCTTCCCTGGGTTAGGTTTAATCCCCTGTTGAGTGACTACGTGGCCTAAATACTCTACTTCCTTCCTCAAAAATTCTGTCTTGTCCAATTGCAATTTGAAGTTTGCTTCCGTTAGCTTTTTGAACACCTTTCCTAAGTCAGTTATCTTTCCTGTAACGAGGCTGAGAACACCATAATGTCGTCCATGTATATGAGACAACACTTCCCCAGCAATTCACCGAAAATATTGTTCATCAATCTTTGAAAGGTAGCAGGAGCGTTATTTAGCCCAAACGGCATCCGCACGTATTCGAAATGTCCCCCTTCCGCAGAGAAAGCTGTCTTCGGGACGTCCCCCTCTTGCACTTCGATTTGGTGATATCCACTCGCCAAATCTAGGGTTGTAAAATATTTTGCTCTGCCCATACTATCCAACACATCATTGATTATCGGTAGGGGGTGTCTATCCTTAATTACCTTCTCGTTCAGCTTCCTATAATCCACCACCATTCTCCACTTTCTTTCTCCTGACGCATCTTTCTTCTTGGGCACCAGCCAAACTGGTGCACTCCAAGGAGAGTGGCTATGTCTGATAATCTTCTGCTCCAGCAATTTCTCTATTTGCCGTCTTACTTCTTGCCTTTCCTTAAACGCATATCTGTAAGGTCTGGCATACACCGGTATGTCGTCCTTTGTTCCAATTTGATGTTTGACCGCGTTAAAGAAAGACAAATGGTCTCCCTCGTTATGGATCACCTTTGGATATTTCCTACAAATCACTTGGAGTCCTTTACGTTCTTCGCTGTTTAAATGTTCCGTCCTAATCTTGTGGAACGGTATGTTTTGTCCCCGTTCCCTGTTTCTTCTAACTTGTTGAGTTCAAAATGTTGTTCGATTTTGAATTCGGCACCCTTTAGTGGCTCTTCTAAAAATAACTCTTGGTCTGTCTCTGCATAGTTTACTACTTCTACCAGGCTCTGTCCGGCCACTGCCCTGTAAATGCCTTCCGAAATGATCATATCCTCCTTCACTACCGTTTTACGTAATAAGAAATCCCCGTCCAGTGCCTAAACTGGCACGGGGATAACCCTTTTCGATCCTGCTTCTATTGTGTGGATTTGACTTGGTCTGTAATTTTCGAAATGGATTTGTAGCTTTGATTTCACCGTGTGAAGGCAACTACTTTCGATGTCGATCACAGCCTTCATTTGCTGTAGCAAATTTATTCCAATTAACCCTTCAAAAAACTGGTGGAACTTAAAGATTAAAAACCTCATCTTTCCGTCCCCTCCGAGTTCTTTGAATATTGGTAGATGTGCCTCTTTTAAAACGTTGTGCGTTTGGGTGATTGTTTTTATTGCTATTGGGTCTTTTAGGTCCCTTACTTATTGTGATTGAGTCAATTCGGAACGAATGAAGGAAAAAGTAGATCATGTGTCAATTAACATTTTTATTACTTTGTTTGGAATGATCTTAATCATTATATACGGCAAGGTTGAGTGGCCCTTTCTAGCCCCTAGATATCCTGCTGGTTGTTCGAGGCTGATAGCGAAAAATTTGCATCCTCCTCTTGGATGTTATGCAGCTGACCGCTATTTGACGACCTATTTCCGCCATTGTCAGAATTATAAGATCTCTATGAATTGGTCGAATTATTGGACTGCCTTGAATTGTTGGAATTGTAAGATTGTCCAGAATAATTCGAATTCTTTGACATCCTGGACTGACCGCTCCCTGCTGCGTCTCCAGCCGCCTGGACCGCTAATTGTCCCTCTCTGGGTTTGTAGTTATTGTAACTATGATTATTCCACTGCCTGTTCTGATTATTTTGACCGTAGTTCCACCTACTGTTCTTATTTTGGTAGTTACGATACGGCCTTGTATAACTCACATTTTCTCCTTGATTATAATTGTCCGACCGGAATGGGTTACCCATCATTGGATATGGAAACCCAAAACTTGGCCATCCCCCCATGTTGGGCATCGCAAACGGCATTGGAAACTGCGGTTGGGTATTGCCTGCCCACCGATACTGTGACCAAGTGCCAGTTTGCGACTCCGTTGTCGGGTTATCCTGTTTCCCAGGATCCTGGCTTGAAACCTCCTTACTCTCTTTGACCTGCACCTCGTTTGGTACTTGACCCTTTGTTCCTGTCTCCGTTTCCTCTAGAGTGCCCAAATTCTTTTCCCTGCAGGCTATTTCGTACGCCTTTGCTATACTTGACACACCCATTGTTACTCCTATCGGCCCTTTCAAAGCTGATACAAACGCATTCAATGCCATTCTTCGTACCATTTGGTCTTCTCGTTTCTCAATAATACGCCTGGCTCCCTGGATTTGGACAAACTCACCAAGGCTTTCTTCAGTGTCATGACCTTAGTATACAAGGCATCCAACTCCAATTTCTTTTCCTTAATATGCGTTAGCTCCATTATTAAGTCCTGTTCGGATCTCTTATCCTTAAAATGGGTAATCAATATCCTTTTTATCTGATCCCAATTTAACTCTGACTCATCTAAGTCAAGAACCCTATCTGCCGCTCCTACAACTTTACTCCTTACTGCTCTAAGAGCAATAACTCCTACATTCGACCTTTCTTCGCCTTTTATGAGGCCCAGAACTTGCTCCACCGCTCCTATAAATCCATCTAATTTACCTTCATCTCCTTCATATTTCGGAATTATTTCTACCAGGTCTATTACCCTGATAGCCTCCAACACGCTAGTTGTTGCCATTTCTGCCGGTCTATTCTCTTCTGGCATAGCAACCTTGACGTTTCTAGATGTTTCTCTTCTCCTTTCTTTTTCTTCTTATTCTGATAATACTCTTCTACTATCTTGCTTCGAATCCTTCTTCACCCTGCTGTTGTCAATTTGGCTGTTTTACTTAAGGTGTACTTAGATATCTTGCGTATGTGTACTTAGATCTCTAATGTATGTTTTAGTTTACTGTGTTTAACTGTGCTGCTTCTTCCTAGTGTTTCTGTGTCTCTCTGGGAGTTCCCGTGGGGTGGAATGGAGGAATTCTGTAATTAATTTGAATCAGTATTTTTCTATATCGATTTTAATACTACAGCAATGGGCTATATAGACATTCTTTCCTTTATTTATTCATTTATTATTTTTTTTATTTTTATTAATTTATTCCCTTCCTGTTGCCTACTGATACCCGGCATGCTGAAGCTAGTTGATCGACTGTGCGATACAGCCTCACAACCAAATGCGAACAGTCATTGCCATTGGGGTACGCTAAACTATAAAATCTCTCTTTACAATAGCCATTCCACGCTAGGCGGCCGCTTTGTGCACTACAATGCGCCGCCTCCTACATGTTAATTGTCGGATTTATTCTTTACTTCCCCCTACATGCTAGGCGGCTGCCCTGTGCGTTACAGTATACCGCCTGATACATGCTAGTGGAAAGATACCTCTTCCAATTCTAACATTAATTAATTACTCTTGTTCTCTTTCTTTTCGATTAACTCTTTATGCACTTGCTTGTCGCTTTTATTTCTCTTTACTACTATTCATCCTCATGCTACACGGCCGCCCTGTGCTACACAGTACGTCGCGTAATACATGCGAATGGAGAGCTTTTATTATTATGCCATTATCTTGTGCCGAACTTTCCTTTCTACACTATAAGTTAGAACTTGCCGACAACCCTCGCTAACTCCAACCAACTTGTTTGCAACCGCCCGACCGCCGCCGAACGTCGTTCGACCAAACTGTTCGGTACGCATCGAACCAGCGGCAACCAGCCGACCGTCTGATCGAGCCGTTTGATGCAACTTCGAACCGCCGGCACTTTCACTCGTTCGCCGACGTTCGCACACCGAGCCCTTATCTCTCTCGAATCTTCTTTTGCCTTTCCATAATTAATTATTTAAATTCTCGCTTTTTCACTCCATAACACCCACACTGTACTCACTCTTCTTACATAACGATGCTTAGTATAACGTTGTAACTCCTGTCCATCCTTCGTCGTCTCAGAATGCTAGAATCCGTCCTTAGCCGAAGGACTACCGACTGCGCCAGTTATCGTCTGATATGGTTCTTGGATAGGGATACTGCCTGTAATTTACGGAATAAAACGTCTGCCCAATTCAGTGGTAAAATTCTAAGTGAAGTTTTATTTCGAACTGTTTCATTTATGGTTTACAAAAGTGCTGATCAAGGGGAACGGCTGCAATTGGAGCGGATGTGTATCGGGCCGCGACTCTGAAGTGGCCCCAATACTTTATGCTGCGTTGACATTCCTCTAACTGTTGAGGTGGTCTAGTTGGCGGACTGTCGAAGGGGTTTCGGGACCGCCGAGGGTATATGCCGAGGTGGTAACTCGCGCAGGCTAGGACTCAGCAGCTACGACTACTGTCGCAGATGTAAACATATAGAAGAAGAGGAGAATATTGAACACCTCCTGTGCTTCTGCCCAGCACACAACCTCAAACGTTTTCAAACACTAGGAAGCTACACGCTTCCAAACCTTGCAGCCATACAAGGCACCAGCATACTTAAACTCCTTTGTTTTCTGAAAAGAACCAACTGGTTCGAGAAACCCAATAACCCATGAGCTAGGGAAAAGGATCTTTTCTGAGATCATATGATATCACAAGGGGCCCATGGCGGCCTAAGTGAGGGGATTAGTCTATAATCCCCAACCATGCTCACCTAACCTACATAACCTACAAAGTTACAATGAGTTTTCTTATATTTGTTTGATTATTCCTATGGAAGCCTTAAGATATGGTGGTCCGATTCGGCTCGCTCCGGCATATGTACTACCTGCAATAGAAAGATGACTTTTGGGAAAGTTTCATCGCGATAGCTTTAAAACTGAGAGACTAGTTCGCATAGGAACGGACAGACGGACGGGCGGACAGACGGACATGGCTAGATGGACTCGGCTATTGGTGCTGATCAAGAATATATATACTTTATGTTGTCGAAAATACCTCCTTCGCTGCGTTCCAAACTTCTGACTGAAATTAGAGGGTATAATAAGATTACATTTATCATTTTTGAGTAGGCCGGTATTATTTCAATCCCGAAAATCGAGCTCGATTCTATCCCAAACGTTCTACATTTAATCCCGTCCCGGAAAGTTTAAATCCCGAAAAACGAGATTATTTTTATCCTAAACGTACTTGAATTGAGTCCGGCTGAGATTTTTTAAATTCCAATATCCAATCTTCAATATTATTTATTCACCTCTAAGAAAAAAATCCAACCCAATGTAAATTAACGAAAGCATATATTTTTTATTACAGTTTTTATTCAGATATTATATATATATTATATACATATTATTCGATTTAGCGTCGCTTATGTATGGTTGTGTTTACTTTTGTGCTCTAAGTTTTTTGTGTTTTTCAGTGATTTTTTGGGAGTGTCTTGCGTTTGTTTAAAAACAAAGCTTAGCCTAACAACTGTGTTAGTGTTTTTAAATAAATCTCCCAATAAATGGGTACATGGTTATAGTTATTTTAACATTTCTATTGAAATCCATCCATAATCCACCCCTGAAAAACGTCGTCAATATTGTTTTGATCGAGCTCCCGTCGTCGAAGAGCGCATGTTTTTTTCCAATTATCGCAAACTTCAGGCCATTCTGCTCCGCTTCTATTGAGTCGAGTTTTTAGAGCCAATAAATTTGAATCGTCGGGTTCAGTCGAGCCAACAACAGGAGTGGGAGGAACCAAATTTCTAACGTTGTCAGGGGGTCTGTCAAAAAAAAAGTTTCACGCGAAACATAATTCTAAGACCCAAAGGGGGAATGGCCTCCTTAATTTCATCACTCGTAATATAGCGTAAGCTTTTATACTTGATTTCTGCAGCTGTAACCACACAGGCATTACTTTGGACCTAAGAATCTGGACCTGTCCTTTACATTTTTACATGACGGGTGTACTTACCTCTTAGATACTCTAAAGCTTCTTGAAGATCCAGCTCTTCTAATATTTTTTGATCGTCCTCGTCTGCCAGATCATTTAATCTTAGCTCGTCCTCACTCATTTATATATGCTTTTTCAGGGTTCGGAAAATAACACACTCTGTAAAAAACTTGTGTTATTACTATGTTCATTTAATCACTCGTAATATAGCGTAAGATTTTATACTTGATTTCTGCAGCTGTAACCACACAGGCATTACTTTGGACCTAAGAATCTGGACCTGTCCTTTACATTTTTACATGACGGGTGTACTTACCTCTTAGATACTCTAAAGCTTCTTGAAGATCCAGCTCTTCTAATATTTTTTGATCGTCCTCGTCTGCCAGATCATTTAATCTTAGCTCGTCCTCACTCATTTATATATGCTTTTTCAGGGTTCGGAAAATAACACACTCTGTAAAAAACTTGTGTTATTACTATGTTCATTTAATCACTCGTAATATAGCGTAAGATTTTATACTTGATTTCTGCAGCTGTAACCACACAGGCATTACTTTGGACCTAAGAATCTGGACCTGTCCTTTACATTTTTACATGACGGGTGTACTTACCTCTTAGATACTCTAAAGCTTCTTGAAGATCCAGCTCTTCTAATATTTTTTGATCGTCCTCGTCTGCCAGATCATTTAATCTAAGCTCGTCCTCACTCATTTATATATGTTTTTTCAGGGTTCGGAAAATAACACACTCTGAAAAAACTTGTGTTATTACTATGTTAAATGTCAAAGTGTAAAAATAAAAAAAAGTTATTGACATGTGTGTAAAAAATGGTAGCTTACATATGTTAGAAACAAAAATAACACACACCGTTTATTTGTGTTATTTACACGACGTGTTATTACACGACGTGTTTTTTGAACAAAGTGTTTTTTAACACAATGAGTTTTTGACATTAAAATGTCAGAAATATATGTTCAACTGAAAAATTCACGGTTTTCTGTAGTTGAAAAAATGTATATATGCTTTGAAACGGTTAATAATAACAAATAAGATATACTGGCCAATATTGATTCTTAATTTTCTCTTCGATTCGTTAATGTCCATAAAATGTAATTTTAACTTGTGTTGAAACAACAGTGTGTAAAAAACACGTCGTGTTAATAACACATTGTGTAAAAAACACAAGTAAGCTGTGTGTGCTAACAATTATTTTTCACATTTTAACACTTTTGTTTTTGACACACATGTCATCAACTTTGCTCACACTGTAAAATTAAATTTTTCATGTTTTTAACATGTGTGTTAAATTCCGAACCCTGGTTTTTTGAGCACTTTTGACGAGTTGCACTAATTTCTTTAACGCTTAGAATTATTGACGTAAAAGGCAGAGCTGTCTATACGAGGAATGACCAGTTTGGTTCGATTAGTGTTGATAAAAGTCTGTCTGTCTGTTTGTTTTCCAATATTAACACATTTTTACATTTAGATGGCGCTACCTTGTTAGTTAGTTTTTATTACAGTCCGTTGCAGTGCCATTTGTTGGAAAAAAAATAACGTAACTCTTTCAGACAAAAAACATTTGCAGAGCATTTTCTTTCGGATAAAAAAATAGTATATAAAAACAACGAGTCGGATCGAATTTTATATGAAAGCCCGGAATTTAATCCCGTTTCGGATAAAGAAGTCATACTGTTACGTACGCCCTCTTCTTCATTTTATTTGATGGAGAAAGATGTACGTAGAAAAAACAATATCGAACCTCAAGGCAAAGGGAGAGGGCCAATCGACCCGTTGACTCACCGAAACAAGCAACGGAATGTGCAATTTGACGATCTTTTCGATCAGAACAATGACCGCGATCGACCTACTGGTAACCATACTCCGGCAGCTGGCAAAGTGCATCGGTCGGGCGTTGACGCTACAGATAGGGGAAATCATAGGTGGGAACACCTAAATAACCCAAATATCACGGGAGGCTAGAAAAAGCTCTACACTGGTATAAAACACCGTAGCTAGGTAGAAAAGTTAGACAGAGTTCACTCTGATCTCACGGCACTATAGTGTGAGCACTATATTCCCGACGCCGCCAACGACTACAGCCAAGACCGGAATCCTGAAGATAGTCCTACTACACCCTCGTCCTAAAGAAGAATTATTTTTATTATCAAGGACTTCATCATGGGAGGAACTAATTCCAAAGTGGACCATAGTACGGCCAATGTGATCAACACCGTCAAAATAATCGATCACAAGGACGACATTCAGGACGTGAACCATAATCTGAAGATCGTCATCGCTATGTTTGCTTTCGTGATCATCCTGCAAGTGGTCAAGATGTACAAGCGATCCGTGCAAGGACGTCAAGACCAAAAGCACGCCCTAGAACAGGCGATATGCCGCCAGGTCTAGAAAAGAAGATAAAGTGCAAGAAACCTATTCAAAAATCATAAAAAAGTGACAGAAAAATAAAGGCAATGAAATGTCTTAATTACCGACAAACGTGAAGCAAAACAAAAAGAAAAAAACAAATTGTGAACCAAGGCATTTATGAATGCTAGTGCAACAGCAATAATATCAAGAAGGAGTGCAGTGACATTGGAGACGCAGCTGCTTGAGACCCTACCGTAGGAACAGACGTGTGCCGCCGAGGGATCTACATACATACATACATATATATATATATACAATTAGTGATTGTGTTTAAGAACGAGATTTTTTTGTTCTAACGATAGTGTTTTGCACGTATATATATATATATATTTGTTTCTAATTTCTTCAAAAAGCCCAGGATCCAGTGCGTCGAGATCTCATCGCCCAGGACAAAAGGGGTAAGTTTGTCGGAACACGGTTCCTTTTCCTATACCAAATATATATATATCCGTGCCTTTTGTTTTTAATTATCTAACGTAAATCCTCCAACTTAGGCCTCTTCAAGGCACTATAATATTTTTATAATTAATCAGTAAGCTTTTGTCTTACTTTTTATAATATAATAAACATTGACTTTTCAGCGGCGAGTATCAGCCTTGTGTTTGTATGAACAATCACAAGTGTCCTCAGAGCGACGTTTGTAGTCGTGAATAGTCAGCAATTCTGCTGACGTGTGCACCTTTGTACGGGTGATAAATTCGATACTCTCCGCTAACAAATTTTGTTGGTCAATTAAAAATTAAATTCATATGTATTCCTAAACATAATATTACTCATAAATGGCACTAGCCAATATCTTATCCAATAAAATTGTAATGTGAAAACGAACTTAAAACATGAAGTGCTAAGTTTTCAAACGGGGGTTGCTGACGCGATAAGTGGAGTAGGTGAGGAATAATGACATAACTTTTGACGAACAACCTTGACAATAGGGGATCGTATTGCGCGGCCCGCGACGATCCATTTGGCACACCATAGTGTGAAGGGGAGGGAATGTGGCCGAAACATTGCCCGATCATATTACGATCAAGCAAAAGCTTAGCTTGTGGGGCAATGTAGACTGATGACCGACGGACTTTACAACTTTTACTGTTTTCAGGCATCTTTAATATTTATTCTCGTTATGTTGGAGAGGAGAAAGGCTTACCAAGAACCCACCCCATCCGGCGAGCTTATGCCGGCAAAATTGGTGCCTGAACATCGGATGTCTTTCCTTCGGCCCAAGTCCTTTCAGGACTAGGGCACTAATATGCCCACGCCGGCATAAGCTCGCCGGATGGGGTGGGTTCTTGGTAAGCCTTTCTCCTCTCCAACATAACGAGAATAAATATTAAAGATGCCTGAAAACAGTAAAAGTTGTAAAGTCCGTCGGTCATCAGTCTACATTGCCCCACAAGCTAAGCTTTTGCTTGATCGTAATATGATCGGGCAATGTTTCGGCCACATTCCCTCCCCTTCACACTATGGTGTGCCAAATGGATCGTCGCGGGCCGCGCAATACGATCCCCTATTGTCAAGGTTGTTCGTCAAAAGTTATGTCATTATTCCTCACCTACTCCACTTATCGCGTCAGCAACCCCCGTTTGAAAACTTAGCACTTCATGTTTTAAGTTCGTTTTCACATTACAATTTTATTGGATAAGATATTGGCTAGTGCCATTTATGAGTAATATTATGTTTAGGAATACATATGAATTTAATTTTTAATTGACCAACAAAATTTGTTAGCGGAGAGTATCGAATTTATCACCCGTACAAAGGTGCACACGTCAGCAGAATTGCTGACTATTCACGACTACAAACGTCGCTCTGAGGACACTTGTGATTGTTCATACAAACACAAGGCTGATACTCGCCGCTGAAAAGTCAATGTTTATTATATTATAAAAAGTAAGACAAAAGCTTACTGATTAATTATAAAAATATTATAGTGCCTTGAAGAGGCCTAAGTTGGAGGATTTACGTTAGATAATTAAAAACAAAAGGCACGGATATATATATATTTGGTATAGGAAAAGGAACCGTGTTCCGACAAACTTACCCCTTTTGTCCTGGGCGATGAGATCTCGACGCACTGGATCCTGGGCTTTTTGAAGAAATTAGAAACAAATATATATATATATATACGTGCAAAACACTATCGTTAGAACAAAAAAATCTCGTTCTTAAACACAATCACTAATTGTATATATATATATATGTATGTATGTATGTAGATCCCTCGGCGGCACACGTCTGTTCCTACGGTAGGGTCTCAGGCAGCGGCGTCTCCAATGTCACTGCACTTCGCTTGATATTATTGCATTCATAAATGCCTGAGTTCACAATTTGTTTCTTCACGTTTGTCGGTAATTAATGCATTTAATTGCCTTTATTTTTCTGTCACTTTTTTTATGATTTTTGAATAGGTTTCTTGCACTTTATCTTCTTTTCTAGACCTGGCGGCATATCGCCTGTTCTAGGGCGTGCTTTTGGTCCTGACGTCCTTGCACGGATCGCTTGTACATCTTGACCACTTGCAGGATGATCACGAAAGCAAACATAGCGATGACGATCTTCAGATTATGGTTCACGTCCTGAATGTCGTCCTTGTGATCGATTATTTTGACGGTGTTGATCACATTGGCCGTACTATGGTCCACTTTGGAATTAGTTCCTCCCATGATGAAGTCCTTGATAATAAAAATAATTCTTCTTTAGGACGAGGGTGTAGTAGGACTATCTTCAGGATTCCGGTCTTGGCTGTAGTCGTTGGCGGCGTCGGGAATATAGTGCTCACACTATAGTGCCGTGAGATCAGAGTGAACTCTGTCTAACTTTTCTACCTAGCTACGGTGTTTTATACCAGTGTAGAGCTTTTTCTAGCCTCCCGTGATATTTGGGTTATTTAGGTGTTCCCACCTATGATTTCCCCTATCTGTAGCGTCAACGCCCGACCGATGCACTTTGCCAGCTGCCGGAGTATGGTTACCAGTAGGTCGATCGCGGTCATTGTTCTGATCGAAAAGATCGTCAAATTGCACATTCCGTTGCTTGTTTCGGTGAGTCAACGGGTCGATTGGCCCTCTCCCTTTGCCTTGAGGTTCGATATTGTTTTTTCTACGTACATCTTTCTCCATCAAATAAAATGAAGAAGAGGGCGTACGTAACAGGCTCGAAGTGATCGATGCGGACACGCATGGAATGACTTCGCAAAAAGGAATCTTCGTACGACCATCGAATAAGTGCTTGCTTCTCCCTTTTTTTTTTTTCTATTTTTTTCTACTTTTCAAAAGGCGCCCTTAACCGTGTGGCTTCGACCCACGCCTGTGAACAAGGAGTCTCATGTTCTACCGACTGAGCTAGCCGGGCTGTAACCTTCATTGGTGTTAATTTTGTGTGGGGTTGCGTTTGCTTTTACTATAGTGCTAATTACTTTGCTTTCGTGTGAACTTAATGTGGGGTTATATAATCATTAGTTCTTAGTGAAATTTAATTATAGTAGGAGGAATATCGTAGCTAATATGTTCTACTTTGACTTGATTAATCTGAAAAAAAAACTTCCCGTCGCTGGACGGAAACATACATACATACACATACCTGAAAAAAATAATAAAAGTACAAAGGGGGAAAAGTAACAACAACAAAGTGGAATACCTGCAACAAAAAAAAAAACAACACAAAAAAAATATAGGCTGTAGTCAGCAAAGAAAAGGAACAGAAAGAAAAATGAAATCGCCACTTTGCGGCTCCCTTTACATCGCTGTTTCTACTTAGCGAAACTTAACACCCCCAAAGAAAGGAAACTGATTTTAGATGAATACATATATATATATTTTTTTTTTTTTTTTTTTTTTTTTTTACATATTTGTTACGTCCTGGTGTTCATGATCTTCCGAGAATCCCTCCGGGCCTCCGCGCCTCCGCGCACCTCTCCGGGTCACGCTTTGCGAGCTTGTCTGCTGCGCGGTTCATCCGTCGGAGGAGCCGCTGCTCCTCCCGCTGCCGCCTATGGACATCAGCTTGAACTGTTGCCATTTGTCGATGAAACCTCTTAAGCAAGTCCTGGTCCCGTTTCCGGCTTTGCTTGAGGTCTTTTAACTCGTGCTGCAGAGGTGCGTTCCTCTCCCATTCCTCGGCTTCCCGGAGTATTTGGATTTCGAGCTGCTGCACTCGATCCTCTGTCCATTCTAGGCTCCTCTCGAGCCCGGAGAGACACTCCATGGCGGAACATAGTTCCGTTAGCTCCCGTTGGATCGTACGCCTGAGTGAGGACACATAGCAAGCTGTGTTCACAATTTGGCGGTACATTTCATTTGCCTGCATGGTGGTTTCTGGTAAGGTGTCGTTGCCTTGTCGGGGTTTATATAGCGGACCCGCTCTCCCGGATTCCATGTTCCCTAGTCCAATTCCGACGTTCTGAGCTTTTCACTCTCTTGCACTTTGGACGATCCTCGGATTTCACCCAGGGGTCAAGCGATATAGAGGTCTTTGGCATGGAATATGCCAACGCTCTTTCCACCGACATTTCCCAGCTCATATAACGCCTTGCCTTTACGCTGGAGTACAACACATCGAATTCGGTTCGGGCCAAGCTTGGCATTGTATCCCTCAGCTTTGTTACTCTGCCGGTAGTTTTTTCGATAGACAACTTGTCCAACGGAAAATTCCACCGGTTTGCTGCGGGTGTTATAGGCTTTCTCTGCCCGTTCATGGGTCTTGTTTAGTCCCTGGCTCACTTTCTGCCGGATAAGATCCATTTTATCCGGTAGGCTTATCTCAGGGTCTCCAGTCTGGATTCCACCCAGTTTCCTTAAGATAGGGTATGCAGTACCGTGTGTCACCATTTGTGTCCCAAACATGGCATAATAGGGTTCCATGCCTATCGATTCGTGTCGGCCACTCCTAAGTGTACATTCTATTCGGCTTAGCTGGGTATCCCAATTTCGCTGATCCGATGCAATTGTTGCCCGCAAAATTTGGAGCACCGATCGGTTTACCCTCTCCGCTGCATTCGCTTGCGGGGAATAGAGCCCCGTTCTCACGTGTCGAATACCGTAGCGGTTCATTAGCTCGGCAAACATTTGAGACACAAATTGTTTTCCATTGTCAGAGTGTATGTATTCGGGTACTCCGTACTGATGGAAAATTCGGGTCTCGAGGAATTTGACTACTTCTGATGCCACGGCATGTCTCATAGGCTGCAGCCAGACAAATTTGGAGAAGTGATCGAGGCATACAAAAATTACCGAGTTCCCAGTTTTGGTTCTCGGATACGGCCCCATAAAGTCGATAAACAACCTTTGACCGGCCCGTTCCGTGACCCTTTGTTCTCCCATGGGTGGTCGAATATTTTTATTGGTGGTCTTGCTGATCTTACAGACTTCGCACTCTTTCACTACCTTTTGCACATCAACTGCCATCCCTGGCCAGTAGTAAAACTGTCTCAGTTTGGCTAGGGATTTGTGCAAACCCCCATGCCCTGCGGTCATGGCATGATGTGCTCTCCAGACTAAGTCAGATCGCAGCTCGGCGGGTACCCAGAGCTTCCATGCTCGAGTTTCATCGACGGCATCCCCCGAGCTGAACCCTATTCGCTTGTATACAAAGCCGTCCGTTGTTTGTACGTCTGGGGTTTTTCCCTCATTCTGGTTTACTGCGTGTACCAATTTTGCATATTCCGGGGATTGGAACTCTGGTGAGTCTAAGTCTATCTGGACATCCTGTTCCTCTGCTTTCTCTTTCTGTAGCTCGTCCATATGCACTCGTGAGAGAGCATCTGGTACTACGTTAAGTGCTCCTTTACGATGCTCGATGGTGAAGTCGAACGCTTGCAGCTTCAGACTCCATCGTGCTAATCTGCCGGATAAATCCTTTTGACTCATCAGCCATTTTAGACTAGCATGATCGGTGATCACTTTGAACGGCATGCCTTCTACGTAAGCGCGGAATTTGGTGATGCTGAGAAGGGCGGCATAGCATTCTAGCTCTGTTATGCTATAATTCCGCTGTGCCTTGTTCAGTTTGGCTGACATGTAGGCGATCGGATGTTCGCCGCCTGAGTCATCAGTCTGAAACAAAACTCCTCCTACTCCAGTTGTTGATGCATCGCACTGAATGGTGAAGGGTTTTTTAAAGTCAGGGGTGACAAGTACAGGTGCTGATGCCATGTTAGCTTTTAGTTCCTCAAACGCCTTAATTGCCTCTTCGGACAATTCAAATTGCTTAACGCGGTCTTTCTTCAAACAATCATGAAGAGGTGCCGCTGTTTGGGCATAGTTTTGAATAAACCTCCTGTACCAGCCAGTCATCCCCAAAAACCTCCGCATCTGTTTGGGAGAGCTTGGTTGGGGAAATTCTTGGATCGACTGGATTTTTGAATCGTCAGTTCGTATGCATCCCCCTCCTACTACATAGCCTAGATATCTGGCCTGGCTATAGCAAAACTTACTTTTGTCGACATTTATTGTCAGTTTTGCGCGCTGCAGGCAGTCACTGACCTGCCTCAACATATCTAGGTGTTTTTCAAAAGTAGGTGAACAAACCAGTAGGTCATCGAGGTACACAAATACATTCTCGCGAAGCGACGCCGGTATTACTTTATCCATCAGTCGGCACATTCTTTGCGCTGCATTGCACAGGCCGAACGGCATGACTGTAAACTGATATAGTGGTCTGCCGGGTACTGTAAATGCGGTTTTCTCTCTACTTTTTGTTTCCAGGGGTATTTGCCAAAACGCGTCTTTTAAATCGATTGCGGAAATATAGTATGTTTCCTGTAAACGACTTAACAGACCTTCGATGTGTGGCAATGGGTATGCATCTTTGATTGTCCGGGAATTGACTTTGCGTGCGTCGAGGCAAAGGCGATTTTTCTGGCCTTTCTGTACTAGAGTCACTGGTGAACTCCAGCTGCTGTTACTCTCTTCGATCACACCTAGGCCAATCATGCGATCTAGCTCGGCATACACCAGTTTTTGCTTGGCTGGGGAAATCGGATAATGCCGCTGCTTGATCGGCAGGTCTTCGTCGGTTACTTCTATTATATGTTGCTCCAAGCCGGTCTTTCCTAAACCTTTATCCAGACATGATGGGTATGTCTCAATTACTCGTCTCAGCTTACTGTGTTGTTCTGGAGATAGCTGATGAGGCATGTAAGCGGTTTCGGGCTTAGGAGGATCGTTCATATCCAAGTCTCCGGTCATTAAGTCGTACTCCGGTGGTGCTTCGATGGCTGCAAACTCGGTTCCGCCCTTACCAAGGAATGTTAGGCCAAACGTATCCCAGAAGTTAATTCCGAAATAAAAACGTTGTGTCAAACCTGGTACTATCAAAAATTCCAGGTCCTTGGTCTCTCCTTCCCATTCCACGGGTAGGGTTATGGCTCCGACTACTCGGGTTTCGCCGCCACTAGCGGTGCGCACACATTCTTCGTTGAGCTTCCTTATGGGCCGTGTCCGGTTCCTTAGGAAGTCTTCCGCTCCTCTGCCAATACAATTCGCACTAGCGCCTGTATCCAGTAACGCTAGTATTTCTTCTCCGTCAACTTTGGTTTTGGCAAAGAAACGGTTATCGTTTTGTATGCTCACTACCGTGTCTACTACTTTCTGCTTGAGCTTGCGATATTCTGCTCGGGCATCATATAGTCTCTGCATCTTCCGTGTGTCTCTTGTCGTGTTGTCCGTATCTTCCGAGCCTTGGAAGATACGCTGTCTTGCCAGTTCATACTCCCTCTCTCGTTGTTCTAGGCTCTTATGGGGAGAGATCTGTCTGGGAATGGTGGTCTTTACGGGAATGTGACTGCTTTGATCCGCCCGGCTGTCCCGGTCTGGCCTGACGGACTCCGCGGAAAAGCCGCTGGGTTAGCGTTTGCATCGCCTTCGATCCTTTCACACAATCGGCAGGTGGCGTCATGGAATCTCGTAAGGCAGGGATCTTCTTTTGGATGTTTTCTATAGAAGTCCGCTGATTTGCCGCATTTATAGCAGACTAACTCGTGGAGTGGTCCTCGGCATCCCTGCCCGTTTTCTAGCCCCGATCGGTTGTCTCTTCGCTTCCGGTTAAATTCTTCTACAGTCACAGCGTCCGGAAAATCTTGTGGTGTTTGATAATCCTCGAGTTCACTGACCGGCCTGCTTCGCGCGGCCCTGCCGTTACTCCTTAACCAGCGGTCCACTCTAAGTCCTTCTTTTTTCAGATCCGCTAGTGACCTAATCGGGGATGTCAGCAACAAGCTTCCCATCTGGGCATTTAGATTGTCCTTGATAAGCTCCACAAATTTCTCTTCTTCTAGCTTGTTCTGCAATCGGAAATGCAAGTTATGCATATCAGATACATAGTCGCTAAAAGATTCGTTCTGCCCTTGTCGCCGCTCCATCAACTCCTTGATCTTCATCAAGTCACTCCCGGAGGAGGAAAAAGCGCGTTTCATTTCCCTGGTTAACGAGTAGTAGTCAAACTCGTAGTCCTCGGCTCGATCTTCCATCAGCTGCCAATACCACTTGCTGGCAACTCCTACCAACAAGCTATGGAATTCTCGGAACACTTGTCGCTGGTCTATTCCATAAAGTTCTTGCAACCGTTCGACGCGGAACAAGAAACTTTCGACCGTCATACTGCGGCTGTTCCCATCAAACTTCAGATTCCATTTGTCTAGTCGGACTCCTTTCAACGCCGGGAATCCGGGGCTTCGGTCGTACTCTGGGTGTCGGGGATAACTTGTGTCCGGGCCGTTATTTCGGGGTTGGTGGTGTTGGGATGTGTCGGGGCGCCGGGGATCTCGAAGCCGATGCCTCTGGCTATTGAGAGTCTCCTGCGATAGCGGTTCGAGAGGCGGCGTCTCTTGGTAGCACAAGAAGCTGTCAGATGGGTGTGCCGGAAACCGAGGTGGTGGTGGTAATACTGGCTGCTCCACCCTCATGGACTGTGAGGATCGTAGTTCCACTACTTGCGCCTTTAACGCTTCTATCTGCGCTTGCATGGCTACCTGTGTCTCATTATTTTGTTTAATCACTGATCGCATTATCTGCTCTCTTCTCTCGGCAGCTTCTAAACTGCTTGTCGGGTTGGCCTCATACTGTGGGAGCATACTTGAGCGTCCCTTTGGCTGACCCAGAGGAAAATTTTCTCCCCCTACGGCTCCTTCGGTTTCGTCTAATTGATCCATGTTGTCCTCAATGGATCTACTTTCTTCTTGCTCTTCCGATTCGCGGAAGATACTTAGGTTGTCTCTGTCGAGCGAACTGGTTCTCCGTGGCGTGGCGTCAGCACTTGCACTCCTGTGTGCCTGATTTGCTCCCCGTGTTGCCGATCGGGTAATTCTTCCCGTCGTGGATTGGAAAAGCACTTTCTTCTTTGTCCCCTTCATTTGGGCCAAAGATTCTTTTAGTCGCTTAAATATCTTTTTCACTTGTGTTTCACTTGTGCTCTTGAGCAATGACACACACTTTATACTTGTCTTATTTTTTTTTTTTTTTTTTCCCGTTCACTCGCGCGATCAGCCAGGTACTGCTGACTAAGGTTTGCGAATATAAACCAAAGATAATGGGGGTGCTGTGTTGCGATTAACAAGTATCTCTTTGGTGAAGAATCCGTCCGATTTTTTAAGCCCCACAAACAAGAAAAACAAATATCCCTAACTAGAGGTATTAGCAGCTTCTACACAACTGGGTTCCACTGAACTAACAGCTCTTCTTCCCTTCTAGTCAGCTTTAACGTTCACAACGGGAACTAGCTGCGCCTAGAAGAAAAGTCTGTCCGAAATCCCCCTCCCGCCAGTCGTCGGAAATCAGGTTATTTGACCGATCATTCTCGGGCTCCACAACCTGCTGCTATCTGACCGATCATTCTCGGGATCCACAGCAGTTTTCCTATTTCTCTGGACTCGAGCCTATCAAACGACCGGACCATCTAGCCCAGTACGTCGTGTAGCGTCGGCTAGAGAAACTAAAATACGTCCCCCGCCCAAATATGTCAAAGGATGCCGTAAAGACTCGAGCCTATCAAACGACCAGACTCTTGGCCTAGTACGTCGTGTAGCGTCGGCTTTACGTTTCCTGTCAGTTCCCCCACCCACCTTTTCTGTCCTGGATCGACAATCGCACAATAGATCCGCACCGCAATGGCTAAATGCGTTACCGTAACGTCTGCGCTCCTGCGCTTTCTGAACTCGAGCCTATCAAACGACCGGGCTTCCCCTAGTACGTCGTGTAGCGTCGGCCAAAAAGCACATCTAAATTGTATTTACGTTAATTTCCAAAGATAGAAAGGTCAGTCGGCATATAGTTATATAGTATTATAAAAGAAAACTTCATATCTCCCAATGAAAATTTTTAGCAATTCTTCTTATGAAAGAAACAAAGGATATCTATGATTTTAGAAATGTAATGGCAATTCCTAAAGTCATACCTCTATTCTGAGACAAAGTCTTGCTTGAGAGGCCTCTCAATTCTGACTGTCACAGAAGTTGGGGACTTTTGAACTCAATTTTTAAAAATAAAAACAAATTAATACACGCGCGCTTCTCTACTTAAAACCCTTGTCCTTAAGAAATATGAAATATCCATTGCGTTGGGCGCCAATTCTGTTACGTGGGCATATTAGTGCCCTAGTCCTGAAAGGACTTGGGCCGAAGGAAAGACATCCGATGTTCAGGCACCAATTTTGCCGGCATAAGCTCGCCGGATGGGGTGGGTTCTTGGTAAGCCTTTCTCCTCTCCAACATAACGAGAATAAATATTAAAGATGCCTGAAAACAGTAAAAGTTGTAAAGTCCGTCGGTCATCAGTCTACATTGCCCCACAAGCTAAGCTTTTGCTTGATCGTAATATGATCGGGCAATGTTTCGGCCACATTCCCTCCCCTTCACACTATGGTGTGCCAAATGGATCGTCGCGGGCCGCGCAATACGATCCCCTATTGTCAAGGTTGTTCGTCAAAAGTTATGTCATTATTCCTCACCTACTCCACTTATCGCGTCAGCAACCCCCGTTTGAAAACTTAGCACTTCATGTTTTAAGTTCGTTTTCACATTACAATTTTATTGGATAAGATATTGGCTAGTGCCATTTATGAGTAATATTATGTTTAGGAATACATATGAATTTAATTTTTAATTGACCAACAAAATTTGTTAGCGGAGAGTATCGAATTTATCACCCGTACAAAGGTGCACACGTCAGCAGAATTGCTGACTATTCACGACTACAAACGTCGCTCTGAGGACACTTGTGATTGTTCATACAAACACAAGGCTGATACTCGCCGCTGAAAAGTCAATGTTTATTATATTATAAAAAGTAAGACAAAAGCTTACTGATTAATTATAAAAATATTATAGTGCCTTGAAGAGGCCTAAGTTGGAGGATTTACGTTAGATAATTAAAAACAAAAGGCACGGATATATATATATTTGGTATAGGAAAAGGAACCGTGTTCCGACAAACTTACCCCTTTTGTCCTGGGCGATGAGATCTCGACGCACTGGATCCTGGGCTTTTTGAAGAAATTAGAAACAAATATATATATATATATACGTGCAAAACACTATCGTTAGAACAAAAAAATCTCGTTCTTAAACACAATCACTAATTGTATATATATATATATGTATGTATGTATGTAGATCCCTCGGCGGCACACGTCTGTTCCTACGGTAGGGTCTCAGGCAGCGGCGTCTCCAATGTCACTGCACTTCGCTTGATATTATTGCATTCATAAATGCCTGAGTTCACAATTTGTTTCTTCACGTTTGTCGGTAATTAATGCATTTAATTGCCTTTATTTTTCTGTCACTTTTTTTATGATTTTTGAATAGGTTTCTTGCACTTTATCTTCTTTTCTAGACCTGGCGGCATATCGCCTGTTCTAGGGCGTGCTTTTGGTCCTGACGTCCTTGCACGGATCGCTTGTACATCTTGACCACTTGCAGGATGATCACGAAAGCAAACATAGCGATGACGATCTTCAGATTATGGTTCACGTCCTGAATGTCGTCCTTGTGATCGATTATTTTGACGGTGTTGATCACATTGGCCGTACTATGGTCCACTTTGGAATTAGTTCCTCCCATGATGAAGTCCTTGATAATAAAAATAATTCTTCTTTAGGACGAGGGTGTAGTAGGACTATCTTCAGGATTCCGGTCTTGGCTGTAGTCGTTGGCGGCGTCGGGAATATAGTGCTCACACTATAGTGCCGTGAGATCAGAGTGAACTCTGTCTAACTTTTCTACCTAGCTACGGTGTTTTATACCAGTGTAGAGCTTTTTCTAGCCTCCCGTGATATTTGGGTTATTTAGGTGTTCCCACCTATGATTTCCCCTATCTGTAGCGTCAACGCCCGACCGATGCACTTTGCCAGCTGCCGGAGTATGGTTACCAGTAGGTCGATCGCGGTCATTGTTCTGATCGAAAAGATCGTCAAATTGCACATTCCGTTGCTTGTTTCGGTGAGTCAACGGGTCGATTGGCCCTCTCCCTTTGCCTTGAGGTTCGATATTGTTTTTTCTACGTACATCTTTCTCCATCAAATAAAATGAAGAAGAGGGCGTACGTAACAGGCTTGGTGCCTCCTAGAAAACGGGCAGGGATGCCGAGGACCACTCCACGAGTTAGTCTGCTATAAATGCGGCAAATCAGCGGACTTCTATAGAAAACATCCAAAAGAAGATCCCTGCCTTACGAGATTCCATGACGCCACCTGCCGATTGTGTGAAAGGATCGAAGGCGATGCAAACGCTAACCCAGCGGCTTTTCCGCGGAGTCCGTCAGGCCAGACCGGGACAGCCGGGCGGATCAAAGCAGTCACATTCCCGTAAAGACCACCATTCCCAGACAGATCTCTCCCCATAAGAGCCTAGAACAACGAGAGAGGGAGTATGAACTGGCAAGACAGCGTATCTTCCAAGGCTCGGAAGATACGGACAACACGACACGGGACACACGGAAGATGCAGAAGCTATATGATGCCCGAGCAGAATATCGCAAGCTCAAGCAGAAAGTAGTAGACACGGTAGTGAGCATACAAAACGATAACCGTTTCTTTGCCAAAACCAAAGTTGACGGAGAAGAAATACTAGCGTTACTGGATACAGGCGCTAGTGCGAATTGTATTGGCAGAGGAGCGGAAAACTTCCTAAGGAACCGGACACGGCCCATAAGGAAGCTCAACGAAGAATGTGTGCGCACCGCTAGTGGCAGCGAAACCCGAGTAGTCGGAGCCATAACCCTACCCGTGGAATGGGAAGGAGAGACCAAGGACCTGGAATTTTTGATAGTACCAGGTTTGACACAACGTTTTTATTTCGGAATTAACTTCTGGGATACGTTTGGCCTAACATTCCTTGGTAAGGGCGGAACCGAGTTTGCAGCCATCGAAGCACCACCGGAGTACGACTTAATGACCGGAGACTTGGATATGAACGATCCTCCTAAGCCCGAAACCGCTTACATGCCTCATCAGCTATCTCCAGAACAACACAGTAAGCTGAGACGAGTAATTGAGACATACCCATCATGTCTGGATAAAGGTTTAGGAAAGACCGGCTTGGAGCAACATATAATAGAAGTAACCGACGAAGACCTGCCGATCAAGCAGCGGCATTATCCGATTTCCCCAGCCAAGCAAAAACTGGTGTATGCCGAGCTAGATCGCATGATTGGCCTAGGTGTGATCGAAGAGAGTAACAGCAGCTGGAGTTCACCAGTGACTCTAGTACAGAAAGGCCAGAAAAATCGCCTTTGCCTCGACGCACGCAAAGTCAATTCCCGGACAATCAAAGATGCATACCCATTGCCACACATCGAAGGTCTGTTAAGTCGTTTACAGGAAACATACTATATTTCCGCAATCGATTTAAAAGACGCGTTTTGGCAAATACCCCTGGAAACAAAAAGTAGAGAGAAAACCGCATTTACAGTACCCGGCAGACCACTATATCAGTTTACAGTCATGCCGTTCGGCCTGTGCAATGCAGCGCAAAGAATGTGCCGACTGATGGATAAAGTAATACCGGCGTCGCTTCGCGAGAATGTATTTGTGTACCTCGATGACCTACTGGTTTGTTCACCTACTTTTGAAAAACACCTAGATATGTTGAGGCAGGTCAGTGACTGCCTGCAGCGCGCAAAACTGACAATAAATGTCGACAAAAGTAAGTTTTGTTATAGCCAGGCCAGATATCTAGGCTATGTAGTAGGAGGGGGATGCATACGAACGGACGATTCGAAAATCCAGTCAATCCAGGAATTTCCCCAACCAAGCTCTCCCAAACAGATGCGGAGGTTTTTGGGGATGACTGGCTGGTACAGGAGGTTTATTCAAAACTATGCCCAAACAGCGGCACCTCTTCATGATTGTTTGAAGAAAGACCGCGTTAAGCAATTTGAATTGTCCGAAGAGGCAATTAAGGCGTTTGAGGAACTAAAAGCTAACATGGCATCAGCACCTGTACTTGTCACCCCTGACTTTAAAAAACCCTTCACCATTCAGTGCGATGCATCAACAACTGGAGTAGGAGGAGTTTTGTTTCAGACTGATGACTCAGGCGGCGAACATCCGATCGCCTACATGTCAGCCAAACTGAACAAGGCACAGCGGAATTATAGCATAACAGAGCTAGAATGCTATGCCGCCCTTCTCAGCATCACCAAATTCCGCGCTTACGTAGAAGGCATGCCGTTCAAAGTGATCACCGATCATGCTAGTCTAAAATGGCTGATGAGTCAAAAGGATTTATCCGGCAGATTAGCACGATGGAGTCTGAAGCTGCAAGCGTTCGACTTCACCATCGAGCATCGTAAAGGAGCACTTAACGTAGTACCAGATGCTCTCTCACGAGTGCATATGGACGAGCTACAGAAAGAGAAAGCAGAGGAACAGGATGTCCAGATAGACTTAGACTCACCAGCGTTCCAATCCCCGGAATATGCAAAATTGGTACACGCAGTAAACCAGAATGAGGGAAAAACCCCAAACGTACAAACAACGGACGGCTTTGTATACAAGCGAATAGGGTTCAGCTCGGGGGATGCCGTCGATGAAACTCGAGCATGGAAGCTCTGGGTACCCGCCGAGCTGCGATCTGACTTAGTCTGGAGAGCACATCATGCCATGACCGCAGGGCATGGGGGTTTGCACAAATCCCTAGCCAAACTGAGACAGTTTTACTACTGGCCAGGGATGGCAGTTGATGTGCAAAAGGTAGTGAAAGAATGCGAAGTCTGTAAGATCAGCAAGACCACCAATAAAAATATTCGACCACCCATGGGAGAACAAAGGGTCACGGAACGGGCCGGTCAAAGGTTGTTTATCGACTTTATGGGGCCGTATCCGAGAACCAAAACTGGGAACTCGGTAATTTTTGTATGCCTCGATCACTTCTCCAAATTTGTCTGGCTGCAGCCTATGAGACATGCCGTGGCATCAGAAGTAGTCAAATTCCTCGAGACCCGAATTTTCCATCAGTACGGAGTACCCGAATACATACACTCTGACAATGGAAAACAATTTGTGTCTCAAATGTTTGCCGAGCTAATGAACCGCTACGGTATTCGACACGTGAGAACGGGGCTCTATTCCCCGCAAGCGAATGCAGCGGAGAGGGTAAACCGATCGGTGCTCCAAATTTTGCGGGCAACAATTGCATCGGATCAGCGAAATTGGGATACCCAGCTAAGCCGAATAGAATGTACACTTAGGAGTGGCCGACACGAATCGATAGGCATGGAACCCTATTATGCCATGTTTGGGACACAAATGGTGACACACGGTACTGCATACCCTATCTTAAGGAAACTGGGTGGAATCCAGACTGGAGACCCTGAGATAAGCCTACCGGATAAAATGGATCTTATCCGGCAGAAAGTGAGCCAGGGACTAAACAAGACCCATGAACGGGCAGAGAAAGCCTATAACACCCGCAGCAAACCGGTGGAATTTTCCGTTGGACAAGTTGTCTATCGAAAAAACTACCGGCAGAGTAACAAAGCTGAGGGATACAATGCCAAGCTTGGCCCGAATCGGGTTCGCTGTGTTGTACTTCAGCGCAAGGGCAAGGCGTTATACGAGCTGGGAAATGTCGGTGGGAAGAGTGTTGGCATATTCCATGCCAAAGACCTCTATTTCGCTTGAACTCCCTCTGGTTGGAATTCGAGGATCAGTCCCATTTCAAGAGAGGGAAAAGCTCGGAACGTCGGAATTGGACAAGGGAACATGGAATCCGGGAGAGCGGGTCCGTTATATAAACCTCGGCAAGGGGACTGCTGTCATTCAGCATGATGACCACTCTAGAGCAGCAACAAGGAATTACCGAGACCGCTCGTAAGGTGCAAGCCTTACGGGGGTCTATCGAAGAATGGGACCATCGCGTGACGGTGGTCTCCAACAAAATAAAGGAGGCGCATGACAGCATGCGTAGAGACTTCCACTGCATTCAGCAGCTGTGGACGGAAGTCCAGGAATTGAGGAAAGAAGAGCCGGACCGGCGAAATAAGCGACGGATTTCCCGTTGTAAACGCCTTATCCGGCAACGTCTGGACTACGAGGAGCGCCTCAAAGGTCTACTACAAGGACTGCAGGAGGACCTTGAGCAAGCCCGGATATCCTTGAACAAACAACAAAACAAGGAGCTGGAGTTGATCGCAGGCTTGCACAAGGCCATAATAAAGTTGGCCAGGACCAGTCCAGAGCGAGCTTTGCAGGCCAGGAGGGACCTGCTAGTAATTTTATAAAAAAAAAAAAAAAAAAAAAAAAAAAAACAAGATAATAATAAATAAATAATTAAATTATAAATACAAATATTTGTCATCTCTGGGGGAAAAGTGCAATAAGCAAAACCTCGAACGACACCGCGATGATAATCCAATCGCAGAGGTGGGTAATGTTGGCTGGCCGCAACACCCATGCTCGTACACGGAAATACGATATATTTTTGTGTTTTCCTGTCTTTGCTGACTACAGCGCATATTTTCTTTTTCCAGGTATTATTTTTGTGTTGTAATTTTTGTTTTCTTTTAGGTATGTATGTATATGTATATGTATGTATGTTTCTGTCCAGTGACGGAAAGTTTTTTTTCAGATAACCCCTATACACAATCGTGCCCATCGAAAAACCTACCTACATAATTATCCGTATGATCCTATTTTGATTGCCAATTAATTATTCTTGTTGCGTAAATTGATAATAGCCCGGTTAGAGCAGTCGGATGAACATGAGACCCTTGGTCCAGGAGTGGGTCGAAACCACACGTTTAAGGGCGCCTAAATAATGAGAAAGAAAAAAACAAAACAAGCACTTATTCGATGGTCGTACGAAGATTCCTTTTTGCGAAGTCATTCCATGCGTGTCCGCATCGATCACTTCGAGCCTGTTACGTACGCCCTCTTCTTCATTTTATTTGATGGAGAAAGATGTACGTAGAAAAAACAATATCGAACCTCAAGGCAAAGGGAGAGGGCCAATCGACCCGTTGACTCACCGAAACAAGCAACGGAATGTGCAATTTGACGATCTTTTCGATCAGAACAATGACCGCGATCGACCTACTGGTAACCATACTCCGGCAGCTGGCAAAGTGCATCGGTCGGGCGTTGACGCTACAGATAGGGGAAATCATAGGTGGGAACACCTAAATAACCCAAATATCACGGGAGGCTAGAAAAAGCTCTACACTGGTATAAAACACCGTAGCTAGGTAGAAAAGTTAGACAGAGTTCACTCTGATCTCACGGCACTATAGTGTGAGCACTATATTCCCGACGCCGCCAACGACTACAGCCAAGACCGGAATCCTGAAGATAGTCCTACTACACCCTCGTCCTAAAGAAGAATTATTTTTATTATCAAGGACTTCATCATGGGAGGAACTAATTCCAAAGTGGACCATAGTACGGCCAATGTGATCAACACCGTCAAAATAATCGATCACAAGGACGACATTCAGGACGTGAACCATAATCTGAAGATCGTCATCGCTATGTTTGCTTTCGTGATCATCCTGCAAGTGGTCAAGATGTACAAGCGATCCGTGCAAGGACGTCAAGACCAAAAGCACGCCCTAGAACAGGCGATATGCCGCCAGGTCTAGAAAAGAAGATAAAGTGCAAGAAACCTATTCAAAAATCATAAAAAAGTGACAGAAAAATAAAGGCAATGAAATGTCTTAATTACCGACAAACGTGAAGCAAAACAAAAAGAAAAAAACAAATTGTGAACCAAGGCATTTATGAATGCTAGTGCAACAGCAATAATATCAAGAAGGAGTGCAGTGACATTGGAGACGCAGCTGCTTGAGACCCTACCGTAGGAACAGACGTGTGCCGCCGAGGGATCTACATACATACATACATATATATATATATACAATTAGTGATTGTGTTTAAGAACGAGATTTTTTTGTTCTAACGATAGTGTTTTGCACGTATATATATATATATATTTGTTTCTAATTTCTTCAAAAAGCCCAGGATCCAGTGCGTCGAGATCTCATCGCCCAGGACAAAAGGGGTAAGTTTGTCGGAACACGGTTCCTTTTCCTATACCAAATATATATATATCCGTGCCTTTTGTTTTTAATTATCTAACGTAAATCCTCCAACTTAGGCCTCTTCAAGGCACTATAATATTTTTATAATTAATCAGTAAGCTTTTGTCTTACTTTTTATAATATAATAAACATTGACTTTTCAGCGGCGAGTATCAGCCTTGTGTTTGTATGAACAATCACAAGTGTCCTCAGAGCGACGTTTGTAGTCGTGAATAGTCAGCAATTCTGCTGACGTGTGCACCTTTGTACGGGTGATAAATTCGATACTCTCCGCTAACAAATTTTGTTGGTCAATTAAAAATTAAATTCATATGTATTCCTAAACATAATATTACTCATAAATGGCACTAGCCAATATCTTATCCAATAAAATTGTAATGTGAAAACGAACTTAAAACATGAAGTGCTAAGTTTTCAAACGGGGGTTGCTGACGCGATAAGTGGAGTAGGTGAGGAATAATGACATAACTTTTGACGAACAACCTTGACAATAGGGGATCGTATTGCGCGGCCCGCGACGATCCATTTGGCACACCATAGTGTGAAGGGGAGGGAATGTGGCCGAAACATTGCCCGATCATATTACGATCAAGCAAAAGCTTAGCTTGTGGGGCAATGTAGACTGATGACCGACGGACTTTACAACTTTTACTGTTTTCAGGCATCTTTAATATTTATTCTCGTTATGTTGGAGAGGAGAAAGGCTTACCAAGAACCCACCCCATCCGGCGAGCTTATGCCGGCAAAATTGGTGCCTGAACATCGGATGTCTTTCCTTCGGCCCAAGTCCTTTCAGGACTAGGGCACTAATATGCCCACGTAACAGAATTAAATATGCGTGTTCCCATATTGTCTAGTGGTTAGGATATCCGGCTCTCACCCGGAAGGCCCGGGTTCAATTCCCGGTATGGGAACCAGAAAAAGCCTGTTACGTACGCCCTCTTCTTCATTTTATTTGATGGAGAAAGATGTACGTAGAAAAAACAATATCGAACCTCAAGGCAAAGGGAGAGGGCCAATCGACCCGTTGACTCACCGAAACAAGCAACGGAATGTGCAATTTGACGATCTTTTCGATCAGAACAATGACCGCGATCGACCTACTGGTAACCATACTCCGGCAGCTGGCAAAGTGCATCGGTCGGGCGTTGACGCTACAGATAGGGGAAATCATAGGTGGGAACACCTAAATAACCCAAATATCACGGGAGGCTAGAAAAAGCTCTACACTGGTATAAAACACCGTAGCTAGGTAGAAAAGTTAGACAGAGTTCACTCTGATCTCACGGCACTATAGTGTGAGCACTATATTCCCGACGCCGCCAACGACTACAGCCAAGACCGGAATCCTGAAGATAGTCCTACTACACCCTCGTCCTAAAGAAGAATTATTTTTATTATCAAGGACTTCATCATGGGAGGAACTAATTCCAAAGTGGACCATAGTACGGCCAATGTGATCAACACCGTCAAAATAATCGATCACAAGGACGACATTCAGGACGTGAACCATAATCTGAAGATCGTCATCGCTATGTTTGCTTTCGTGATCATCCTGCAAGTGGTCAAGATGTACAAGCGATCCGTGCAAGGACGTCAAGACCAAAAGCACGCCCTAGAACAGGCGATATGCCGCCAGGTCTAGAAAAGAAGATAAAGTGCAAGAAACCTATTCAAAAATCATAAAAAAGTGACAGAAAAATAAAGGCAATGAAATGTCTTAATTACCGACAAACGTGAAGCAAAACAAAAAGAAAAAAACAAATTGTGAACCAAGGCATTTATGAATGCTAGTGCAACAGCAATAATATCAAGAAGGAGTGCAGTGACATTGGAGACGCAGCTGCTTGAGACCCTACCGTAGGAACAGACGTGTGCCGCCGAGGGATCTACATACATACATACATATATATATATATACAATTAGTGATTGTGTTTAAGAACGAGATTTTTTTGTTCTAACGATAGTGTTTTGCACGTATATATATATATATATTTGTTTCTAATTTCTTCAAAAAGCCCAGGATCCAGTGCGTCGAGATCTCATCGCCCAGGACAAAAGGGGTAAGTTTGTCGGAACACGGTTCCTTTTCCTATACCAAATATATATATATCCGTGCCTTTTGTTTTTAATTATCTAACGTAAATCCTCCAACTTAGGCCTCTTCAAGGCACTATAATATTTTTATAATTAATCAGTAAGCTTTTGTCTTACTTTTTATAATATAATAAACATTGACTTTTCAGCGGCGAGTATCAGCCTTGTGTTTGTATGAACAATCACAAGTGTCCTCAGAGCGACGTTTGTAGTCGTGAATAGTCAGCAATTCTGCTGACGTGTGCACCTTTGTACGGGTGATAAATTCGATACTCTCCGCTAACAAATTTTGTTGGTCAATTAAAAATTAAATTCATATGTATTCCTAAACATAATATTACTCATAAATGGCACTAGCCAATATCTTATCCAATAAAATTGTAATGTGAAAACGAACTTAAAACATGAAGTGCTAAGTTTTCAAACGGGGGTTGCTGACGCGATAAGTGGAGTAGGTGAGGAATAATGACATAACTTTTGACGAACAACCTTGACAATAGGGGATCGTATTGCGCGGCCCGCGACGATCCATTTGGCACACCATAGTGTGAAGGGGAGGGAATGTGGCCGAAACATTGCCCGATCATATTACGATCAAGCAAAAGCTTAGCTTGTGGGGCAATGTAGACTGATGACCGACGGACTTTACAACTTTTACTGTTTTCAGGCATCTTTAATATTTATTCTCGTTATGTTGGAGAGGAGAAAGGCTTACCAAGAACCCACCCCATCCGGCGAGCTTATGCCGGCAAAATTGGTGCCTGAACATCGGATGTCTTTCCTTCGGCCCAAGTCCTTTCAGGACTAGGGCACTAATATGCCCACGTAACAGAATTGGCGCCCAACGAAATGGATATTTCATATTTCTTAAGGACAAGGGTTTTAAGTAGAGAAGCGCGCGTGTATTAATTTGTTTTTATTTTTAAAAATTGAGTTCAAAAGTCCCCAACTTCTGTGACAGTCAGAATTGAGAGGTCTCTCAAGCAAGACTTTGTCTCAGAATAGAGGTATGACTTTAGGAATTGCCATTACATTTCTAAAATCATAGATATCCTTTGTTTCTTTCATAAGAAAAATTGCTAAAAATTTCCATCGGGAGATATGAAGTTTTCTTTTATAATACTATATAACTATATGCCGACTGACCTTTCTATCTTTGGAAATTAACGTAAATACAATTTAGATGTGCTTTTTGGCCGACGCTACACGACGTACTAGGGGAAGCCCGGTCGTTTGATAGGCTCGAGTTCAGAAAGCGCAGGAGCGCAGACGTTACGGTAACGCATTTAGCCATTGCGGTGCGGATCTATTGTGCGATTGTCGATCCAGGACAGAAAAGGTGGGTGGGGGAACTGACAGGAAACGTAAAGCCGACGCTACACGACGTACTGGGCCAAGAGTCTGGTCGTTTGATAGGCTCGAGTCTTTACGGCATCCTTTGACATATTTGGGCGGGGGACGTATTTTAGTTTCTCTGGCCGACGCTACACGACGTACTGGGCTAGATGGTCCGGTCGTTTGATAGGCTCGAGTCCAGAGAAATAGGAAAACTGCTGTGGATCCCGAGAATGATCGGTCAGATAGCAGCAGGTTGTGGAGCCCGAGAATGATCGGTCAAATAACCTGATTTCCGACGACTGGCGGGAGGGGGATTTCGGACAGACTTTTCTTCTAGGCGCAGCTAGTTCCCGTTGTGAACGCTAAAGCTGACTAGAAGGGAAGAAGAGCTGTTAGTTCAGTGGAACCCAGTTGTGTAGAAGCTGCTAATACCTCTAATTAGGGATATTTGTTTTTCTTGTTTGTGGGGCTTAAATATCGGACGGATTCTTCACCAAAGAGATACTTAGTAATCGCAAAACAGCACCCCCCATTATCTTTGATTTATATTCGCAAACCTTAGTCAGCAGTACTTGGCTGATCGCGCGAGTGAACGAAAAAGAATAAGACAAGGGTAAAGTGTGTGTCATTGCTCAAGAGCACAAGCGAAACACAAGTGAAAAAGATATTTAAGCGACTAAAAGTATCTTTGGCCCAAATGAAGGGGACAAAGAAGAAAGTGCTTTTCCAATCCACGACGGGAAGAATTACCCGATCGGCAACACGGGGAGCAAATCAGGCACACAGGAGTGCAAGTGCTGACGCCACGCCACGGAGACCCAGTTCTCTCGACAGAGACAACCTAAGTATCTTCCGCGAATCGGAAGAGCAAGAAGAAAGTAGATCCATTGAGGACAACATGGATCAATTAGACGAAACCGAAGGAGCCGTAGGGGGAGAAAATTTTCCTCTGGGTCAGCCAAAGGGACGCTCAAGTATGCTCCCACAGTATGAGGCCAACCCGACAAGCAGTTTAGAAGCTGCCGAGAGAAGAGAGCAGATAATGCGATCAGTGATTAAACAAAATAATGAGACACAGGTAGCCATGCAAGCGCAGATAGAAGCGTTAAAGGCGCAAGTAGTGGAACTACGATCCTCACAGTCCATGAGGGTGGAGCAGCCAGTATTACCACCACCACCTCGGTTTCCGGCACACCCATCTGACAGCTTCTTGTGCTACCAAGAGACGCCGCCTCTCGAACCGCTATCGCAGGAGACTCTCAATAGCCAGAGGCATCGGCTTCGAGATCCCCGGCGCCCCGACACATCCCAACACCACCAACCCCGAAATAACGGCCCGGACACAAGTTATCCCCGACACCCAGAGTACGACCGAAGCCCCGGATTCCCGGCGTTGAAAGGAGTCCGACTAGACAAATGGAATCTGAAGTTTGATGGGAACAGCCGCAGTATGACGGTCGAAAGTTTCTTGTTCCGCGTCGAACGGTTGCAAGAACTTTATGGAATAGACCAGCGACAAGTGTTCCGAGAATTCCATAGCTTGTTGGTAGGAGTTGCCAGCAAGTGGTATTGGCAGCTGATGGAAGATCGAGCCGAGGACTACGAGTTTGACTACTACTCGTTAACCAGGGAAATGAAACGCGCTTTTTCCTCCTCCGGGAGTGACTTGATGAAGATCAAGGAGTTGATGGAGCGGCGACAAGGGCAGAACGAATCTTTTAGCGACTATGTATCTGATATGCATAACTTGCATTTCCGATTGCAGAACAAGCTAGAAGAAGAGAAATTTGTGGAGCTTATCAAGGACAATCTAAATGCCCAGATGGGAAGCTTGTTGCTGACATCCCCGATTAGGTCACTAGCGGATCTGAAAAAAGAAGGACTTAGAGTGGACCGCTGGTTAAGGAGTAACGGCAGGGCCGCGCGAAGCAGGCCGGTCAGTGAACTCGAGGATTATCAAACACCACAAGATTTTCCGGACGCTGTGACTGTAGAAGAATTTAACCGGAAGCGAAGAGACAACCGATCGGGGCTAGAAAACGGGCAGGGATGCCGAGGACCACTCCACGAGTTAGTCTGCTATAAATGCGGCAAATCAGCGGACTTCTATAGAAAACATCCAAAAGAAGATCCCTGCCTTACGAGATTCCATGACGCCACCTGCCGATTGTGTGAAAGGATCGAAGGCGATGCAAACGCTAACCCAGCGGCTTTTCCGCGGAGTCCGTCAGGCCAGACCGGGACAGCCGGGCGGATCAAAGCAGTCACATTCCCGTAAAGACCACCATTCCCAGACAGATCTCTCCCCATAAGAGCCTAGAACAACGAGAGAGGGAGTATGAACTGGCAAGACAGCGTATCTTCCAAGGCTCGGAAGATACGGACAACACGACAAGAGACACACGGAAGATGCAGAGACTATATGATGCCCGAGCAGAATATCGCAAGCTCAAGCAGAAAGTAGTAGACACGGTAGTGAGCATACAAAACGATAACCGTTTCTTTGCCAAAACCAAAGTTGACGGAGAAGAAATACTAGCGTTACTGGATACAGGCGCTAGTGCGAATTGTATTGGCAGAGGAGCGGAAGACTTCCTAAGGAACCGGACACGGCCCATAAGGAAGCTCAACGAAGAATGTGTGCGCACCGCTAGTGGCGGCGAAACCCGAGTAGTCGGAGCCATAACCCTACCCGTGGAATGGGAAGGAGAGACCAAGGACCTGGAATTTTTGATAGTACCAGGTTTGACACAACGTTTTTATTTCGGAATTAACTTCTGGGATACGTTTGGCCTAACATTCCTTGGTAAGGGCGGAACCGAGTTTGCAGCCATCGAAGCACCACCGGAGTACGACTTAATGACCGGAGACTTGGATATGAACGATCCTCCTAAGCCCGAAACCGCTTACATGCCTCATCAGCTATCTCCAGAACAACACAGTAAGCTGAGACGAGTAATTGAGACATACCCATCATGTCTGGATAAAGGTTTAGGAAAGACCGGCTTGGAGCAACATATAATAGAAGTAACCGACGAAGACCTGCCGATCAAGCAGCGGCATTATCCGATTTCCCCAGCCAAGCAAAAACTGGTGTATGCCGAGCTAGATCGCATGATTGGCCTAGGTGTGATCGAAGAGAGTAACAGCAGCTGGAGTTCACCAGTGACTCTAGTACAGAAAGGCCAGAAAAATCGCCTTTGCCTCGACGCACGCAAAGTCAATTCCCGGACAATCAAAGATGCATACCCATTGCCACACATCGAAGGTCTGTTAAGTCGTTTACAGGAAACATACTATATTTCCGCAATCGATTTAAAAGACGCGTTTTGGCAAATACCCCTGGAAACAAAAAGTAGAGAGAAAACCGCATTTACAGTACCCGGCAGACCACTATATCAGTTTACAGTCATGCCGTTCGGCCTGTGCAATGCAGCGCAAAGAATGTGCCGACTGATGGATAAAGTAATACCGGCGTCGCTTCGCGAGAATGTATTTGTGTACCTCGATGACCTACTGGTTTGTTCACCTACTTTTGAAAAACACCTAGATATGTTGAGGCAGGTCAGTGACTGCCTGCAGCGCGCAAAACTGACAATAAATGTCGACAAAAGTAAGTTTTGCTATAGCCAGGCCAGATATCTAGGCTATGTAGTAGGAGGGGGATGCATACGAACTGACGATTCAAAAATCCAGTCGATCCAAGAATTTCCCCAACCAAGCTCTCCCAAACAGATGCGGAGGTTTTTGGGTATGACTGGCTGGTACAGGAGGTTTATTCAAAACTATGCCCAAACAGCGGCACCTCTTCATGATTGTTTGAAGAAAGACCGCGTTAAGCAATTTGAATTGTCCGAAGAGGCAATTAAGGCGTTTGAGGAACTAAAAGCTAACATGGCATCAGCACCTGTACTTGTCACCCCTGACTTTAAAAAACCCTTCACCATTCAGTGCGATGCATCAACAACTGGAGTAGGAGGAGTTTTGTTTCAGACTGGTGACTCAGGCGGCAAACATCCGATCGCCTACATGTCAGCCAAACTGAACAAGGCACAGCGGAATTATAGCATAACAGAGCTAGAATGCTATGCCGCCCTTCTCAGCATCACCAAATTCCGCGCTTACGTAGAAGGCATGCCGTTCAAAGTGATCACCGATCATGCTAGTCTAAAATGGCTGATGAGTCAAAAGGATTTATCCGGCAGATTAGCACGATGGAGTCTGAAGCTGCAAGCGTTCGACTTCACCATCGAGCATCGTAAAGGAGCACTTAACGTAGTACCAGATGCTCTCTCACGAGTGCATATGGACGAGCTACAGAAAGAGAAAGCAGAGGAACAGGATGTCCAGATAGACTTAGACTCACCAGCGTTCCAATCCCCGGAATATGCAAAATTGGTACACGCAGTAAACCAGAATGAGGGAAAAACCCCAAACGTACAAACAACGGACGGCTTTGTATACAAGCGAATAGGGTTCAGCTCGGGGGATGCCGTCGATGAAACTCGAGCATGGAAGCTCTGGGTACCCGCCGAGCTGCGATCTGACTTAGTCTGGAGAGCACATCATGCCATGACCGCAGGGCATGGGGGTTTGCACAAATCCCTAGCCAAACTGAGACAGTTTTACTACTGGCCAGGGATGGCAGTTGATGTGCAAAAGGTAGTGAAAGAGTGCGAAGTCTGTAAGATCAGCAAGACCACCAATAAAAATATTCGACCACCCATGGGAGAACAAAGGGTCACGGAACGGGCCGGTCAAAGGTTGTTTATCGACTTTATGGGGCCGTATCCGAGAACCAAAACTGGGAACTCGGTAATTTTTGTATGCCTCGATCACTTCTCCAAATTTGTCTGGCTGCAGCCTATGAGACATGCCGTGGCATCAGAAGTAGTCAAATTCCTCGAGACCCGAATTTTCCATCAGTACGGAGTACCCGAATACATACACTCTGACAATGGAAAACAATTTGTGTCTCAAATGTTTGCCGAGCTAATGAACCGCTACGGTATTCGACACGTGAGAACGGGGCTCTATTCCCCGCAAGCGAATGCAGCGGAGAGGGTAAACCGATCGGTGCTCCAAATTTTGCGGGCAACAATTGCATCGGATCAGCGAAATTGGGATACCCAGCTAAGCCGAATAGAATGTACCCTTAGGAGTGGCCGACACGAATCGATAGGCATGGAACCCTATTATGCCATGTTTGGGACACAAATGGTGACACACGGTACTGCATACCCTATCTTAAGGAAACTGGGTGGAATCCAGACTGGAGACCCTGAGATAAGCCTACCGGATAAAATGGATCTTATCCGGCAGAAAGTGAGCCAGGGACTAAACAAGACCCATGAACGGGCAGAGAAAGCCTATAACACCCGCAGCAAACCGGTGGAATTTTCCGTTGGACAAGTTGTCTATCGAAAAAACTACCGGCAGAGTAACAAAGCTGAGGGATACAATGCCAAGCTTGGCCCGAATCGGGTTCGCTGTGTTGTACTTCAGCGCAAGGGCAAGGCGTTATACGAGCTGGGAAATGTCGGTGGGAAGAGTGTTGGCATATTCCATGCCAAAGACCTCTATTTCGCTTGAACTCCCTCTGGTTGGAATTCGAGGATCAGTCCCATTTCAAGAGAGGGAAAAGCTCGGAACGTCGGAATTGGACAAGGGAACATGGAATCCGGGAGAGCGGGTCCGTTATATAAACCTCGGCAAGGGGACTGCTGTCATTCAGCATGATGACCACTCTAGAGCAGCAACAAGGAATTACCGAGACCGCTCGTAAGGTGCAAGCCTTACGGGGGTCTATCGAAGAATGGGACCATCGCGCGACGGTGGTCTCCAACAAAATAAAGGAGGCGCATGACAGCATGCGTAGAGACTTCCACTGCATTCAGCAGCTGTGGACGGAAGTCCAGGAATTGAGGAAAGAAGAGCCGGACCGGCGAAATAAGCGACGGATTTCCCGTTGTAAACGCCTTATCCGGCAACGTCTGGACTACGAGGAGCGCCTCAAAGGTCTACTACAAGGACTGCAGGAGGACCTTGAGCAAGCCCGGATATCCTTGAACAAACAACAAAACAAGGAGCTGGAGTTGATCGCAGGCTTGCACAAGGCCATAATAAAGTTGGCCAGGACCAGTCCAGAGCGAGCTTTGCAGGCCAGGAGGGACCTGCTAGTAATTTTATAAAAAAAAAAAAAAAAAAAAAAAAAAACAAGATAATAATAAATAAATAATTAAATTATAAATACAAATATTTGTCATCTCTGGGGGAAAAGTGCAATAAGCAAAACCTCGAACGACACCGCGATGATAATCCAATCGCAGAGGTGGGTAATGTTGGCTGGCCGCAACACCCATGCTCGTACACGGAAATACGATATATTTTTGTGTTTTCCTGTCTTTGCTGACTACAGCGCATATTTTCTTTTTCCAGGTATTATTTTTGTGTTGTAATTTTTGTTTTCTTTTAGGTATGTATGTATATGTATATGTATGTATGTTTCTGTCCAGTGACGGAAAGTTTTTTTTCAGATAACCCCTATACACAATCGTGCCCATCGAAAAACCTACCTACATAATTATCCGTATGATCCTATTTTGATTGCCAATTAATTATTCTTGTTGCGTAAATTGATAATAGCCCGGTTAGAGCAGTCGGATGAACATGAGACCCTTGGTCCAGGAGTGGGTCGAAACCACACGTTTAAGGGCGCCTAAATAATGAGAAAGAAAAAAACAAAACAAGCACTTATTCGATGGTCGTACGAAGATTCCTTTTTGCGAAGTCATTCCATGCGTGTCCGCATCGATCACTTCGAGCCTGTTACGTACGCCCTCTTCTTCATTTTATTTGATGGAGAAAGATGTACGTAGAAAAAACAATATCGAACCTCAAGGCAAAGGGAGAGGGCCAATCGACCCGTTGACTCACCGAAACAAGCAACGGAATGTGCAATTTGACGATCTTTTCGATCAGAACAATGACCGCGATCGACCTACTGGTAACCATACTCCGGCAGCTGGCAAAGTGCATCGGTCGGGCGTTGACGCTACAGATAGGGGAAATCATAGGTGGGAACACCTAAATAACCCAAATATCACGGGAGGCTAGAAAAAGCTCTACACTGGTATAAAACACCGTAGCTAGGTAGAAAAGTTAGACAGAGTTCACTCTGATCTCACGGCACTATAGTGTGAGCACTATATTCCCGACGCCGCCAACGACTACAGCCAAGACCGGAATCCTGAAGATAGTCCTACTACACCCTCGTCCTAAAGAAGAATTATTTTTATTATCAAGGACTTCATCATGGGAGGAACTAATTCCAAAGTGGACCATAGTACGGCCAATGTGATCAACACCGTCAAAATAATCGATCACAAGGACGACATTCAGGACGTGAACCATAATCTGAAGATCGTCATCGCTATGTTTGCTTTCGTGATCATCCTGCAAGTGGTCAAGATGTACAAGCGATCCGTGCAAGGACGTCAAGACCAAAAGCACGCCCTAGAACAGGCGATATGCCGCCAGGTCTAGAAAAGAAGATAAAGTGCAAGAAACCTATTCAAAAATCATAAAAAAGTGACAGAAAAATAAAGGCAATGAAATGTCTTAATTACCGACAAACGTGAAGCAAAACAAAAAGAAAAAAACAAATTGTGAACCAAGGCATTTATGAATGCTAGTGCAACAGCAATAATATCAAGAAGGAGTGCAGTGACATTGGAGACGCAGCTGCTTGAGACCCTACCGTAGGAACAGACGTGTGCCGCCGAGGGATCTACATACATACATACATATATATATATATACAATTAGTGATTGTGTTTAAGAACGAGATTTTTTTGTTCTAACGATAGTGTTTTGCACGTATATATATATATATATTTGTTTCTAATTTCTTCAAAAAGCCCAGGATCCAGTGCGTCGAGATCTCATCGCCCAGGACAAAAGGGGTAAGTTTGTCGGAACACGGTTCCTTTTCCTATACCAAATATATATATATCCGTGCCTTTTGTTTTTAATTATCTAACGTAAATCCTCCAACTTAGGCCTCTTCAAGGCACTATAATATTTTTATAATTAATCAGTAAGCTTTTGTCTTACTTTTTATAATATAATAAACATTGACTTTTCAGCGGCGAGTATCAGCCTTGTGTTTGTATGAACAATCACAAGTGTCCTCAGAGCGACGTTTGTAGTCGTGAATAGTCAGCAATTCTGCTGACGTGTGCACCTTTGTACGGGTGATAAATTCGATACTCTCCGCTAACAAATTTTGTTGGTCAATTAAAAATTAAATTCATATGTATTCCTAAACATAATATTACTCATAAATGGCACTAGCCAATATCTTATCCAATAAAATTGTAATGTGAAAACGAACTTAAAACATGAAGTGCTAAGTTTTCAAACGGGGGTTGCTGACGCGATAAGTGGAGTAGGTGAGGAATAATGACATAACTTTTGACGAACAACCTTGACAATAGGGGATCGTATTGCGCGGCCCGCGACGATCCATTTGGCACACCATAGTGTGAAGGGGAGGGAATGTGGCCGAAACATTGCCCGATCATATTACGATCAAGCAAAAGCTTAGCTTGTGGGGCAAAGTAGACTGATGACCGACGGACTTTACAACTTTTACTGTTTTCAGGCATCTTTAATATTTATTCTCGTTATGTTGGAGAGGAGAAAGGCTTACCAAGAACCCACCCCATCCGGCGAGCTTATGCCGGCAAAATTGGTGCCTGAACATCGGATGTCTTTCCTTCGGCCCAAGTCCTTTCAGGACTAGGGCACTAATATGCCCACGTAACAATACCAAAATTGGTATCTATCAGAACCTTATCTCCCAGATTCCAATTTTACCCTTCTGGAAATAGAAGCCTCAATAGCAAGCGCAAAAGGAAAAAGTCCTGGGGCCGATAGGGTGCCATACCCTATGCTCAAAAACATACCATATCTTCTGAAAGCCAAACTTTTGGAAATCTTTAATATAACGCTACAATCCGGAACATACCCAAATACATGGAGCTCAGCCACCATTATCCCCATTCCGAAGCCTAACAAACCCCCTTCTGATATTAACAGTCCTGGAAAGGAAAAGTCCTGGGGCCGATAGGGTGTCATACCCTATGCTCAAAAACATTGTGAGGAGTCGTAAAACTCCCCACAAATCTCGAGGCAGGAGAGCCCCTAGCAACAGCAAAGGCAGCGAGAATGCGGCAGACTCCAAGGGCATCCAGGTCCACCGGTAAATACTGGACCTTGGACCCGGCCAAAGCGGAGAGACCGTGAAATAACGGTGCCGCGCTGGACCTTGGACCCACGCCGCCAAAGGGCAATGAGGTCGAACGGTAAAGCCGTGGACTTTGAACCGGCGCAAAAAGGAGCCCCAGATCGGGGATAGAACCAAGAGAAAATATGTTCTGGGACAGGGGAGGGTACGCGCGGCAGCATATGCGCAGGCGCAGCCAGCGCCAACAACAACCACAACAACACAAGCAGTAGCTCTGCAGCACAGCAACAAACAAGGGGTTAGCGACCTCTGCGACAGCCATGCCAGGAGCGGATCGAGGGGCGCGAAAGCCAGGCGCGCGGGCCGGCGAATACGACGCGAGGCTGCCGCAGGCGCGGGACACGGGGGCACTTGCAGCCGCAAGTTGTCTTCCGGGGCGCGCGGGGGCCAGGATTCGCACCCCGGAGCATCCAGGGGCATGCATTCATTCGTCGCCATGGAGCTGCAAGAGGAAAAGAAATGGTTAGATGGCTGGAAAACTGAGAAAACCAACAAAAAAACACTTACCATCGCAAAGCGGCCACGCGGGAGTGAAAAATAGGGATGGGGGCGCTGCCATAGCGGCGGTCGATCGATAGTGCGATCGATAGGGAACACGACATGGAAAAATACTAGATTTTTCACAGTGGCCACACTATGGGTCACACTGCGAACTACAATGAAAATGGCAACGCTGGACACGGAACATATGGAATTGAAGACATGGAAGTGGCAACGCCGCTCACCACGATCGATGAACGCAATTGTGAGATGAAGCGGAGTTGCCAGACTGCGGAGAGAGAAGTGGTGGATTTCGACGTTGGAGTGGCGCGGAAATTCAAAAATTCCGTCCGGAGGCGAGGATTAGCGACCAAGGAGGAGGAATCGTCAGGAGCAGGAGAAGGACGGCGCCGGGAGGGTCTATACGCGGGGGTCGAGATGCCTATTGGACACGGCTGAGGCTGGCATCGCTGCGATCCGACCGGTGGCCAAACGGCAGGAGAAAGGCATCAGCGAGGGTTAGACGCGGTCGTCAAGACGCCTACAGGACACGGCTGAGACTGCGCCGCTGCGTCCGGACTGATGGCCAACAACAGGAGTAGGGAACCAGGAAGCAGAGAGGACGAGGAGTACAACGAGGGAGCTGAGAGGCGTCGACGGAGTGCGTCGGGAGGAGAAAGCACCTTCTTCAAAAATTTCCGAAGAAAGGGGGAGATGTGAGGAGTCGTAAAACTCCCCACAAATCTCGAGGCAGGAGAGCCCCTAGCAACAGCAAAGGCAGCGAGAATGCGGCAGACTCCAAGGGCATCCAGGTCCACCGGTAAATACTGGACCTTGGACCCGGCCAAAGCGGAGAGACCGTGAAATAACGGTGCCGCGCTGGACCTTGGACCCACGCCGCCAAAGGGCAATGAGGTCGAACGGTAAAGCCGTGGACTTTGAACCGGCGCAAAGAGGAGGCACCGTGAATTAACGGGACTCCCTTGGACCTTGGACCCGATGCGTGCCGTGTGCAAAGGGAACTAACGGGACACCCTTGGACATTGGACCTTAGCGAGCCGTGTGCAAAAAGGGAAATAACGGGACCACGCCGCAGCCTATAAAAGGAGGGCGCAGGCGCAGCTCGAGACAGTCAACCGAGATACGCGAGCGAAAGTACAAGAGAGACAAGAAAACCAGATACCAAGATTCAAGTGCGAGGATTCAATCGAGTGCGTGACCGTGAGAGTACCGTGTAACCTAGTGCTCAACGCCCAGATCAAGATACCAGAGTCAAGACGCTAGGCCAAGGCTGAGACTGCAACGGTGAGATCTGCAGGAAGCAGAGATTGGAGTGGAAACGAGTGCTGGACAGGAGCAGAGTCGAGAGAAGGACGAGCTACCGGCAGGGTAAGCACGGATCAAGAGTGTGTGCCAGGCGTCGGAGTTACAGTGGACTGACGATAAGGCCGAATCCTCGGATTTGACCTGTCGGGACATTTGCTTCTCAGGCTAGAGCCAGACCGACCTCAGGGAACACGACGAAACAGGTGGTCCCAGGATCATTTTGGTCGGACCCGAAAGGAAGGTTGTGCAGACTTTTGAGTCCTACGTGCCGGGTGGAACGGGTGAGACGCCGGTGGAGAACGACGCCGCAGGAGTCCACAAGTAGCACGAAGAGATACGAGAGCAGCGACGCCGTCGAGGAGCGCCGCCGTGAAACGCACGAGGAGAATCGTAAGCCGAGGAAGGCAAGTCGCCGACCAGGCAAGCCGCAACAGCCAGCTGACGTAGAACACAATTCCAGCGAAAAGAAAACTTAATAAAGTTTTCCGATTTGTCCCAATCGGATATCACTGCATTTTCTTGGGTCACGGGCAGTCACGTAATACAAATTTGGTGGGACGAACACACAATATCTCTGAGCTAGTCGCGGCGTTTACGTAGCGATCAAACAGTTAAAAACGGTTCGTTACAACATACCATATCTTCTGAAAGCCAAACTTTTGGAAATCTTTAATATAACGCTACAATCCGGAACATACCCACATACATGGAGCTCAGCCACCATTATCCTCATTCCGAAGCCTAACAAACCCCCTTCTGATATTAACAGCTACCGTCGTATTTCCCTTTTGTCCTGTCTAGGTAAAACACTTGAAAAAATAATTGCCCAGAGACTTCTCTGGTTTATTAACCACCACAATCTCATCTCCAGGTGGATGTTCGAGGGTCTAAGTCTGTTTCAAGGCCAATTCTGGGTCCTGTCTTCCGTCGCCCAGAGGCAGAAATGTTTTAACAGCTACCTATGCAGATGACACAGCATTTCTGGCGACAAGTGCTCTGCGAAGAGAGGCGACAGATATGGTGCAGGACATGCTAAATGAGTTTGAGGCCTGGGCGTCGAGGTGGAACATCGCAGTGAATCCTGCCAAATCTCAGCATGCCACCTTTTCATTAAACAGGCTGGACACCTATCGCCTAACCTTAGACGGGACTCCAATAAAGCACTCGGACACGGTTAAGTACCTTGGGCTTATTCTGGACAGGCGGCTTACCTGGAAGCAGCACATTGTGGCAACCTGTGCTTCAGTATGGCGAAAAGCGGGGAAAATGAGATGGCTTCTTCGTCCGGCCAGTGGACTGTCGATCACGGCGAAAACCCGGCTCTTCAAAGCAACCTTGATGCCTAGTCTTCATTGGGGTATACACTTCTGGGGCACTGTCTGTAACACTTCTATAAAAAGAGTTGAATCCTGCCAATCCAAAATTTTAAGACATATGATAAACGCCCCATACTATACAAGAAACACTACTATTTTTCGAGATCTCAAAATTAATCCTGTTTGTAAATCTATCACCAATTCTGCCATTCGCTACAGATCAAGACTCATCTCCCACACAAACAGACTTGCCCTCACACTTTCCAGACCTATGAACAGAAGAAGACTAAAAAGATTGCACCCATCAGACAATTGGATACTTGGACGGCACGCTAGTGGGAAACTGATTCCAGACTTAGACTCATAGACTGTCACACTGCTCAATTTTTGTAATTAGTCTTTTTTTTATTCACTACTTCTTGTTAATTTTTACCATGGGTGAAAGTGAATTAAGTTTCACATAACACTCTCCAAAAAACATTTTGTTATGCATATCGAAAAAAAAAAAAAAAAACATCTCACATAATCAAGTTGCATTTAAAAGAAAACATAGCACTATGGACGCTTTGCTGCGTCTTCAACACTTCGCGTCGAACGCTCTTTCGACCAAAAATCACGTCTCTATCCTGGCGACTGATTTTGAAAGAGCATTCGATCGCGTGGGGATTCATGCCGTACTTTGTAGATTCGAGCGCTGGGGCATTGGTGCAAGGCTTTACAACCTTGTCAAGGCCTTCATGACCAATCGCTCTTTCAGGGTTCGAATAAACAATGTAACCTCGAACTCCCACATTGTGCACAACGGAATTCCTCAGGGTTCTCCACTTTCTGTAGTCCTATTTATGATAGCTTTTGAAGAAATCAACAGTATTTTATCTCGACATAAAGAGATCCATATATCAGTATATGCAGACGACGCTATAATTTTCACAAATATAAAAAATATCAACACTGTTAAAACAAAATTTTTGGAAATACTGTACGAAATTAACTTGTGGGGAGCAACCTCTGGTGCCTCTCTTGCTATTGATAAATGCCAGCTACTACATATTTGCCGCAAACACCGATGTAACCTTTCCGACTTAGACTTTAACAACAACAAAATAAAAAGTGTCAACTTCTTAAAAATTTTGGGTATAACCTTCGACTTGAAACTTCTTTTCCATCAACACTGTAAAATTCTCATACAACAACTTGAAACTAGATTTAATATTATTAAATTCCTATCATCTAAATACACTTGTATACACACTAAGACTCTTTTAGACATTACGCGAGCTCTAATGCTCTCAAAAATAGACTATGGCCTGCCAATCTTCGGTTGGTGTGCCAAATCGCACCTAAAAAGAATTCAAGCGCCCTACCACTGGGCAGTGCGCCGCGCCATTCATGCATTCCCCACCTCTCCAGTACCATGCATATTGGCCGGTCTACCGAGTATCCAATCCCGCATAGATCAAACTACGATGATGCTCATCCCAAAGCTATACACCTCATCAAACCGCCTACTCACCAAGGACTTCGCCACCATTTTTAAGCAAAAACGGAATTACAAATGTATATCCACACTTAGACGTTGCGCCAGCTACATCAAACCGCTCGACCTACCGCTACCCAAGCCCAGAAAGTCTTTTAAATCGCCAGCATTTTGGGGCTCCAAAAAGCCCAACATAAACACTAAAATCTCGACCTACCGCTACCCAAGCCCAGAAAGTCTTTTAAATCGCCAGCCTTTTGGGGCTCCAAAAAGCCCAACAAAAACACTCAAATCTACAACGGTGCTAAACAAGATACATGTCCTTCAGAATTCCAAAACCGGTTTTTGAGTGTACAATCAGATCTGGGGCACAAAACCTGGATTTTCACCGATGGCTCTAGAATCACCGACTCGACCACCTTTGCTGTGGTTGACTGCAACCAAAAAATTATTGCAGGAGGAAGGCTTTCGTCCTACAACTCCATTTTCACTGCCGAAGCTTTTGCTATATTAAAAGCCTGCCATTTCGCCTCTAAGAACCCTGGACAATTTGTGATCTGCACAGATAGCCTCTCATCTATATCCGCCATACGCAACGTACAACACAACGATCCCATAATTCATGAAATAAGGCACATTCTTAGTTCACATCCAACAAAAATCACCACCCTTTGGGTTCCCAGTCACCAAGGAATCAGTGGAAACGAACTTGCCGACAAAGCCGCCCAAGGCATACTGTTGGGAACGTCGTGGACAACATGCCAACTGTGCGGTAACGATCTTACCGTGGATCACCTCCTGGACACCTGCAGCCGATTACAAAGCATTAGATTTGCCATTTTTGGCGCACAGCGAGTATCAGACCTTTTAAAAACCCCCTCCCAAGAGAATATACTAAACATTTCCAATCAACTCGGCTAGTGACCCTGATCAAGAATATATACTATATAGGGTCGGAAACGCTTCCTTCTACCTGTTACATACCTTTGCACGAATACAATATACCCTTTTACTCTACGAGTAACGGGTATAATACATAAATAATAAATGAAATAATCAACTCCTGTATTAGAAAACGGTAGCTTGTTGATCGCTAGACGTTCCTGTGAAAATCATCCCATCCCAGGTACTCTCGGTACTGAGCAAAGGTTTCGGTTGATCTCAATCCTGTGATGCAATACAATCATTCCGTTAATTATCACCTGGTAAGATTATTGGTCGTTTAAGGTTTATTGCAACATCTTCAATTACGTCAATGCGTCGAACTCTTAGGGTTCCTACCTGATTCAGATATGGAGACATCTTAAAGATTTGGCTTTTCCGTTCCACATGCCCCCCTTTGTGAAGAGACACAATATCTTTAAAATACACTTCTTCTTGTACGTCTTTAAAGATTACGTTGCGTATCAAAGAACGGCTTCAGTGCACCGCAACTACAAGTACACCGCACAAACACAATGTATTTTCTAAACTTGTGTGTAAAAGCACAACATCAAAAAATTATGAGGTGTTTTTATACCCTTGCAGAGGGTATTATAATTTCAGTCAGAAGTTTGTAACGCAGTGAAGGAGGCGTTTCCGACCACATATAGTATCAATATCTTGATCAGCACCAACAGCCGAGTACATCTAGCCATGTCCGTCCGTCCGTCTGTCCGTTTCTATGCGAACTAGTCTCTCAGTTTTAAAGCTATCGCGATGGAACTTTCCCAAAAGCCTTCTTTCTATTGCAGGTAGTGAATATGTCGGAACGATCCGGATCGGACCACTATATCTAATGGCTCCCATAAAAATAATCTCAAAAAATATATAAAAATACATTTTAACTTTGTAGGAAGTAGGCGTTTTAATTTTTGACAATTTAATATCAACATTTTTAATAGGAACAGCACCGATCGAGCCAGGACTAACAGCACAGTAATAGTATTTGATTTTGATACTTTTGGTGCGATTGATTTTCTAGAAGATTGCGGGAGATTGCAGAGCTGACGATGCCGGGCGCTGAGTGACTGCAGTAGATGTAGTTGTTGTTGTGCTGGTTGTTGTTGTTAGTGTCGCAGTCACAGTTGTGAATACGGACATTGTGCTGGTAGTTGTTGTTATATTATTTGTTAGGTCGTAGGGGTTGGGGGACGGGCATTGTGCACTCCACGGCTCATTGGGTGCAGTGCCGCTTGGACATAGTAATGCAGGGGAGAGCGAGCGCGCTCTCGCAGTGTTCACTTGCAATGATGCAGTTTTTGTTGGTTCAGTTAACTCATCAGCTCGTATAGAGAAGTAAGCATTCTTTCTTATTGACGAAAGCCGACGCACAGTGGCGCCTTGGGCAAAAAAACGTACAATAAATCAAAATCTCGATTTTGGCCTAGAAGGTTATAACCCACACCAATCGACAGATAATTGGTCCCTCTTTTCAAATATGTAACACTCATGAATATCAAATTTTGTTTAAAGATACGCCCCTTCATAGTTGACCAAAAAACGTAATTTTTAGCCAATTTAGGCCACTTCTAGGTGGAATATTTCAAAAACTAAGTATCGAACGGTCTTCATGTTTGGTTTTTAAAATTGGTGTGTTTAATAAGTACTGCGTAAAAACAAAGAACAGTTCGATATCCACATCTCATGGTTATTCGATATTTGCTAGATGTCAATTTTTTCACTATTTTTCAACTTTGGATGGAGATTACAAAAAAATATATCATAATATATTTATTATACTTCCCTAAAACGTTTTTTTAACATTCTTCTGGATTTTTGGAAAGTTCCAGCTGCGTCTGTTAGCGATTTTAGCTGTGTTCTTATTTTTTAAGAAATATAAGTTTAATTTTTTTTTCTTAAATGTTTGAACTGAAAATTAGTTTGATTTTAACAATAAAAAAACAACAAAAAAATTTAAGTCATTTTACAATTTTTTTTTTTACAAAAAAAATAATTTACAAACATTTTTTTTAATATTAATTTGTAAAAATAAAAATCCAAATAAAATACAAGAGAAAACAAAAAAAAAATTTTGAAATTTTTTTGTTTGGAAAAATGGATTTGTTAATAAACCATTAAACGCCCATTACCTGTCTTAAATACTCATTTTAAAGGTAGACAAATTATCTATTATATGCCGTTTACATTATTCGATTATCTCTCTTGGTTCAAAAGTTATGATTTATTACCAACAAAAGTCAAAAGGCGCCACTGTGCAACGATCGTTTTGTTGTTGTTGCTATGAGCTATGCTCATTTTAAATTCTTTAGCTTTTAGAGATTGCTAACTGACACGTTGGCTTTTAATTTATAATTTATCGTTTATATTAGTTATTTATTACACAAATCTTAAAATTTTCATTGGCAACACGAGCACTTGTACCCATGTTAATTTAATTCGGTTATTTTCACTTTATTTTATAATCATTCGGCGGAGCGATACAAAAATTTGTTTGGTGTTGTCTGGTGTTCGCTTCCACGAATTGCGTTTCTATTTTTTACATAATTAGCTGGTGTCGGAGAACACGATGCGCCAAATGTCGTAACTTGCATGGTATATCGGTCGGGTTCCCTTTTCTGGTCTCCACTTCTCCAAAGTGCGCTACTGATCCTCTCTCCTCACCTTTACTTGATGAAACATTTCGCCGATGTCACACAGCGACAAGTTTCTCCCTAAATTTCAGTAACACTCCGGCCATCGAGGGTAGTAGATCAGGACCCTTGAGAAGAACTGTGTTGAGAGCGGAACTTTGTACCATTTCCGTTCCTCGTCATGTGATTCAAGCGATTCCAATTTGCGAACATATCCCAGTTGTTCATATCGAGTAATTTTTTGCCATGCGAGATTCCAAACATACAAGACTTCGCATCTCCATTTCTTTAGGATAGGGCAATTCTTTTCTATCGTAGCTATATAAAGAGAAACAGAAGTCCTGTTTCCCATCGCTTTTCTTCTTTAAGATATTTGGTGGTGGACTCCAGTATTGAGAGTGCTCGATCATTTGCCTTAGATTTTGGAGCGCCCTTACGAAACGTTAACTCCTACTGCTTCGAGTGTGAAAATTGCCTTTACCATATCGTCTAAGTAACGATCTTGATTGCAATCGCAAGTATGCATAAACCTTTGACTCTCTTGGCTGCGATCACTTCTTCTACCATAGAGTTACCATCCAAAACGTGATTTTGTGGCTATCACGCCGGCATTCTTGGATTCCTTTACAGCCAAAGGCACGCCTAGCTTTGCGTTGTCTATCTTAATAATAATGGTCGCTCGAGCGTTTCTGTAGGTGCGTACAAGGTTTGATTTGGTAAGTCCAGATTTGTAATTGTTCGAACGTTCTTCAGAGCGTATTTTTGCGCCACCTTGTCAAGTGACCTAATTTTTAACGCTACTCTCTTTGACTCTGTTTTTTTCTGAGTAATCTCTCCGGCCCAACGTAGACACAATTTCTCTGAAGGGCCGTCAATCCCGATTTCCTCTGCTAGCGCATACGGCTGTACAGATCGCGTAGGTCCGTATAAAGTCACTAGTACGTACCGAAATAAAGATTTGTCGTACAAAACCATCTGTCCTTCCTCTTGCCCAGCTCGTCTGTTAGTTTGACCAGTTCTCTCCAACTTGTGCAAAAGGTGATGATGCTTCGATGAGGCGCCATTTAAGCAGCACCGTTCTCTTAATTTGTAGTGCTTAAAGTGCCTTCCAAAACATCGCCAACAAAGTCTGTTCTCCTTAACGAACAGCCATCTAGAATTCCTGGCAGTCCTGTAGCTTGTGTGACCGTGAACATTTCCTGCACTCGGTAGACGTTTGCCCATAATCGCTGTGTACCATGAGTCTGGCCCTAGTCCTCCTGCAGCTTGCTCTTACTTCTGTCGAATCTGGCCCTCCTCCTCTACTATATCGTCGAATATACCCATGTCCGTCTTGTGAAGAGTGGTACTGTATCGAGCCCAGTCTAACTTTAGATCGGGCGGCAGATCAGATTCCGCAGGAGGGTCGGGTCGTTCAAATATTCCGAAATATTCCGAATAGCAGCGACCGTGTCTCGGTAATTTTGGACTGCAAGCGCCAGACGAACAAAGCTCTCCAAATTATTCGATTTCACTAGCGGCTCCTGTCGAAGTTTATTCTGCATAGTTAGGTGAATTACGTCAGGTCGGCCGTACAGCATTCTTAGCGTATCGATTGCTTGTGATACTGTGGCCGGTACCATTAGCACAACCCTACGCCCTATAGGATCTTCTGAAGGCGAATTAGATTTACCTGATCGCTAAACCCGCAACGTTCAATTGTTTGCTAATAGTTGACAATGTACATGGGCCACTCCTCGGGATTACCTGAAAAGTAATCACTTGCCGTCAGAGAAATTTAAGGACATCCCGCTGCCGTTGGTCGCCAATTGATGCTCCGATTATGTAACTGCGGTTGCGATATGTAAATCCCACTGGTGGAGGCCATTATACTGCTGAAGAGTCCCTAAATCCGTAGCGGAATGCATTAAATTATTTGGCGGTCTACCGTCGAATATTGCACCCAAATGCCGTGTTGTTTCTCCGGATATAGGTGAGATCCACTGACTCCCCAAACGCCGCCTTGCTGTGGCGCGAGCTGCTGATACTGTGTCCCTTGGTATGCGCATGTGACTCCGTTGCTCGTGGGCATGTAAGCTGTGGCAGCTGTGTCCACAGAGGTCACTACTATGTGAGTACCGCTAACATGACTCGTTCCAATCGACCACGCACTCGCCTCTGTTCATGGTGTAAGCGAATAATTGCCGCTTACTGAAATCACTACTTTCGAGTCGGATTCATCAGCGATGCCGTTAAGTTGTGCAGAGAACGCCTTTCCAATCTTCCACTAAGTCATCGTTATCTGTGTAATGCGCGTCACGGCTGCAGGTTTTATTCTCAGCAACCAGATTCTTGAGTAGCACCAGTGTTTTTTAAAATGTTACGACACTTCTAAGGTTATGTTGCTCTCACGTTTTTCACGTTTTTTGAACTTCACTTGTTTCTTTATTGTTTAATTTCGTTACATTCAAAATACAGGGTAGCACATATGTAAGTAAGATAGTGGGTAAGTGTTGGGATGAGAAGAAGGGATGAGGTTAAAAAACACGTGTTGAACTGTAGACTAACTTCGACTAATTTCCCGTGGTTCTTGACCGACTTTTATACCGGGCAGTTAACTAAATTATCACCTTGGCCCCTGAGCCGTGGCTATACTATTTTTTTCCATGGCAGCATTCAAACAAATGTTTTTTTGTACTAAAAATAAATATTTTATATTTCATCCACTCCAGTGCGCTCAAAACGATGTATTCCGTTGCTCACTCTGCTTCCGGGAATTCGTTCCATCAGCTGCTGTGCCAGTACCGGGCGTTGTCGAAAGCAGGCCATGCAATTCCGTACTGTTTTGGAGCTATTCTTGCATTGACGACCCTGTACATTTGTCGCAGAAAAGCGCATACAGTTTGCGCTCCGGCATGCATAATTTATCGATGAGTGTGTTCAAATAATAAGAGCACTAAAATGTGGTTATTGGGCAATAAAAACGGGTGCGTTGAGGCATAAGGGGCATCACATTGCGAAAGTCGACCACGTACTCGAATAAGCTCTATGACTTTAACGTCGTGGAGAAAAGGATTTAAGCCTTGGAATATTGTTAATCTTACAGCTTCCTGTTTTTGTAACTTGGCTAGTTCTTCTTGGAAATGGAACCTTTGCAAGTTGGCAACAATATACTTTAAGCAACCCTCCACTTCATGTTTTATATATTTGGGAGCGTGTGTTGATCGAGTGTATATATAGTTTATTTAACCACAAGTATTACAAAGATAGATGTGTTCTAAATGAGTGTCTGTATCGGGAATGATGCTGGAAAGCTTAAGCTTAACGCCAGCAGGAGTATGTACGCATTTATGAGTACTGCCTATGCCAAGATCAGAGCTGCCAACTTTGGCCGCGGCAAATACATAACAATATGTATCTGAACCCCCAGATAAGCTTAATAAAATCCTTTGCATATTACACTAGTTTACAGCAAAAAAGATAAGCCCTAAGATCAATTTTTTTGATTAGTTTTTATCAGCAACTTAAAATTTAAAAAACTTAAAACTTAAAACACGCTGAACAAACTAAAAAAAATTTCCAAAGGAAAAAGCTAACAGATCTCGATTTTTTTTTTTTTTCGATATGCATAACAAAATGTTTGTTGGAGAGTGTTATGTGAAACTTAATTCACTTTCACCCATGGTAAAAATTAACAAGAAGTAGTGAATAAAAAAAAGACTAATTACAAAAATTGAGCAGTGTGGCAGTCTATGAGTCTAAGTCTGGAATCAGTTTCCCACTAGCGTGCCGTCCAAGTATCCAATTGTCTGATGGGTGCAATCTTTTTAGTCTTCTTCTGTTCATAGGTCTGGAAAGTGTGAGGGCAAGTCTGTTTGTGTGGGAGATGAGTCTTGATCTGTAGCGAATGGCAGAATTGGTGATAGATTTACAAACAGGATTAATTTTGAGATCTCGAAAAATAGTAGTGTTTCTTGTATAGTATGGGGCGTTTATCATATGTCTTAAAATTTTGGATTGGCAGGATTCAACTCTTTTTATAGAAGTGTTACAGGCAGTGCCCCAGAAGTGTATACCCCAATGAAGACTAGGCATCAAGGTTGCTTTGAAGAGCCGGGCTTTCGCCGTGATCGACAGCCCACTGCCCGGACGAAGAAGCCATCTCATTTTCCCCGCTTTTTGCCTTACTGAAGCACAGGTTGCCACAATGTGCTGCTTCCAGGTAAGCCGCCTGTCCAGAGTAAGCCCAAGGTACTTAACCGTGTCCGAGTGCTTTATTGGAGTCCCGTCTAAGGTTAGGCGGTAGGTGTTCAGGCTGTTTAATGATAAGGTTGCATGCTGAGATTTGGCAGGATTCACTGCGATGTTCCACCTCGACGCCCAGGCCTCAAACTCATTTAGCATGTCCTGCACCATATCTGTCGCCTCTCTTCGCAGAGCACTTGTCGCCAGAAATGCTGTGTCATCTGCATAGGTAGCTGTTAAAACATTCCTGCCTCTGGGCGATGGAAGGTCCGAGGTGAATATTGTATACAAGACAGGACCCAGCACACTTCCTTGAGGGACTCCAGCAAGAATAGGCCTTGAGGCAGACTTTGATCCTCGAACATCCACCTGGAAGGTTCTACCAATTAGAAATGAGCGAAGGAGATCAAAGTATGTCGGGGGAAGAATGGGTTTCAGCTTATAGAGCAAGCCACAGTGCCAGACTCGATCAAAGGCTTGCTTGACATCTAGAAATACTGTGCAACAATACTTTTTCGCCTCGAATGCTTTAAGGATATGCTTGACCACCCGATGCATTTGCTCAGCAGCGCTATGCAGACTCCTGAAACCAAACTGATGATTTGGAATTGCATCCTGGAACATATGAACACTAAAAAGCCTTTTTAGTAAGATTCGCTCAAAAATCTTAGAGAAAGTTGGCAATAGGCTTATAGGCCGAAAAGAATCTGCACAGCGGGGAGAGACGCCTTTCTTGGGGATCATAACAACATTCGCATGCTTCCACTTCTCCGGATAATATGAAAGAACAATCATAGCATTAAAGATACGTGTAAGGAACGAAATAGCTGCTACTGGCAAAGCTTTAGCTACTTTTCCGTCAATGCTGTCATGGCCAGGGGCTTTGTTCGTCTTCAGACGATTTATTTGATCTTTAACTTCTTCTGCATCAATAGGTGAAATTTGAGAAGCTGGACCAGAGGGAAGATCATCAAAGTTTTCTGTAATAGCAGTCTCTTCATCTGTGACCAAATCAAAAGGCTTAAATCTTTCTTCCAAAGAATCAGCGAATTCCTTAGCTATTTCATCATCTTTATTTGCCCAGGTACCGTCCGATCGAAGCAAGGGAAACTTCTGGAGAGGCTGCCGTTTAAGCCCGCGAGTGCATTTCCACAGTTCGAAGCCTCGATCAGCATCCGGATCGATAGCACTAAGCTTCCGGACGAAAAACTCGGACTTAGCATCATAAAGTACTTTTCTTAATAAAGTATCAGCTCTTTTAAATATTGCTAAGTCTTGTGGATGACGCGTTTGCATCCAGCGTCGCCGGAGTGATCTCTTCTGCCTAACCAGCGTCGTTACTCTGGTGTTTAAAAGGGCATTATTTATATATATATATATGGACGTTGATGCACTACGAGAAGTACAAACAAGTGGCCCAACGACACCAAGCACGTGCTTGTTACGCGCGGGGCCCTTTTGTAAATTTGGGCAAAAATGCGAGTTCGCGAGGAAGAATACATAAAACCAATAAAGACGGGACAAATAATAAAAAAAAAAAAACATGCAGTTAGGAGTGAAGCAAATGAGTTAAAATGTTAGTTTTTAATACCGGGATAGAAGTTGATGTGCAAATTAAATGATAAAGAACGTTATAGTTATTACATAGAACGCGAAAGGGCTCGTGCAGACCAAAATTTGATGTACATCGAGGTAAATTTAGAGGATGATAATTACGTGTTAGTCTAACGGGAACATTAAAAGTTAGGCGGCTAACAAGTTCTACAGAATCAATATCACCTCTTATAAGATTATGCATAAAAATGGTACCAAGCATTTTTCTACGATTTGCAAGTGTCGGTAAATTAAGCAATAATAATCTACTCCGGTAGGAAGGTAGCCTTACGTTTTGATCCCAGTTCAAACTACGAAGGGCAAAAAGGAGAAATTTTTTTTGTACCGACTCTATACGGTCAATGTGGACTTGGTATTGTGGGCTCCATCAGAGCATCAGAGCGATTACCGATAGCAGTGGATGCGGCAGAGGTAGATTGAATCTTTAGAGTCAGGTCACTAACAGCTGTATCAATATCCAGAGGACAGTTCAGATCAGCAGATTCATCATTCTCAATAAGGATTGTAAGGCAATCCTTAAAACGTCCAATGTTAGCCCGACGAGACAGCAGCCTTGGTGTTGTAAGTCTGGGTGAAGTAGAAGCGCATAAAAGTATTTCAAGCGGAATGTGATCAGAACTAAGTTCATGAGATCCATGTACAGTCAGGAAGTTGGACGAGATATCCTTATAAATAGCAAAATCGATTGCCGTTGGATTTCGCCTTGCATCAGAAGGAAAGTGAGTTGGTCCTCCTGTAGCTAAGACTTGCAGACTTGAAGACGTTATAAGAACTAAAAGCTGAACACCTCTTGGTGAAGAGCGGATATAACCCCAAAATTGATTGTGAGCATTCCAGTCGCCAGCTATGATAAAACGGTTTGAAAATGCATTAAAAAGTTGTCTAAAATTTTGAGCAGTCCATAAAAAGGAGGGGGGCAGTAAATAGAAGCAATCACGATGTCTCCCAAATCCGTGCTTAAGGTAATTGCAGCAGTTTGACATTTTACAGTAGAGTTTGTACTGTAAGGGGAGCCTAAACTAGACATGTCTCCTGATCTTAGACGCATCAGAAGGCGAACTGCCGGTGAACTGGTTCATAAGAAGCTCCATCATTTTCATCATCATTGACATCATCTGGTCAATACGGGAGATAAGTATTTCAAAGCCAGCACTAGGCGGAGGAGGCTCAGGAACGCGTTGCATGAGCTTGGAAGTGCTAGATCCAGTAGACGGGGGAGGTAAAGCTGGGCCCCAAGCACTTTGGGAAGGAAGAGGGGCAGGTACAAATTTAATTGATGGTTGTTTTTTGATTGTTCCCGATTTGCGACGAGCAATTGCTTCTAGAAAAGCTGGTCATTTGCGGTATCCCGCACTGTGGTTGGAACCGCGATTAATGCACTTAAATTGATCCTGAGACGTAGCAGGGCAAACAGGACTTTGAGACTCATGATCACCACCACATTTTGCACATTTGGGAGGCACGAAACAGTATGTTTTTGTGTGTCCAAAATCCTGGCAGTTATAACAATAACAATTGACTAATAAGCCAATGTTTTAATGTCATAGACTTTGACATTATTTGTCGATGACTCAAGCTCAACGAAGAACAGTACGTTTTTGTGTGTCCAAAATCCTGGCAGTTATAACACCTAACAACTTCATCTCGGCGTTCAGGAGGGACAATAACAATTGTCTAATAAGCCAATGTTTTAATGTCATAGACTTTGACATTATTTGTCGATGACTCTAGCTCAACGAAGAAAATATTGGGCCTGTGACCATTTTTCTTACCCGGGGGGTTATAAACATTCCGGACAACGTGCCCAGCGGCGCCTAAATCAGCTTTAATATCTTCAGGATCCGTAGACGAATGTAGGCCTTTGACGACAATCCTGAAAGATCGATCACTTTTCAATTGCCAAGAATTAAACGGAATATTATTACTCCACAAGAGATGTTGAACTATTTTGTATGTATCACCATCGAAAGGAGATACCCTCACTGTAGCAGGTCCAGTAATCTTAAATCTTATATTGGTTGTGGCAGCCTTGATCAGATTCATAAGTTGCTTGACATCAGTAACACCCTTTATCACAAAGGCGGGCGGACGTGGTTCAGATTTAGTTGCTTTAGACGATGAAAAAGGAGTACCAGAACATCCCTTTGATTTTTGGAAAATTCCACCACTTTTGCTAGAAGTTATTGTACTCTTACTAGTCGCAGGGGGCTGGCAGGAGTTTAGGGTATCCGATGGAGGAGACTGGGTGTCCATATGATCATTAGGGAGTGGGTTTTCAATGTCATCATCCGATAAGAGGGCAAAGCCGTTTCCATGACCTGCATATTTTTCACCAGGAGAGTCCGAATCCTCCGATCCAAATATTTTCAAGTGAACCTTGCGTTTAATATTACGAAAGCGCTTAACAATTAGTCCAAACGAAGTATCCTTACTGTTGTTAGGGTCAAGCTCGCTTCGCTTTCTTATGCGTTTGACGGATTCGCAACGCAACTGGTCCGCCACTTCCTGACTGATGAATTTTATAGTTGAAGTAGTGGAATGTCCAGGTGTGCTTGCACCGTGTATTCCTTCATTAAAATTATCAAATTCATGTTGAGAAGCAAAATCTTTATCTGCCGAAGCTTCCAAGACGTCTTTCAAATTGTTTAGCGATGAATATGAAGTATCAGAAATAGATTGTAGATTGCGTTCAAAATCAAATTTCTGTGATCTTGCTTCCTTGGACCTGACGGAGGTCACCCTTACACCACGACCTCTAGACGACCTTGAAAACTCCTTGCTAGTACTGACATTTGGATTATCAGTTATAAATAGATTGAGAGACGAAGAACCATCGGAACTATCCACATTCATAACATGACCACATAGAGGGACATTAATATCTTGATCAGCGGCAGACATGATGACGACCAGCAGGGCGGCCGGCCGGCAACAGATGCACCTTTTCGAAAAGCTATTACTCGTTGTGTACGTTTAAAGTACTTAAGTACTTTTTATTTTTTTACTTAAAATACTTTTTTTAACCGTTCAAAATCAAAACATTTTTTTTTAGAAAAATTTAACAATTACTAACTTTAGACTGACTTCTAAAGATTGTGTCCGATTGACTTAAAACTTTTTTGTATAGTCTTAAGATGTTAATCTACAAGAAAAAAAATTTTAAAAAAAGTTTTTTTTTTCCTCTAAGACTCTACTCTTCCCCTTAATTATTTAAAATGAATTTTGAAATTAAAGGTATTTACTTTTAATCTAAATGTAAGTTAACTTTCCTGTCAAAGTTTTTTCGTAAAACTAATTTGATCGAATAACCATTTTTTGTGTATTTTGTGAAAGTCTTTTTTATACACTTACAAGGGTATTTTATTTTCAGTCAGAAATTTGTGACGCAGTGAAGGAGGCGTTTCCGACCACATATCTATATCTATATCTATATCTATATCTATATCTATATCTATATCTATATCTATATCTATATCTATATCTATATCTATATCTATATCTATATCTATATCTATATCTATATCTATATCTATATCTATATCTATATCTATATCTATATCTATATCTATATCTATATCTATATCTATATCTATATCTATATCTATATCTATATCTATATCTATATCTATATCTATATCTATATCTATATCTATATCTATATCTATATCTATATCTATATCTATATCTATATCTATATCTATATCTATATCTATATCTATATCTATATCTATATCTATATCTATATCTATATCTATATCTATATCTATATCTATATCTATATCTATATCTATATCTATATCTATATCTATATCTATATCTATATCTATATCTATATCTATATCTATATCTATATCTATATCTATATCTATATCTATATCTATATCTATATCTATATCTATATCTATATCTATATCTATATCTATATCTATATCTATATCTATATCTATATCTATATCTATATCTATATCTATATCTATATCTATATCTATATCTATATCTATATCTATATCTATATCTATATCTATATCTATATCTATATCTATATCTATATCTATATCTGCCTCTGCCGCATCCACTGCTATCGGTAATCGCTCTGATGTTCCACAGCCAAATAATGCCCTTTTAAACACCAGAGTAACGAAGCTGGTTAGGCAGAAGAGATCACTCCGGCGACGCTGGATGCAAACGCGTCATCCACAAGACTTAGCAATATTTAAAAGAGCTGATACTTTATTAAGAAAAGTACTTTATGATGCTAAGTCCGAATTTTTCGTCCGGAAGCTTAGTGCTATCGATCCGGATGCTGATCGAGGCTTCGAACTGTGGAAATGCACTCGCGGGCTTAAACGGCAGCCTCTCCAGAAGTTTCCCTTGCTTCGATCGGACGGTACCTGGGCAAATAAAGATGATGAAATAGCTAAGGAATTCGCTGATTCTTTGGAAGAAAGATTTAAGCCTTTTGATTTGGTCACAGATGAAGAGACTGCTATTACAGAAAACTTTGATGATCTTCCCTCTGGTCCAGCTTCTCAAATTTCACCTATTGATGCAGAAGAAGTTAAAGATCAAATAAATCGTCTGAAGACGAACAAAGCCCCTGGCCATGACAGCATTGACGGAAAAGTAGCTAAAGCTTTGCCAGTAGCAGCTATTTCGTTCCTTACACGTATCTTTAATGCTATGATTGTTCTTTCATATTATCCGGAGAAGTGGAAGCATGCGAATGTTGTTATGATCCCCAAGAAAGGCGTCTCTCCCCGCTGTGCAGATTCTTTTCGGCCTATAAGCCTATTGCCAACTTTCTCTAAGATTTTTGAGCGAATCTTACTAAAAAGGCTTTTTAGTGTTCATATGTTCCAGGATGCAATTCCAAATCATCAGTTTGGTTTCAGGAGTCTGCATAGCGCTGCTGAGCAAATGCATCGGGTGGTCAACCATATCCTTAAAGCATTCGAGGCGAAAAAGTATTGTTGCACAGTATTTCTAGATGTCAAGCAAGCCTTTGATCGAGTCTGGCACTGTGGCTTGCTCTATAAGCTGAAACCCATTCTTCCCCCGACATACTTTGATCTCCTTCGCTCATTTCTAATTGGTAGAACCTTCCAGGTGGATGTTCGAGGATCAAAGTCTGCCTCAAGGCCTATTCTTGCTGGAGTCCCTCAAGGAAGTGTGCTGGGTCCTGTCTTGTATACAATATTCACCTCGGACCTTCCATCGCCCAGAGGCAGGAATGTTTTAACAGCTACCTATGCAGATGACACAGCATTTCTGGCGACAAGTGCTCTGCGAAGAGAGGCGACAGATATGGTGCAGGACATGCTAAATGAGTTTGAGGCCTGGGCGTCGAGGTGGAACATCGCAGTGAATCCTGCCAAATCTCAGCATGCAACCTTTTCATTAAACAGCCTGAACACCTACCGCCTAACCTTAGACGGGACTCCAATAAAGCACTCGGACACGGTTAAGTACCTTGGGCTTACTCTGGACAGGCGGCTTACCTGGAAGCAGCACATTGTGGCAACCTGTGCTTCAGTAAGGCAAAAAGCGGGGAAAATGAGATGGCTTCTTCGTCCGGGCAGTGGGCTGTCGATCACGGCGAAAGCCCGGCTCTTCAAAGCAACCTTGATGCCTAGTCTTCATTGGGGTATACACTTCTGGGGCACTGCCTGTAACACTTCTATAAAAGGAGTTGAATCCTGCCAATCCAAAATTTTAAGACATATGATAAACGCCCCATACTATACAAGAAACACTACTATTTTTCGAGATCTCAAAATTAATCCTGTTTGTAAATCTATCACCAATTCTGCCATTCGCTACAGATCAAGACTCATCTCCCACACAAACAGACTTGCCCTCACACTTTCCAGACCTATGAACAGAAGAAGACTAAAAAGATTGCACCCATCAGACAATTGGATACTTGGACGGCACGATAGTGGGAAACTGATTCCAGACTTAGACTCATAGACTGCCACACTGCTCAATTTTTGTAATTAGTCTTTTTTTAATCACTACGTCTTGTTAATTTTTTACCATGGGTGAAAGTGAATTAAGTTTCACATAACACTCTCCAATAAACATATTGTTATGCATATCGAAAAAAAAAAAAAAAACTTTTAAGGTATTACACGTTTTGGAATTAGCTGCATAAACTTGTAGATGAGTGTTCACTAGTACAAATATATAATTATAAAGCAGTTAAAGGTGACTCTTTGCCTATTGTCCTGTTGCGGTGTTGCTTTGTCTTCGTCTGTCGTGGTTTCTGTTTTTGCAAAACTATTAATTTGTATAGTACTATTTATATTTGGTTTATTTTTCTTTTTTGAGTGATATTTTATTCTTTTGTTGACTTTGGTATCGCAAAACTTTAACGCAGAAAAATTAAAGAGACAACTTCCAAAAAAAGATTAGTCGAGTTTGCTTACATCTGTGTAAGATGTTATTGTTGATTCTTTATTACATTATTTTTATACCCGTTACTCGTAGTGTAAAAGGGTATATTGTATTCGTGCAAAAGTATGTAACAGGGAGAAGGAAGCTTTTCCTACCCTATAAAGTATATATATTCTTGATCAGGATCACTAGCCGAGTCGAACTAGCCATGTCCGTCTGTCCGTCTGTCCGTCCGTATGAACGCTGAGATCTCGGAAACTATAAAAGCTAGAGGATTGGCATTTTGCATGCATATTCTTGGAGTTCCTACGCAGCGCAAGTTTATTTCAAAATGGTGCCACGCCCCCTCTAACGCCCTCAATCGCCCTACACCATTTTTTGAAAGGTGTCTGGCGCAGTTTTATTGTGACTATCAATACCTATCGAAATGTAGAAGAAATTTTTCAAATCGGACCATTCGTTAAAAAGTTATGCCCGATCAAAGATTTTATATATCTATCTCCCTCGCACTCCCTTAGCTGAGTAACGGGTATCTGATAGTCGGGGCACCCGACTATAGCGTTCTCTCTTGTTGTTTTTTGATTATATGTGAAATGGAGTGGGGCGGGTCTTCCAGCAGGGGTTTGTTGTTGAATTAAAAACGCGGGCCGAATTTCTTTTCACGTTATTAAAAAAATACTTCACTGTTTATTGGCTTCACTTTCAACTTTTCGATTACACTGGTAAATTAGAACTAACTTAAAACAACAGGGTGGAAGTTCCAGGAACCGCTTGGAGAGCGGAGTGGAGACACTTAACAGTGCGAGAGAGCGAGATGCGAGCGATCTGGAAGAACTGCTCTCACGACTGTTAAGGCTCCAGGGCCGGTTAAAGGGGAGGGCGAACGTAGCAACGGATTAATCCTTAGGCGTGTCTACATGCTCCAGACAAGACCCATCCGAACACCATGCCCTGTGCGACGGGCAGCCCATCACGTATATTTAGGATTAGGGCCAGATTACGTCGTGATAAACGTCCGAGCCCAACACCAGCGAGACTGTTGCTGGGTGATGGAACCGCTCGTCGGCCAGACGTATGTCATCAAATTGGGCTCGCACATCATCGCTAAGCGCGCGGATCGGGGTACGAATGCGTAGGCTTGGGCTGATTTTCAGGAGCACGTCGGTCTGGCAATCGCCCGTTCTTGACCGGATTGTCGTCGAGCAAACCTCCTAGCCTCGCACTATCGTCGTGGGTAAGTTGAACTGACGCACAGTGGCGCCTTTTGACTTTTTTTTGGTATCATAACTTCAATCATAACTTTTGAACCAGTGAAGATAATTGAATGATGTAAACGGCAAATGATATTGCTTGAGACAGGGAGTGGGCGTGGCAGAGGCGTACTTACAAATCGTACTGGCCCGCGCAAGTGAACCGCACAGTGCTGCAATTTGTAAACAACCGCGCGGAATGATATGGTTCGGCCCAAGGAATGTTGCAATCCTTTAAACAAGGAGAATCATAAAACGGTTCGAAGTGGTCCTGGTTAACGACAAGTGGATTCTCCTTGTTTAAAAGATTGCAACATTCCTTGGGCCGAACCATATCATTCCGCGCGGTTGTTTACAAATTGCAGCACTGTGCGGTTCACTTGCGCGGGCCAGTTAGAAGAGGACGGATATAGTGTGCGCTGTGACGTAGGCATGGCGAACAGCTGTTTTGACACTTTAATTTGATTTTTGGCACTGGCTTGCTGCACTTTTAATTCGATCTAAATTAGTAAACATTGCAAATACAAAAATTTTTTTTGCCCACCCCGTGAAGAATTGATGAAGCCACATGAGGATAATTATTTTTTTCGGAAATCGCGTGTATTCCGGCGTACAGAATTTTTTAAATTAAAAATTCCCTTAAAAATACTTAATTTTAAATTAAAAATTTTTTAAAATTATTATTCTGAAAGACATGAACATATCCCACAAAGTTGCATACCAAATATTAAAATAACTCAAACGAGTCTCAAGTGATGCATAACTGAAAAATCGGAGCTTGATGAGATAAATATTTTTTGAAAATAAACGGTAAGAGTTAAAAAAAAAAAAAAACCGATCCTTATTTTTAATCCTCTATCGAAAAAAAAAGTTTCGATTGATTCTGAGATTTGACCCAAATGGGCCTGTCACGTTTCACGTGGAATAAGCCCATATTGAACAGATCCTCATTTTCCTTCTTTCTTGATGTCTTAAATGTATTCAGCAATCTGTATTTTTTATAAAATTTGTTTAGCGATTCCTGCGCTTCTTCGGAAAGCTCTCCAATTGGCAAACACTGGTATTCGATTATTTCTTTTCCATGCGCCAATATCTTATAGACTGTCTATTTAGTTCTTCTATAACAGCTTTTTTGAACTCCGAATAGGTAGTTGTTGACCTAAACAGTTCATATAATTTTGAGTTGTTTAAAGCCATTTTTAACTAAAAAAACAAGAGAGAACGCTATAGTCGGGTGCCCCGACTATCAGATACCCGTTACTCAGCTAAGGGAGTGCGAGGGAGATAGATATATAAAATCTTTGATCGGGCATAACTTTTTAACGAATGGTCCGATTTGAAAAATTTCTTCTACATTTCGATAGGTATTGATAGTCACAATAAAACTGCATTTTTAGTTTTCCAAAATCTTTAATGGTGTGGGCGCCAGACACCTTTCAAAAAATGGTGTAGGGCGATTGAGGGCGATAGAGGGGGCGTGGCACCATTTTGAAATAAACTTGCGCTGCGTAGGAACTCCAAGAATATGCATGCAAAATGCCAATCCTCTAGCTTTTATAGTTTCCGAGATCTCAGCGTTCATACGGACGGACAGACGGACATGGCTAGTTCGACTCGGCTAGTGATCCTGATCAAGAATATATATACTTTATAGGGTCGGAAAAGCTTCCTTCTCCCTGTTACATACTTTTGCACGAATACAATATACCCTTTTACTCTACGAGTAACGGGTATAATAAGGAGAAAACAAAGAACGTGTCTCGTCAACTTTCAGTCATAGACTAATCCAGGGATTAAGCCTCCAATGCAATATATAGTGTGAGGTATTACCTGATAGGTACAAACAGGTAAAGAGTTTATCAAACGCCTTAAAAAGTGAAACCCCAACCTTAGGTAGAATTACGCAATTTAAGTATTTTGCAGGTGTTCAAATTAAATTCCAGCCTACCTGTAGGAGACTGCAAGCTTATATTTTTCTGTCAATGAATGCCTACCTGTATGCACCTGCTAAATTAGAGGACAGTTATATGTTGTTTTGATTCTACATACTACTATATGTACCTGTACATGTATACCTGCATAATTTACCTTTGCATACTACCTGAAGGTAACGCCGCGGGCGGACGTGGTTCAGATTTAGTTGCTTCAGACGATGAAAAAGGAGTACCAGAAAATCCCTTTGATTTTTGGAAAATTCCACCACTTTTGCTAGAAGTTATTGTACTCTTACTAGTCGCAGGGGGCTGGCAGGAGTTTAGGGTATCCGATGGAGGAGACTGGGTGTCCATATGATCATTAGGGAGTGGGTTTTCAATGTCATCATCCGATAAGAGGGCAAAGCCGTTTCCATGACCTGCATATTTTTCACCAGGAGAGTCCGAATCCTCCGATCCAAATATTTTCAAGTGAACCTTGCGTTTAATATTACGAAAGCGCTTAACAATTGGTCCAAACGAAGTATCCTTACTGTTGTTAGGGTCAAGCTCGCTTCGCTTTCTTATGCGTTTGACGGATTTGCAACGCAACTGGTCCGCCACTTCCTGACTGATGAATTTTATAGTTGAAGTAGTGGAATGTCCAGGTGTGCACCGTGTATTCCTTCATTAAAATTATCAAATTCATGTTGAGAAGCAAAATCTTTATCTGCCGAAGCTTCCAAGACGTCTTTCAAATTGTTTAGCGATGAATATGAAGTATCAGAAATAGATTGTAGATTGCGTTCAAAATCAAATTTCTGTGATCTTGCTTCCTTGGACCTGACGGAGGTCACCCTTACACCACGACCTCTAGACGACCTTGAAAACTCCTTGCTAGTACTGACATTTGGATTATCAGTTATAAATAGATTGAGAGACGAAGAACCATCGGAACTATCCACATTCATAACATGACCACATAGAGGGACATTAATATCTTGATCAGCGGCAGACATGATGACGACCAGCAGGGCGGCCGGCCGGCAACAGATGCACCTTTTCGAAAAGCTATTACTCGTTGTGTACGTTTAAAGTACTTAAGTACTTTTTATTTTTTTACTTAAAATACTTTTTTTAACCGTTCAAAATCAAAACATTTTTTTTTAGAAAAATTTAACAATTACTAACTTTAGACTGACTTCTAAAGATTGTGTCCGATTGACTTAAAACTTTTTTGTATAGTCTTAAGATGTTAATCTACAAGAAAAAAATTTAAAAAAAGTTTTTTTTTCCTCTAAGACTCTACTCTTTCCCTTAATTATTTAAAATGAATTTTGAAATTAAAGGTATTTACTTTTAATCTAAATGTAAGTTAACTTTCCTGTCAAAGTTTTTTCGTAAAACTAATTTGATCGAATAACCATACACTTTTTTATACACTTACAAGGGTATTTTATTTTCAGTCAGAAATTTGTGACGCAGTGAAGGAGGCGTTTCCGACCACATATCTATATCTATATCTATATCTATATCTATATCTATATCTATATCTATATCTATATCTATATCTATATTTATATCTATATCTATATCTATATCTATATCTATATCTATATCTATATCTATATCTATATCTATATCTATATCTATATCTATATCTATATCTATATCTATATCTATATCTATATCTATATCTATATCTATATCTATATCTATATCTATATCTATATCTATATCTATATCTATATCTATATCTATATCTATATCTATATCTATATCTATATCTATATCTATATCTATATCTATATCTATATCTATATCTATATCTATATCTATATCTATATCTATATCTATATCTATATCTATATCTATATCTATATCTATATCTATATCTATATCTATATCTATATCTATATCTATATCTATATCTATATCTATATCTATATCTATATCTATATCTATATCTATATCTATATCTATATCTATATCTATATCTATATCTATATCTATATCTATATCTATATCTATATCTATATCTATATCTATATCTATATCTATATCTATATCTATATCTATATCTATATCTATATCTATATCTATATCTATATCTATAGGCTATCTATTTACTTTATATATATAAAACTTTATAAAGTTTTAGTTGTGTTTCCAGAAAATACCGAAATTTGTATTTATGTCATTGAGTTTGTCTTACTTTTAAGGTAAAAAAGATTCAATCTCTGATGTTCCACAGCCAAATAATGCCCTTTTAAACACCAGAGTAACGACGCTGGTTAAGCAGAAGAGATCACTCCGGCGACGCTGGATGCAAACGCGTCATCCACAAGACTTAGCAATATTTAAAAGAGCTGATACTTTATTAAGAAAAGTACTCACACTTTCCAGACCTATGAACAGAAGAAGACTAAAAAGATTGCACCCATCAGACAATTGGATACTTGGACGGCACGATAGTGGGAAACTGATTCCAGACTTAGACTCATAGACTGCCACACTGCTCAATTTTTGTAATTAGTCTTTTTTTAATCACTACGTCTTGTTAATTTTTTACCATGGGTGAAAGTGAATTAAGTTTCACATAACACTCTCCAATAAACATATTGTTATGCATATCGAAAAAAAAAAAAAAAAACTTTTAAGGTATTACACGTTTTGGAATTAGCTGCATAAACTTGTAGATGAGTGTTCACTAGTACAAATATATAATTATAAAGCAGTTAAAGGTGACTCTTTGCCTATTGTCCTGTTGCGGTGTTGCTTTGTCTTCGTCTGTCGTGGTTTCTGTTTTTGCAAAACTATTAATTTGTATAGTACTATTTATATTTGGTTTATTTTTCTTTTTTGAGTGATATTTTATTCTTTTGTTGACTTTGGTATCGCAAAACTTTAACGCAGAAAAATTAAAGAGACAACTTCCAAAAAAAGATTAGTCGAGTTTGCTTACATCTGTGTAAGATGTTATTGTTGTTTCTTTATTACATTATTTTTATACCCGTTACTCGTAGAGTAAAAGGGTATATTGTATTCGTGCAAAAGTATGTAACAGGGAGAAGGAAGCTTTTCCTACCCTATAAAGTATATATATTCTTGATCAGGATCACTAGCCGAGTCGAACTAGCCATGTCCGTCTGTCCGTCCGTATGAACGCTGAGATCTCGGAAACTATAAAAGCTAGAGGATTGGCATTTTGCATGCATATTCTTGGAGTTCCTACGCAGCGCAAGTTTATTTCAAAATGGTGCCACGCCCCCTCTAACGCCCTCAATCGCCCTACACCATTTTTTGAAAGGTGTCTGGCGCAGTTTTATTGTGACTATCAATACCTATTGAAATGTAGAAGAAATTTTTCAAATCGGACCATTCGTTAAAAAGTTATGCCCGATCAAAGATTTTATATATCTATCTCCCTCGCACTCCCTTAGCTGAGTAACGGGTATCTGATAGTCGGGGCACCCGACTATAGCGTTCCCTCTTGTTGTTTTTTTGATTATATGTGAAATGGAGTGGGGCGGGTCTTCCAGCAGGGTTTTGTTGTTGAATTAAAAACGCGGGCCGAATTTCTTTTCACGTTTTAAAAAAAATACTTCACTGTTTATTGGCTTCACTTTCAACTTTTCGATTACACTGGTAAATTAGAACTAACTTAAAACAACAGGGTGGAAGTTCCAGGAACCGCTTGGAGAGCGGAGTGGAGACACTTAACAGTGCGAGAGAGCGAGATGCGAGCGATCTGGAAGAACTGCTCTCACGACTGTTAAGGCTCCAGGGCCGGTTAAAGGGGAGGGCGAACGTAGCAACGGATTAATCCTTAGGCGTGTCTACATGCTCCAGACAAGACCCATCCGAACACCATGCCCTGTGCGACGGGCAGCCCATCACGTATATTTAGGAACCCGGGCCAGATTACGTCGTGATAAACGTCCGAGCCCAACACCAGCGAGACTGTTGCTGGGTGATGGAACCGCTCGTCGGCCAGACGTATGTCATCAAATTGGGCTCGCACATCATCGCTAAGCGCGCGGATCGGGGTACGAATGCGTAGGCTTGGGCTGATTTTCAGGAGCACGTCGGTCTGGCAATCGCCCGTTCTTGACCGGATTGTCGTCGAGCAAACCTCCTAGCCTCGCACTATCGTCGTGGGTAAGTTGAACTGACGCACAGTGGCGCCTTTTGACTTTTTTTTGGTATCATAACTTCAATCATAACTTTTGAACCAGTGAAGATAATTGAATGATGTAAACGGCAAATGATATTGCTTGAGACAGGGAGTGGGCGTGGCAGAGGCGTACTTACAAATCGTACTGGCCCGCGCAAGTGAACCGCACAGTGCTGCAATTTGTAAACAACCGCGCGGAATGATATGGTTCGGCCCAAGGAATGTTGCAATCCTTTAAACAAGGAGAATCATAAAACGGTTCGAAGTGGTCCTGGTTAACGACAAGTGGATTCTCCTTGTTTAAAAGATTGCAACATTCCTTGGGCCGAACCATATCATTCCGCGCGGTTGTTTACAAATTGCAGCACTGTGCGGTTCACTTGCGCGGGCCAGTTAGAAGAGGACGGATATAGTGTGCGCTGTGACGTAGGCATGGCGAACAGCTGTTTTGACACTTTAATTTGATTTTTGGCACTGGCTTGCTGCACTTTTAATTCGATCTAAATTAGTAAACATTGCAAATACAAAAATTTTTTTTGCCCACCCCGTGAAGAATTGATGAAGCCACATGAGGATAATTATTTTTTTCGGAAATCGCGTGTATTCCGGCGTACAGAATTTTTTTAATTAAAAATTCCCTTAAAAATACTTAATTTTAAATTAAAAATTTTTTAAAATTATTATTCTGAAAGACATGAACATATCCCACAAAGTTGCATACCAAATATTAAAATAACTCAAACGAGTCTCAAGTGATGCATAACTGAAAAATCGGAGCTTGATGAGAAAAATATTTTTTGAAAATAAACGGTAAGAGTTAAAAAAAAAAAAAACCGGTCGGGTGCCCCGACTATCAGATACCCGTTACTCAGCTAAGGGAGTGCGAGGGAGATAGATATATAAAATCTTTGATCGGGCATAACTTTTTTAACGAATGGTCCGATTTGAAAAATTTCTTCTACATTTCGATAGGTATTGATAGTCACAATAAAACTGCATTTTTAGTTTTCCAAAATCTTTAATGGTGTGGGCGCCAGACACCTTTCAAAAAATGGTGTAGGGCGATTGAGGGCGATAGAGGGGGCGTGGCACCATTTTGAAATAAACTTGCGCTGCGTAGGAACTCCAAGAATATGCATGCAAAATGCCAATCCTCTAGCTTTTATAGTTTCCGAGATCTCAGCGTTCATACGGACGGACAGACGGACATGGCTAGTTCGACTCGGCTAGTGATCCTGATCAAGAATATATATACTTTATAGGGTCGGAAAAGCTTCCTTCTCCCTGTTACATACTTTTGCACGAATACAATATACCCTTTTACTCTACGAGTAACGGGTATAATAAGGAGAAAACAAAGAACGTGTCTCGTCAACTTTCAGTCATAGACTAATCCAGGGATTAAGCCTCCAATGCAATATATAGTGTGAGGTATTACCTGATAGGTACAAACAGGTAAAGAGTTTATCAAACGCCTTAAAAAGTGAAACCCCAACCTTAGGTAGAATTACGCAATTTAAGTATTTTGCAGGTGTTCAAATTAAATTCCAGCCTACCTGTAGGAGACTGCAAGCTTATATTTTTCTGTCAATGAATGCCTACCTGTATGCACCTGCTAAATTAGAGGACAGTTATATGTTGTTTTGATTCTACATACTACTATATGTACCTGTACATGTATACCTGCATAATTTACCTTTGCATACTACCTGAAGGTAACGCCGCGGGCGGACGTGGTTCAGATTTAGTTGCTTTAGACGATGAAAAAGGAGTACCAGAAAATCCCTTTGATTTTTGGAAAATTCCACCACTTTTGCTAGAAGTTATTGTACTCTTACTAGTCGCAGGGGGCTGGCAGGAGTTTAGGGTATCCGATGGAGGAGACTGGGTGTCCATATGATCATTAGGGAGTGGGTTTTCAATGTCATCATCCGATAAGAGGGCAAAGCCGTTTCCATGACCTGCATATTTTTCACCAGGAGAGTCCGAATCCTCCGATCCAAATATTTTCAAGTGAACCTTGCGTTTAATATTACGAAAGCGCTTAACAATTGGTCCAAACGAAGTATCCTTACTGTTGTTAGGGTCAAGCTCGCTTCGCTTTCTTATGCGTTTGACGGATTCGCAACGCAACTGGTCCGCCACTTCCTGACTGATGAATTTTATAGTTGAAGTAGTGGAATGTCCAGGTGTGCTTGCACCGTGTATTCCTTCATTAAAATTATCAAATTCATGTTGAGAAGCAAAATCTTTATCTGCCGAAGCTTCCAAGACGTCTTTCAAATTGTTTAGCGATGAATATGAAGTATCAGAAATAGATTGTAGATTGCGTTCAAAATCAAATTTCTGTGATCTTGCTTCCTTGGACCTGACGGAGGTCACCCTTACACCACGACCTCTAGACGACCTTGAAAACTCCTTGCTAGTACTGACATTTGGATTATCAGTTATAAATAGATTGAGAGACGAAGAACCATCGGAACTATCCACATTCATAACATGACCACATAGAGGGACATTAATATCTTGATCAGCGGCAGACATGATGACGACCAGCAGGGCGGCAACAGATGCACCTTTTCGAAAAGCTATTACTCGTTGTGTACGTTTAAAGTACTTAAGTACTTTTTATTTTTTTACTTAAAATACTTTTTTTAACCGTTCAAAATCAAAACATTTTTTTTTAGAAAAATTTAACAATTACTAACTTTAGACTGACTTCTAAAGATTGTGTCCGATTGACTTAAAACTTTTTTGTGTAGTCTTAAGATGTTAATCTACAAGAAAAAAATTTAAAAAAAGTTTTTTTTTCCTCTAAGACTCTACTCTTTCCCTTAATTATTTAAAATGAATTTTGAAATTCTATATCTATAATTCTATATCTATATCTATATCTATATCTATATCTATATCTATATCTATATCTATATCTATATCTATATCTATATCTATATCTATATCTATATCTATATCTATATCTATATCTATATCTATATCTATATCTATATCTATATCTATATCTATATCTATATCTATATCTATATCTATATCTATATCTATATCTATATCTATATCTATATCTATATCTATATCTATATCTATATCTATATCTATATCTATATCTATATCTATATCTATATCTATATCTATATCTATATCTATATCTATATCTATATCTATATCTATATCTATATCTATATCTATATCTATATCTATATCTATATCTATATCTATATCTATATCTATATCTATATCTATATCTATATCTATATCTATATCTATATCTATATCTATATCTATATCTATATCTATATCTATATCTATATCTATATCTATATCTATATCTATATCTATATCTATATCTATATCTATATCTATATCTATATCTATATCTATATCTATATCTATATCTATATCTATATCTATATCTATATCTATATCTATATCTATATCTATATCTATATCTATATCTATATCTATATCTATATCTATATCTATATCTATATCTATATCTATATCTATATCTATATCTATATCTATATCTATATCTATATCTATATCTATATCTATATCTATATCTATATCTATATCTATATCTATATCTATATCTATATCTATATCTATATCTATATCTATATCTATATCTATATCTATATCTATATCTATATCTATATCTATATCTATATCTATATCTATATCTATATCTATATCTATATCTATATCTATATCTATATCTATATCTATATCTATATCTATATCTATATCTATATCTATATCTATATCTATATCTATAGGCTATCTATTTACTTTATATATATAAAACTTTATAAAGTTTTAGTTGTGTTTCCAGAAAATACCGAAATTTGTATTTATGTCATTGAGTTTGTCTTACTTTTAAGGTAAAAAAGATTCAATCTGCCTCTGCCGCATCCACTGCTATCGGTAATCGCTCTGATGTTCCACAGCCAAATAATGCCCTTTTAAACACCAGAGTAACGACGCTGGTTAAGCAGAAGAGATCACTCCGGCGACGCTGGATGCAAACGCGTCATCCACAAGACTTAGCAATATTTAAAAGAGCTGATACTTTATTAAGAAAAGTACTTTATGATGCTAAGTCCGAATTTTTCGTCCGGAAGCTTAGTGCTATCGATCCGGATGCTGATCGAGGCTTCGAACTGTGGAAATGCACTCGCGGGCTTAAACGGCAGCCTCTCCAGAAGTTTCCCTTGCTTCGATCGGACGGTACCTGGGCAAATAAAGATGATGAAATAGCTAAGGAATTCGCTGATTCTTTGGAAGAAAGATTTAAGCCTTTTGATTTGGTCACAGATGAAGAGACTGCTATTACAGAAAACTTTGATGATCTTCCCTCTGGTCCAGCTTCTCAAATTTCACCTATTGATGCAGAAGAAGTTAAAGATCAAATAAATCGTCTGAAGACGAACAAAGCCCCTGGCCATGACAGCATTGACGGAAAAGTAGCTAAAGCTTTGCCAGTAGCAGCTATTTCGTTCCTTACACGTATCTTTAATGCTATGATTGTTCTTTCATATTATCCGGAGAAGTGGAAGCATGCGAATGTTGTTATGATCCCCAAGAAAGGCGTCTCTCCCCGCTGTGCAGATTCTTTTCGGCCTATAAGCCTATTGTCAACTTTCTCTAAGATTTTTGAGCGAATCTTACTAAAAAGGCTTTTTAGTGTTCATATGTTCCAGGATGCAATTCCAAATCATCAGTTTGGTTTCAGGAGTCTGCATAGCGCTGCTGAGCAAATGCATCGGGTGGTCAACCATATCCTTAAAGCATTCGAGGCGAAAAAGTATTGTTGCACAGTATTTCTAGATGTCAAGCAAGCCTTTGATCGAGTCTGGCACTGTGGCTTGCTCTATAAGCTGAAACCCATTCTTCCCCCGACATACTTTGATCTCCTTCGCTCATTTCTAATTGGTAGAACCTTCCAGGTGGATGTTCGAGGATCAAAGTCTGCCTCAAGGCCTATTCTTGCTGGAGTCCCTCAAGGAAGTGTGCTGGGTCCTGTCTTGTATACAATATTCACCTCGGACCTTCCATCGCCCAGAGGCAGGAATGTTTTAACAGCTACCTATGCAGATGACACAGCATTTCTGGCGACAAGTGCTCTGCGAAGAGAGGCGACAGATATGGTGCAGGACATGCTAAATGAGTTTGAGGCCTGGGCGTCGAGGTGGAACATCGCAGTGAATCCTGCCAAATCTCAGCATGCAACCTTTTCATTAAACAGGCTGAACACCTACCGCCTAACCTTAGACGGGACTCCAATAAAGCACTCGGACACGGTTAAGTACCTTGGGCTTACTCTGGACAGGCGGCTTACCTGGAAGCAGCACATTGTGGCAACCTGTGCTTCAGTAAGGCAAAAAGCAGGGAAAATGAGATGGCTTCTTCGTCCGGGCGATCACGGCGAAAACCCGGCTCTTCAAAGCAACCTTGATGCCTAGTCTTCATTGGGGTATACACTTCTGGGGCACTGCCTGTAACACTTCTATAAAAAGAGTTGAATCCTGCCAATCCAAAATTTTAAGACATATGATAAACGCCCCATACTATACAAGAAACACTACTATTTTTCGAGATCTCAAAATTAATCCTGTTTGTAAATCTATCACCAATTCTGCCATTCGCTACAGATCAAGACTCATCTCCCACACAAACAGACTTGCCCTCACACTTTCCAGACCTATGAACAGATGAAGACTAAAAAGATTGCACCCATCAGACAATTGGATACTTGGACGGCACGATAGTGGGAAACTGATTCCAGACTTAGACTCATAGACTGCCACACTGCTCAATTTTTGTAATTAGTCTTTTTTTAATCACTACGTCTTGTTAATTTTTTACCATGGGTGAAAGTGAATTAAGTTTCACATAACACTCTCCAATAAACATATTGTTATGCATATCGAAAAAA